>JBBMOE010000060.1:1493299-1556901 GCA_037975065.1 Chaetodon trifasciatus | reverse complement strand
TATATATATAATAAAAACAAACATATAATAATAATATAGCAATATACAATTTTGATTAACGGAGAGGAGAGAGGAACTTCAATAGTACCTGCAGCAAACTGCAGCAAAATTTTCTTTTTGTCTGCTGATGAAGACCATCTAGTAAATCTAGAAAGCAGACTTTGAGTTGAAGGGAAACTTTACTGTTTCTCAACCAGGTTTGTATCATTACAATGTGGGTAGTATATGCAAATGACAATGTTAAACAACTGACTTTTCCACTGCTGGAAGACCACTGCAGAATGCAATGTTCCTGTAGATATGGAGGAAAATGCTTTTCACAGGGACCACTTTCTTTTGGAAAAATTTATTGAATCTAATGTGAGAAAGAGAGAGCGGCACAAGCATGTGTAATGATAAACCAAAACTTTGGGCCACATATGGACAGGGATGCACAGGAGACGTATTGCATGAAAATGAAAATAAACTGGAAAAGCAGGGTGACACAGATGTCTAACCAAAGAACAAGTGCAATAGTGGATGTTTTGTTACTAACGTAGCAGCAAAAGGTGGGGGGCAATGGAAAGTGCTCTAAGTTTGCACATGGCAGAGAGTCTTTGTTGGCAGCATTTATGGGTGTCAATTGTGTGTAGTACAGAGTTCCATTTATTGTCCAGGGTGATGCAGAGATATTTGTGGCTCTCCATCATTTCAACAGCTTCGCCATTGATGCCGATGGGGGTGTGGGTGGGGTTAGAGACTGACCTATGTGTGCTGGAGGAGTTAAAGACCAGTTCCTTTGTTCTGGAGACATTTAACTGTAGGTGATTGTCCGTGCACCACTGTGTGAGATGGGAGATGGAGTCATGGTAGCTTGCAACCAAGTTATTATTGTTGAGTAGTGCGAGTACTGCAGACTGCTGTCTGAGTATTGGAGGTATATGATGATGGGTGAGGGACTGACACAGTCATTGGTGTACATTGGGTAAACAGGAAGGGGCTCAGGACACAACCTTGTGGGGCTCCAGTGTTGGTGATGGAGGATGAGGATGTTGTACCACCCACTTTGAGAAGGGGTGGAACATTCAGGTGGAGTTTCCTGATCTTGATCGTCCTGGTGCCGTTGGATGATATTGAAAGCTGAGCTGTCAATGAGTCAATAAGTCAATGAGGAGGAGTCTGGCAAAGTTACTGGGCGATTTGAGGAATTGTAGGAGGGGGTGGGGGAGATATGCTGCTGCATCGTCAGTGCCCCTTTTGGCCTTGTAGGCGAACTGGATTGGACCCAAGCATGGTTTGACGGTTGGAAGAATGATGTTGAGAACCAGCTTCTCCAGGCATTTCATGATTACTGAGGTGAGTACAACTGGGCGGTAGTGGTTTGGTTCTGATAGGCAGGGTTTCTTGGGTGCCAGTATAATAGTGGATGTTTTTCATAGGGTGGGTCCCAGAACAGGGATGTGCTGTGATATACTAGATACTATATTCATATAGATATACTAGATACTATAAATATTGCCTGACATCCTATTGCCTTCTTCAAGTGGATTCTACAGGGTGAGAGACTTGGGAGAGACAATTGACTTAAGTTTCCACCAACTAACGGATAGTATCATGTACTCAAAGAAACAAGAGATGCACAAGAAGATCTGACTTTAAAATGACTTTACCCTTTTTTTCACGCTTTTATTAAAATATTTCCAGAAGCAAGATCACAACATTTTTCAGATCACAGAATCATTGCACTGTGCAATGGAAGGCTGGTCATTTTCCAAAATGTTTATGAATAAAACTTTAAATATCTATTGATTGTTGTTTGTTCCCTTTCTGCATGTCACATCATTAGTGAGGACATACTATTGAGTTATCAGCAACAAATATAAGGTTTGTGCTTCTTGCTATTGACTCTCTTTGTACACAGTTATTGCTGACATAGATTCATTCAGCACTTGTGTCATTACTTGAACATAATTTGTTATAATAGAATGTTTTGACAGTATTGTGCTATATGAAACTAAGAAATCCAAATTTTTTACTGTGGAAAAACTTTAATAACAAAACCTAGAGATAATGAGCTATTGACTTTCACACCAACTAAGACATCAAATGTTTGTTTTATGCCAGTATAATTATTGCAGTAACTAAAAGAAGAAATTTGCAATGTCACTTAACCCTGTTACCCTGACACTGAGAGAAATTGACAGTTCTTGTCTCTTGTATTACTAGTAGCACTAGTATTGTTCCTTGTCACCTGTGAGCATATCTCAGTTGAGTTTGGTTTGTTATTTCTTCCTTGTTCCTCTAGTTTTGTTTTCTTGTTCTAGTTGTGTGTTAGTTCCTACCACTAGCCACAGTGTAGTTGATTGTTTTCTTTAAGGGCATTTTTTGTGTTTGGAGATTGTGTTTTTGTTTGTTCTCATTTATACTGTTGTGTCAGGGTTTTCCGTTCTTGTTAATCAACTGTTTTGGTTTTAACGGATGCCTTTGTTCCATGCTTTCTGTCTCCCCCTTGGGTCCTATTTAAATGTAAAGAAAATCTAAATTTAATAGGCTGGAATGTGTCAATGAGGATATTTTAATCTGAATCAGTAAAATCGAATGTTGCACAGTCTACCCTCACACCTAGAAGTCTGTCTGCTTCAGAAGTGGCTTTGGAATTGGAATCCCTCCTGATTTCAAACTTAATAATGAACATTTTTCTTATTCTTACTGCTACTGCTCCTCATATCTGGAATCGCCCTGCCTTTTATCGCCACGACGGACTTCATCTGAGTACATTGGGCATCTTGGTTTTAGCAGATAACATTCACCACGCGGTTCAATCACACCCACATGATTGACTACCTGTACGTCACATACATACACCCCACACCCCACCAACAGAATTACAGCACAGCACCACCCACACCATCCCAACCATCATCTCTTACAGATCGCACAAACCCAGGACTGTTTTTAGACCACGCACACACACTGTCATTACACCGATAGTCTACAATGAGCACACGTTCAGCACAAACATTAACGTGGCAGTGCTGAACGTGCGCTCTCTTTTAAACAAGACTTTTTTAATGAATGATGTGATTTTAGATTATAAGTTAGACTGTCTTCTTTTAACCGACACATGGCTTGGCAGTGACACACCTGTTGTTCTCACCGAGGTTTCCCCACCAAATTTTAATTTTTCATTTTCTACTAGAGGGAGGAGAAAAGGAGGCGGAACTGCATCAATTACAAATAACGCACTGACCTCTAATGGAGTGTCTTTTAACAGTTTCACATCATTTGAGCACCATGCCTTTGTTTTTAGCAGCCCTCCGATTCTCTGCATTATTGTATATAGACCACCCCATCACTCTAGTTCTTTTATCAGTGAATTCTCTGAACTTTTATCAATCATTCACACCTCTTATAACAGGATTTTAATAACTGGTGATTTTAATCTACATGTCAATGACACCTCGGACCCAATGTCCAGAGAATTCTTAAATCTTTTAAACTGTCTAGATTTTAAGCAGCATGTCACACAGCCAACTCACAACAGGGAACACACCCTCGACCTGGTCATAACCCATGGCCTATCCATTGATGTTGTCGACCTGGTTGTGTCTGACCACTACTGTGTGTTTTTTAACATCACCAGTTTTAACCAGTGGGAGGCCCCGGTGAGAACAGTGAGGAGGCGCTACCTGACTTCTGAAGTGGCTGAAAATTTTATTGAGATTTTACAGAGCACTCCTGCTGAAATTTTACCTGCGCCCTGTGATTTTATCGTTGATCATTTTAACAGCAAACTGAAGTCCACTCTCAACTCAGTAGCTCCACTTTTAACCAAAACAATAAAAAGAAAACCTACACCCCCGTGGAGAAACAACGATAAAATACATGAACTGAAAAAACTTTGCAGGAGTGCCGAGAGGAGATGGAGGAAATCTAAATTAACAGTCCACCTCGAGATTTTACGGCAACAACTCAAAACCTACAATAACACAGTTAAACAGGCAAGAATTTCTCATTTCTCAAAACTTATCATAGATCACAAAAACAACCCCTGGTTCCTCTTCTCCACCATTGATATTTTAACAAGCACAAATTTTAATAAAGCTTTTAACATGTCATCTGACACTCTTTGTCAGAACTTTGCAGACCACTTCAGAACCAAAACCAAGGACATCAGATCCAGCCTTTAATCCCAACAAGTTTTATCTGTTGACATACCTGAATTGTTGTCCTTGCCTGAGGAAACACTGCAGAGTTTTGCCCTGGTTGATGCAAGGACACTTTGTCGACTTTTCTGACAGGTAAACCCAACAACCTGCCTTTTAGATCCAATTCCCACATCATTTTTAAAACCATTTTATGGATTCTTTGAGGAACAGCTTTTAAACATTATGAATTTCTCTCTTCAGACAGGTGTCTTCCCCGCCGCCTACAAAACAGCTGTGGTGAAGCCCCTTCTGAAGTAGAGCACTTTAGACCCCAACGTTTTTAATAACTACCGACCTGTATCCAACTTTTAAGTAAAATTCTAGAAAAACTGGTTTTTAACCAAATCAATGTCTTTTTATACAGAAACAACATTTTAGAGAAACAGGAGTCTGTTTTGAGGATGAACCACAGTACCGAGACTGCACTTTTAAAGATTTTAAATGACATCAGGCGGAACTTAGTTAACAAGAAACTCACAGTCTTGGTTCTACTGCATCTAAGCGCTGCTTTTGATACAGTAGACCATCACATTTTATTAAATAGACTCAGACACCTGGTTGGCCTCTCTGGTACTGTTTTTAACTGGTTCCACTCTTATCTCATAGACCAATGTTTTTATGTAAGTATTGATACTTGTTCCTCAGGAACCCATGAAATTAGGTGTGGGGTTTCCCAAGGCTCAATTTTAAGTCCAGTTCTTTTCAATCTTTACATGCTTCCTCTTGGAGGAGACACGGCATCAGTTTCCATAGCTATGCTGATGATACACAGCTGCACATTGCTGTGTCTCCTGATGACACAGAGCCAATAGATACCCTTTTTAAACTGCATTTCAGATATCAAGTCATGGATGGCAGGGAATTTCCTACAGCTCAACCAGGACAAAACAGAGGTTTTAGTTATAGGTCCTGAAGGCCAGACTGAGAAACTTTTACCAAAATTACAAGATTTTAAACCAATACAAAACCTATATCTATCTATAAAAAACCTGGTGGTGATTTTTTACTCTGATCTAACTTTTTTTTCCCACATATCAAAAATATAACAAAAATAGGCTTTTATCATCTTAAGAACATAGCCAGAGTCCGCCCGTTTCTCTCTCAGGCCACCACGGAGGTGCTAATGCATGCTTTTATTTCCTGACATTTAGATTACTGTAATGCCCTGCTCTCTGGTCTTCCTAAAAAGAGTATTTCACACCTCCAATTACTTCAAAACTCAGCTGCACACGTGCTGACGAAGACCAGAGGGCGGGCCCACCTGTCCCTGCATTGGCTCCCTGTCCGCTTTAGGATTGATTTTAAGGTTCTTTTACTAGTTTTTAAATGTCTTAACGGCCTTGTGCCCTCTTACTTATCTGACTTGCTTTTACCGTATCAACCCTCGCGGACCCTGAGGTCCTCTGGCACCGGCCTTTTATCCATACCAAAAGCCAGAACTAAAACCCACGGTGAGGTGGCATTTAGCCACTATGCTCCACACCTGTGGAACAGCCTACTGGAGAGCCTCAGGTCTTCAGAGACTGTTGATATTTTTAAAAGTTTTATATTCTGTAGTATTTTATCCTATTTAATCTACTTTATTTATTATCTTATGTATTTTTCTTCCTGTAACTCTCTAATTTATTTTAGTTATCTTGTGTCATGCCTTTTATTTTTAACTGTAGTGTTTCCTGTTTCCTTAGGGGGGGTCCTCCACACTGAGAGTTGTGTCTAGTCTGCTGGTGGGGGTGCTGGTCCCTTTGGCCCGGGTGGGCGGGGGGCTCCCCACCTTGGTGTGGGGTTCCACCTGTCTGTCGGAGTTGGGGGGGCCCGGGTGCCGGCGCCCCCTGTGGTCATTGTCTGTGACGACTCCTTTCAGTTTGGACAGCCCCAAAGGTGGCGTTTTCCCCGATCCTCAGTGCCTTGCCATGTCTCACTACTGTGTATGTGTGTGTGTGCGTGTGTGGGTGTAGTCATGGGTGTGCATATGTACATACTGAGGGTGGGTGGAAGAGATGGGTTTCCTCTGTTTTTAAGTTTTCCTTTATAAAGTTTTTAACTGTTGTACAGTTACACTTTGTGGTGCATTTTATCGTGTATTAAAAGTGCTATACAAATAAAGTTTGATTTGATTTGATATGGGCCCTGTAACTGGTAGAAATGTAAATCAAATTAAAGCTCGAGACTGAAGTAAGACTTTTTCATGAATTACACTCCAAACAAAATGAAAATTACTGAACAAATGGTACCTGCAGTCTACTTCTTTGTGTGTCATGGTAAGGATTGCTTGGCATAGTCAAGAGAAAGAAGTTTAAACAAACAAACAAACAAACAAACAGACAGACAGACAGACAGACAGACAGACAGACAGACAGACAGACAGACAGACAGACAGACAGACAGACAGACAGATGCTGTTTTGGGACAATTAGTTACTCCATCATCAAAAGTGGAAATCCTTTATTGATGAAGTAGCACTGTCATGAACTGAAGCAGTCTGAGGGTGCATTATGACTCATCAAAGCCAACTGAAGTTTACATTAAATATTTTCATGTTAATGTGAAGTTTCTGGTATCTGTGAGGCACACAAAATATGTACTCACATTATTTTGTTTATTTGGTTAATAATTTCTTTGATGTTGGTGATTTCTTGACCTTTCAAATGTACTCTCCTACTTAAAACAATAGTAAGAAAACAAAAAGCTATATAACAGTAACCTCCTAAGAAGTGTGCTCTAATCTATGGACAGTCGGTGGCAGGGCAGCGCTTTAGTTTCATCTTGTGACTCTGGACAATATGTGCATCTGCTATTTCCTCCCTTGTTTGAAGAGATATTGAATGAGTAACCTGGGGTCTGCCTGCCTTATTATTTCTCATGTTTTCTCACACATGCACACACCTGTTTGGAGGTTCTTTCAATCTGAGACTTGAAACAGATCTTTGGGGGCCCATCTGGGATTGGCAGTGCCATGTAGTCTGGCAACTGCTGATCCAGTGATCCATGAACCTTGGGCCAGAGTGATGACATGTTACCAGAGTGAGGAACCACCACTGGTTACTGGCACCTGAAAGATAAAATAGATTGGATAATTGAAAGCCATAGTGAGAGTCCAATGACTCAACAGGTTAACATTGACGTGGAAATTAACAACCTTGCTCTAATACATTCATTGCCCACTGACTGAGCTACCACTAGTATTAAAACATTAACATTAAATGAGTGAAAAAACTGAAGTGACTGGTGTGAAGACATGGGATGCACAAACAAGTTCTTAATTGAATTTAAATTGGTTTAAAATGTAATATAAACAATATTTCTAAGTGCTTCCAAAAGCAACTGGACTTGCTGTGGTTTTAGAGGACATTTTGCCTCTCCTTCAAAAGGCTTCTTCAATTCTAACTGACTGGTGGGGAATCTCAGGCATTTGTCCTCTTGCAGGATCGTAGCTATGCCCAGCATCATGTGAGACATTAGAGTCACATGAGTCATGGTGTAGCTGGCACAATAGGTGTTGATGTGTGAGAATCACATGTGACAATCACAATAGGGTCATGTGAATCCTGGTGTGAATGGCTGTTAAGGTGCCTCTATTAAGTGATGGTCTTTCCAGTTTGACATGGATGGCTTAAATATGTACATTATTGTCCTCAAAGGAATGTCCCTTATCCTTGAGATGTAGGTGGACTGCTGAATCTTGACCTGAGGTGGTGGCTCTTCTATGTTGTGCCATGCCATTGTGAAGCGGTTGCATTGTTTCCCCAATGTACAAGTCTGTACATTCCTTACTGCATTGCACTGCATACACTACATTGTTCTGCTTGTATCTAGGTGTTTTGTCCTTAGGGTGGACAATCTTCTGCCACAAGGTGTTATTGGGCTTGAAGTGAACAGGGATGCAGTGTTTGTTGAAAGTCCTTCTGAATTTTTCAGATATTCCTGCAATGTAAGGGATGACAATGTTGTTTTTTTATGGTATTTTTCTTCTCTTTCTCTTCTGTCTTTTTACCATCTTGAGAAGGCCCAGTTCAGTTCATTTCAAGCCCAGTAACACCTTGATTATCATGTAATATACCCATATTATGAGAATGCCCTTACATACTATGTTTGGGGTAAGGTCCATAGCATTAATTGTGGGAAGATAATCTCAAATACTGAAGAAAAGGAAAGGAAATGTCCTTTTTATGCCAAATGATATGCCCATGATTCTTCTGTTTGGAATCACTGAAATTTTGATGATTGTAGTAAACGACCCCCTGGAATGCATCTGAGACAATTGTCTGGCGTCAACTTAGACAGTAATATCTAAATATTAAAATAGAATGGAAATAGGGTGGACAAGAGTATAAACAAGTATAAAACTCCTTTGAAACATCGGTGCAAAGCACATACATGTTTTGTGAAGAAGAGAAAAGAGAAAATCAGAATTTAAAATGATTATGAAATGGTAAAATTTATCATATATGAACGCAAACACAAAAAAATGACAAAAGGAAATACATTCCTAAAAATACTGTAAAACAAAATGTATTGAAAACAAAGATGAAATTAATCAGCCAAAATAACTGAAAACTCTCACCAAAGCGGCATGGAATTTAGAGCTTCACCTCACCGGAAAAACAACCATATAGGTATAGGTATAGGTTGTATAGGTCGACTTTGCAATTAGGTTATTACGTTACATATTTGTCTTTATTTTTAAGTGGCAACCTCTGGTGGTCATAGTAGTTATGATGGGAGCATAGGAAGAAGTCATGTGACTGATTACAAAGGAGAAGGAAGTCTGCATTTAGAAGAATGAAGGGTGGATGGATGGGTCAAACAAACACAGGAATTTAATCCAGGAGACCACTTTTTTGTGTTCCATGTGAAACTATAAGTCAACATTGACCCATTTTAGGTTTCATAATGTTATGTTACATGACGTACATAGCAGAACTCACTTACTTTAACCCACTGTCATTTCCTATACCCAGCCAAGTACTCCAAAACCTGCCTTTGTCATACTGGCTTGACACTACTACTACTGCTACTGTCCAGTGGTACTATATGCTTTTGGAAGTCCTTGGCAATTGACCGATTAAGTCATTTACATTTACATGTACATACAGTTACACTGTATATGGAACAACCCTGTGTTCTAGAGCAAGGTTGTTGTTGTTAAGAGAAAATAAGATAATCCTTAATGGGGAAAGTGTTACATCGGCAAAGGGGATACTGCAATAGTTAGAAGCATGAGTAAAAAAAGCCAGTTATGATACATACACTGTTAGCCCAGATGTAATATCTAATTAAATTATTTAATTGCAATGCATATAAATGGTTTAAGTTTTATGACATTACTATAAAATGCTAAGTATGTTCTACTAATTTACAGACATAGTCGAATATGTGAATAACTTTAAGTTAAATGGACTTAATTTACTAAGTTTTAGTCATGACCATGCCTCTTTTTCTCCATGGAGTTGTGAAGGAACTCCAAGTGGCAGTTGCATCTTTAAGCCATTTTACAATGCCAGTTTGTTATATGCAAAGAGGAGTAGGCTTTAAAGCTGCAGTAGGTAACTTGTATAAAAGTAATTTTTGTCATATTTGCTAAAACTCTCCCTATGCCCAGACAGCAGTACATGAAACGTGTAATCTGTGAAAAAAAACTGGCTGCATTGGTCCCACCTACTGCTCCTACTGCGATTTGCAAGAATCCACCGTGCCTGACACAAACCAACCAATCAGAGCCAGAGGAGCGTCTGAGGGAGTGTCTGACATCTGTCAATCACTACTCACACGCTGCGAACCGCCCCCTCCCTCCGCTCATGCTGTTGGCTGCTGCTCAGTCAGCCAGCATGACCGGTCTGTGAGTGGCGTCAGGAGGCAAGTGAAAGCTATGGCGGAGCAACAGCCACCCGCAAAGGAGAAACTGCCCATACCGCTGCTGCCAACAACAGTATATATGGCTAAGACAATAACCATGAAGCTAATATGGTGATTGTTACAGTAACACTCCACAGCGTGTACGGTATGCTTGCGACTGTGATGTAGCGGCTGGGCAGAGTTAGCTTGTTTCCGATGCTAAGGCTAACATTACTGGTTGTCACATCAGCCACACAAATGCCGCAGGGAGGTGGGGCTTGGAGGCAGGGAATGACTGCAGCGGAGAGGGAGGGGGAGTGACGTAGAACTTGTGTTGGTTCAAATTTTCAGGCTAAGTCTGGCTATTTGTGAGCACTGAAAGGGTTGTTCAAACCAGTTAGACTGAACATTATTACCCCAAGAGCTACCCGTTATCTAGCTGCTTTTTTACTATCGTGTGCCGGACACCACCTCTTTGTACAACTGATCGGTGACACAGGCACCGTGGACAGGGTGGTATGAGATGGACTGCTCCAGCAGAGCGGAGAGAAGGGCGACGGTCCGGCTGTTTTACTACAGTCTGCAGTATCTGGTAAGTGCTGTTAAGTTAACGTGAGCAAAAACGATGTATTTTGAGACGACCATTTATTGAAATGTGCTCAGCTAAGGCTAACAGCTAGCAAATTTGCTAATTCAATGCATGGGAGGAACAGGTGACGCCACCATATTGGCTTTCATGATGTAAATTATGCCCGCTTCTTCTCTCCTCTTTTCTTCCCTTTCATCTCTTCTTTTCCTCTCCATTCTCATTTCCTTCCCGCTCATCTCCTGTCTCCTTTTCTTCTGGCCCTCTGTTTCTTTGTAAGGATGCAACTGACAAGGACACATACAGTCAAACTCCAGTGGGAGTCCTCTACATTGATGAAGGAAACCCTCAGCTGAACCCATCCAGAGTGGGAGTCGTCTTGGGAGGGAGTGTGGTGATGGATGAGCTGGCCAACCTTCCTCAGGCTTTCTGTGTCCTTTTTGGACTGATCTATGCCCTGCACCTGGACTAATCAAATCAAATCAAATCAAATCAAACTTTATTTATATGGCACTTTTCATACTTAAAAGCAACACAAAGTGCCTCACAGAGGCTAAAAACAACAAAGAGGAAAACCCAGCCCTCCCGCCCCCATAAAAACATACAGGGACATATAAAGACACATACTCACAGACACACACGCACGAACACACACACCCGCGCACACACCCATACGGGCAAGGCAAGGAATAAGCAACCTTTGGGGGCCATCCACACTGAGAGGGCCCCCGGCCCATGACTAGAGAGTGCCGCTTGAAACCACCCCGACCCAGGCAGACAGGAGGCCCCACACCAAGGTGCAGAGGCCTCCAGCCATCCAGGCCAGAGCCTTCCCCTCGGCAGCGCACCCGTCAGTAGACCAAAAGCAGCTCCCAGTGTGGGGGGCCCCCATGAGGAAACGCTAAAAACCAAGGGTCCCCATGAGGAAACACTGAAGCTAAAAACCAAGGGACTAAGACATAAAATAAAATAAAATAAAATAAAATAAAATAAATAATAATTAAACATGTTGTTAAAACATGATGCAGCTAATATAAGATACGAATAAAGATTAAATATGATAAGAAGCCTGATTAAAGGAATAAGATAAATCAAACAAATCAATTGAAAGCCTGATTAAAAAGGTGGGTCTTGAGCCTCTTTTTAAAAACACAAACAGTCTCTGCGGCCCTTAGGTTCTCTGGCAGGCTGTTCCACAATCGGGGGCCATAATGACTAAAAGCCGCCTCCCCGTGTGTTTTAGTTCTTATGTTTGGTATGGTTAAGAGGCCAGTGCCGAAGGACCTCAGGGTGCGCGAGGGCTGATAAAAGTAGGTCAGATAAATAAGAAGGCCAGAGACCGTTAAGACACTTAAAAACTAATAAAAGAACCTTAAAATCTATCCTGAAACGCACGGGGAGCCAATGCAGTGATTTTAAAAGTAATCTAAGCGACATGAAATAAAAGCATGCATCAGCACCTCCGTGCTGGCCTGAGAGAGAAACGGGCGGACTCTGGCTATGTTCTTAAGATGGTAAAAACCTATCTTTGTTATGTTTTTGATGTGTGGAATAAAAGTCAGCTCAGAGTCAAAAGTCATGTCCAGATTTTTTACAGAATGTGTTGGTTTAAAATCTTGTAGTTTTGGTAAAAGTTTCTCTCTCTGGCCTTCAGGACCAATGACTAAGACCTCTGTTTTGTCCTGGTTGGACTATCACAAGTACATGAAAAACACTTTCTACTTTGTCCAGCAGGTGATGCTCAACCTGGGTAAAAGTCAACTGGCACCCAAAATACAGACTCTGAAAAATCAGCTTGCAGTGTAAAACAGGGTTTTGGGTAGTTATGCTACTGCTCCAAATGTCAGGTGCTTAGTTTTCAATGTTGCACTTTTAGAAAAAACTTGTTTGCACTGGTTGCACTTTATGTCGTCTGGTATTGGCACTGATGTTGTGGTGTAAATGAAGCTGTTGTTTTAAACTTTTTTCAAATTTTTAGAGTGATATATTAATCTGTAAGTTCACTTAAGAAATGAAGTTCATTTTTCTCTACCTGGAGTGTATTCAGTTATATATTTTTTATATGATTTGTTGTGATCCTACTGTCCATATGTTTAAGTATCCAAAGTTAAAACAGCTGAGAAAGTTTGTTTATACACTTCTTAATGTTTTATTCAAAATATTGTAGCAGCATAGAGATGTTTATCGTTCTATGTATTGCTGCATACAATGAATGTTGCTGATGCCAATCAGAGGAATGAGCCGGGTATAAAAGCAGCCCCCCTTTTCCCTGGGTTCTCCCTCTTTGCGCTCCACCTGACGTGTCACTTCTGGGTCAGAGGCTGTCTGCCCTCGACAGGTATGGCTGCTCACTGCTTCTCCTTGCTGGCTGATACGTTGCATTGTTTCATGCTGACCGTGTGTGGTATCCTAGATCATCATTTGTTGTTCATACATTTATACTGGTTATAGTCGATACTCCCTGCAGAGGTAATTATTAGTCCTTGGATGTTAATAAGTTGAGTTGACAGCCATGTGCATTATGTTGCAGCACCTAAGAGTCCAGCAGAGGGTGGACTGAGAATGTTGAGCTGTTAAGGTCAAGGCTGTCATGCATGCTGAGGAACCGTGTAACGTAACATGTAACGTGCTGCAAAATGGTTCAGTAAAGACCCAGAAACGTAAGTTCAATGTGTGGACAGTGTATTATTATATCAACGATATAACATCTTTTTGGCGATGAGGACTAGTCTGGGGGAGGACAGCCGTCGGAAGGACTTGAAAAAAAAAAAAAAAAGATCAAGACGGGAGTCCGGCACAGGTTCGGCTAGCTAGCGAGTGACTGCAGTTAGCCTCCGGCTAAGAAGAGAGGTATGGCTACAATTGGCACGCTAGCAGCGTTTGATCCCAAGAATCAGACGTGGGATGAGTATACTGAAGTACTCGAACAGTTTTTCGCGGCCAATGAAATTGACAATGTAGACAGGCAAAAAGCTATACTGATAAGTGTAGTTGGAGCATCGACCTATAGCCTGATGCGCAACCTTCTTTGCCCAGACAGGCCGAAAGATAAATCCTTCCAAGAGCTTGTACTCCTGATGAAAAATCACTTTGATCCAAAGCCCAGTGAAATTGTGCAAAGGTACAAGTTTGACTCTCGCAACTGCAAACCCAATGAAACAGTCATGGAATATGTGGCCGAGCAGCGCCGTTTTTGAAAAGGCCCTGTCAATCGCTGTATCACATGAGATGGCAAATAAAAATGCACAGGACCTGCAGACTGGTGCGTCAGCAAAATGTTTCAGTTTAAACAAAGGACAGCAGGAGGCTTTCACCTTTAAAGGAGACAGCAAAGAGTGTTACCGGTGCAAAGGGACCAGGCACACCGCAGCAGATCGTAAGTACAAACAAGAGAAATGTCATGCTTGTGGTAAAGTGGGACACCTAGCAAGAGCTTGTAGAAGCAAAGCTAAACTGAACCAGAAAAAATATGGACCTGCAAATGAAAAGAAAGACAAAAAGCGGAGTTCACACTACCATTCTCACAAAGTACTCGAGACAGAGGATGAAAGCAAAAGTGATGGCTCTGAACAGGATTCCTTTACTTTGAACTGCATCAAGTGTAGACAAAAGCATCAGAACAAACTGTGCAAATTAGGGCGTCGGAGCGCAGTGCACCTGAAAAAAGTGGATCCCTCAAAAACAGACGCAAAGCTGGAAAGGTGCACCAAGTCAAGACAACAGAAAACACACCACAGCAAGTATTAAACAAGCACAAGGATGTGTTGGGCACCCTGAAAGGCACCAAAGCTACCATTCATGTAAAACGGGATGCCACCCCCCGCTTCTTCCACCCACGGTCTGTTCCCTTTGCCATGCGAGCAAAGGTAGATGAGGAAATAGACAGACTGTTGAAAGAAAACACCATCTCGCCAGTGAAATACGCTGAATGGGCGGCGCCTGTTGTGCCCATTCTGAAGCCTATTGGGACTGTGCGGAGACTACGAGCTCACTGTAAATACAGTGGCTTCCTTGGAACAGTATCCAATACCCAGAGTGGAGGACGTGTTCACAGCACTCTCTGAAGGAAAGCAGTTCTCCAAACTAGATATGAGTCATGCTTACCAACAAATACTCCTGGATGAGGAATCCAAAAAGTATGTGACAGTGAACACGCACCGAGGTCTATTCACATATAACAGACTGCCTTTTGGAGTGGCATCTGCACCAGCCATATTCCAGAGGACTATGGAAGGCCTTTTGAAAGGGATACCTTTTGTGGCTGTGTATTTAGATGACATTTTGGTGAGCGGGGAGGACGAGGCAGACCACCTGACGAACTTAGCCGAAGCCATCATGGATGCCCCTACTCCTACAAACATCACAGAACTCAAAGCATACTTGGGTTTATTAAACTATTACAACAAATTCCTCCCCAACCTGGCAACCCTGTTGGCACCCCTACATGAACTTTTGAGACAGAAGGTAAACTGGACATGACAAAAGGAACAAGAGGAAGCATTTCAAAAATCAATGACACTGCTGAACTCAGCCGACGTGCTGATTCACTACTCTGCCGACCGAGAGTTACTTCTCTCATGCGATGCTTCACCATACGGTGTGGGAGCCGTACTGTCACACAGGATGGATGATGGCAGTGAAAGACCACTGGGGTTCATGTCACGCACACTTGCACCTACTGAAAAGAGGTACTCTCAGCTTGACAAAGAAGGCTTAGCTATAATGTTTGGCATCAAGAAATTCCGCAAAAACTTGTACGGTCAAGTTTTCACTATTTATACAGACCATAAGCCACTGATCTCTCTTTTCAACATGAAGAAGCCTATACGACAGATGGGCTCACCAAGAGTGCAAAGATGGGCCGTGACATTGAGTGCTTACGAGTACAGCATCGTGTACAAGCCAGACAAACACCATGCAAATGCAGATGCGCTCAGCAGATTGCCTGTGCCGGAACTAGCGTCTGAAAAGGAGATGACCGACAGCTAAGGATGTCATCTTGTCCCAAGTCCATGAATACACCTTAAAAGCTTGGCCTGCACAGACAGAAGCTCACTTTAAGCCATATCAACAAAGACAAACGAAACTGAGTGTGAGGGATGGATGTGTGCTCTGGGGAGCCAGAGTAGTCATCCCCACCAAAGGCAGAGACAAAATACTGAAACTTCTGCACCAGACTCACACAAGCATGTCAAAGATGAAAGACCTGGCAAGGTCATATGTATGGTGGCCAGGTATGGATGAGAACATTGAAAGGGAAGTGCAGTCAGTGTCAAAAACACCACAAGTCACCACCCACTGCACCATTACACCCCTGGGAATGGCCAGAGTCGCTGTGGTCAAGGATTCACATGGACTATGCAGGGCCCTTCCTTGGTGAGATGTTTCTGCTCATCGTGGATGCTCATTCCAAGTGGACGGACATTTACCCGGTGAAATCACCTACATTACAAGCCACCATCGAGAAACTACGACAAAGTTTCTGTGTGTTCGGCCTGCCGAAGATGTTGGTGTCAGACAACGGGACATGTTTCACAAGTGCTGAACTTGAGGCATTTATGAAACAAAATGGCATTGATCATGTTAGGTCAGCACCTTTCCACCCTTCCTCCAACATTCTGGCAGAGAGGGCAGTGCAGACTGTCAAGGAGGGGATGAAGAAGGTAAAAGGTGACACACTGCAAACCAGACTGTCCAGATTTCTGTTCAGTTATCGAATCACACCACATGCAACAACAGGCTTGTCACCTGCAGAACTGATGATGTCACGGAGACTTCGATCAGCTTTTGACCTGATTATGCCTAATGTGAAAACAAGTGCAGCAAAAACAACTCAAACAGAAGGAGAATCATGACTCAAAGAAAGGACTGAGAAGCTTTGCACCAGGGGACAACGTGTTCATCAGAAACTACTCCTATGGCCCGAAATGGATTCCAGCTGTTGTTGCAAGCTCATCAGGTCCAGTGTCATATACCGTCACCATCGGAAGTGGTCATACCGTGAAGAGTCATGTGGATCAGGTAAGAGCCAGATTGACAGACACTGTTCCCAGTGAACCTGACACAGAGCAGGAGCTGCTACCTGACACAGAGGTGGGCTCCAAGAGCTGCTTGCCTTCAATGATGGACAGAATACCACAACCTCCGTCATGTGAGCCACAGGAGCCACAGCATGCTCCATGCACTCAGACTCAACCAGACTCACCAGTTGCACCAGTAGTGCAACGTTCCCAGAGGGAGAGACGTGCACCTGTGCGTCTCCAGGACTTTGTTAGATAGAGTGAGATCTTTCCTGGAATAGAGCAACAATACGCTCTGGATCTCACTGGGAGGACAGTGGATTATTATATCAACGATGTAACACCGTGATTGTTGTATTTTAGAGTGACTGCTTGTGTGCGGCTTCGTGCTGCCCGTGTGTGCTCCTGTGTGTGGCATTCGTGTAATAAGTGTCCTCTCTCTCTTGGTGTTATGGTGTTTGCTACATTGTGGCTAATGCTAGTGTGGTCACAGGTAAGAGCCTTGGTGACTGTCTGCAGCCCTCTCGCATCCTCCATTTTGTTATAAGGTATGTATTCAGTTTAGCATGTAGCCTTTTGGCTTAGAAATACTAACCTTGTTTTTAATTAGGTAAAACTGTGATCCGGCCGCTACAATCAGCTGACGGGGAGTCAGCTGACTAGGGCCGCTGCTGTTTTGTCACCACGAGAAGTTTCCCTGACGGGATGTCTTGCCACGGTGGCTTGGCTCTGCACCGCGGATTCGAATGACTTAAATGGGTTTAGTCCCGTTTTTAATTGTATGCATGAGTTGAAGTGGGAGCTTACACCCTCATCACCTTTGCGTTATTTGTTTAAATTCATTTAGCTATGTTATTTTGTTTACTTAGATTTATTTAGTTGCTTTGTTTATCTTGATTTTGACTTTATGGTCTTTTGTTTATTTAGATTTATTTAGTTTAGTTTGATTTTGACTGTCTCCTTTGTTAACTGAGTTAATTTGAGGGTTCTGCTCTTTGGTATTGTTGTTATAATTTGTTCTAATCTAAAAGATTTATTTTGGTATATTTTTGTTTAAGATTCTGACTTTGTTTGAACTTTTGTTTGATTTTTGAATGATTTTGTTTCTTCCTTTCTTTTTTTGTTGCTGCAATTTAATTTCCCCTTTTCAGCTGCTGGAGGCCGGTGGTGGTGGCAGTGCTGGTGACTGGTGGTGGTGTCCTCCTGTTTTGTGTGCTGTGCTCCCCGGGACTTGGACTACTTCACTGTCCATCACGTGTGTGTGTGTGTGTGTGTGTGTGTGTGTGTGTGTGTGTGTGGTTAAGTTGGTTTTGTTTCCTCATATTTTGTTTGGCTCACTCCCCCTTCACCAGCACTCATCCACCCAGAAGACTCAGCTACTGATTAGGTCCCTTTGCCCTCCTTGTATGAATGGTCTTGATCATTTTTAAAATTACAATTTAATTAAATTGATTTTGTTTGAAACTTGGAACCACGTCTCTGCCCATGAGTAAAACAGACCTGTGTGTCAGTAATTTCCCTGGGTGAAATTCCCAGGGTGGCATTGTTGCGCAACTGTTTAGATCATTGAAGTGTGTACAGACATACATACAGTATTGTAATCAAATATTTCCTCCTCACCACAATATGTTCTCAGGAGCTGATGACTCAGGGTTTATCTCTTAAAACATGGGTCTCCAACCTGTAAATCAGGAGCTGCCAGTAGTGCTGTAATTGTTTTTGAGTAGCTCACCAGGCATTCTCTCACTAGAGCTGGTAGCTCTCAGAGAACAGCTGTAACCCTCTGTTTAAATGTTAGGAATTACAACTTCAAGAAAGGCAAGGCATTATGTACCTTAATGTTGTATTTGTATGTTGTAATGCTGTATAAGTGAAATAAAGCAGAAAAATAATGTCATTTTGTTATCTTCATTTCCTGTTTATTAAAATGTTCAAGTGTAACAAATTAAAAACAGAAAAAAATTGTACACATTTTGAGGATATTAACTGAGAAATTAATATTACAAGCCATTTTAAATCAAATCAACTTGGAATTAAGTGCAATGAACTTAAAATGTTAAGCGTAATAATTATGCAAAACAATTGATATTGTAAACTATTTTAAGTTAAATCAACTTGGAATTTAGTGTGTTGTACTTAAAATAGTAATCCTAGCCCCTTCAAACATTTAAGTTTAATGCACAAAAGTTTTCATCACACATTACTTAAATTTTTTTAGGGCAACTGGTTTCCTCAAATTTTTTCTTAAGGAAATTCAATTTATCCAGTCTTAGAGTCTAAGTAAATAATATGGTAAGTAAAACAAGGAAATGGTTGAGTCTCAGATTGCATATAGGAGATACTGATTTTGGACAGTTCAGTGTACACTGATACTGCACATGAGTGAATTTGTCATTTTTGGTGTGTGTGTGTGTGATCTACTGGGAGCAGGAAGGAATGACTTGTGGTATCTCTCCCTCACACAACATGGGTAAAGCAGCCTGTCACTGAAGGAGCTGCTCAGTGCTCAGTGTCCTGCATGGGGTGGGACATGTTCTCCATCAGGGATGATATCTTAACCCTCATTCTCCTTTCTCCCACCACCTCCACCACGTTGAGGGGACATCCCATAACAGTGCTGGCCTTCTTAACCAGTCTGTTGTTCCCGTCAGCAGTCAAGACGTCGCTACTCTAACAGGCCGCTCCATAAAAGATGGCTTATGACATCACAGTCAAAAATAGGCCTTCAGGAGTGCCCCCCTGAATCTCCTCAGTAGATACAGTCTGCTCTGCCCTTTCTTATATAATACATTTATATTGTCAGTCCAGTCCAGTTCATTATTCAGGTGAGCACCTAGGTACTTGTAAGATTCCACCATCTCAATGTCCATAACCCTCACATACTGTGTTTGGTTGGCAAGGTAGTCCATGATCCATGCTGTGAGGTGGTGGTCCACCCCTGTGTGCTCCAACTTGTCCCTCAGCAGTGTGGGAAATCCAAAAACATGACTCTTATAGTACTCCCAACCCTTTCCCGGTGAGAGAGAGATCTGTGTAGGAAGCAGATGACAACGTCATCCACCCTAATGCCAGGTTGATAGGCGAACTGTGGTGGGTCCATTGTGCCATCAGCCTACAACTGTGGAGGTCCTTGGGCTATGGGGTCTTTGGCACTGATACCAAGCAGGATGTTTTCCAAGGTTAGGGGGCATTGGACAGCAAGGGCATTGGACAGCAAATGCAGTGGTTGCACAGGGTAGCTATGAATTAAATGCTGTTGTTGGACTGGACAGGGGGATAGACAGATGACTTTGCAAATTTATTGAAGAAAAAGTTCAGAACATTTTCCCACTTTCAGGCCCCAAAGAGTTGAGTTTAAGGCCCCTCTTGACTCCACTGATGTTGTTCTGCTCCATCTTATTATCCATCTTCCTCCTGTAGCTGTGTTTTTTCTCCTTGATTCTCCTCCTCAGCGCCCTCTGCACATTGTTCAACTTATTTTTTACTTTCTGAGCCAAAGAGTCTCTTCTCACCTTGAGGAGAGCCTTTATGTCAGGAGTAACGCAGGGAATGGCATTTTCCATGTTGAAGTTGATATAGCCTGTTATACAGCGTGTGAGACTGTCAGTGTCTTTCCCATGAACATCATAAAGTACTTCTTGTACTGTTCTATCAAAACAATTGTTCAAATCCTCCTCAGCCTCAATGGATCATCCTTTCATTATGCAAGTGACAGCTGGCAGTGAGTGATTTGTAAATAGCGAGGTGTTACACCAGGTTGTGATCAGATCTTCACACGGCGTGGAGAGGTGATGAGTTTTGCATATTAAGTCAATGTGGGCAGTGTGGAGAACAGAGGAATGATTAAAGTCACCAGAAATAAGATGAAGGGCATGCAGGTGTTCTGTCCACAGCCTACTTCTGACTGAGTGGGACAAAGACAACAACATTGTTCCAATGGCAACAAAAATGGACCAGACCTTTCAACCTAAAACCAGAAGTTCAGAGTGATCAGTTTCTCACATCTGTACATTAAAGGGAGCTTCTCTACCCTGAAGAAGAATGTCCAGCAGCCCCTATGATTGTTCCATCGTTCTCAGTGTTTCAGGTGAACACATTGAAGCGACCAGTGTTGTGTCTGAACGTGTTCATTGAATGATAGTTCATGAACTCGTTCATATTTTTGGGTGAACGTGAACTGAACATACTGGATTACTGCCTGATGAACGTAACTGTGAACTCATTCATTCTGGTGTCTGTGAACGGCACGCTCTCTCAGTTTAACTTCGTTCAATAAGGTGCCAGATTTCTATAGAGCCTTCCAGGTGAAAACCCAGCAAAAACACACCGTAAACAGGCCTTAATATGTAGCGGAAAAAACACCCAATCTGGCAACACCAGCCAACAGTGTTGCACCGCCTCATGCGTCATCAAAACAAAAAGCAGCAAGGAGGTGTCGTATGATCATTTTTACAGGTTTTATGACAGGGTTGATGAGGATGGGAAAAATCTTACATTTCTGTGAAAATCTGCACTTCAGTCACATCCACAGCAAACCTGAAACGGCACATTGAACTGAAGCACCTGGCTAGCCTTTCAAGGTATGTTCTGACGCATAGTTACAGTGTTAAAACTGATCAAATAATTGCTGTCTGTGGTTCTATATGGGCTGTGTCAATAATTTTGAAAAATAATAGCTCGCAGCAACAAATGGGAAAAAAAGAACTATGAACTAGTTCATTTTTAGAACGGTGAACTTCAAAATTTTGAATTATGAACTATGAACTGAACTAGTTCATTTTAAAATATGTGAACTGAACTTTGAACTAGTTCATGTAGAAAGTAAACTTTCCCAACACAGGAAGCGACTCCAGGACTGTCAGGTGGCGCTGCTGTAACACTGAGCACCCTCCACATGATTCTGCTCTCTTCCTCTGTCTTGTGTGCTTCTTCTAACTAAACTGTCACAGCTTTGAGAAGAGAGATGTTCTCAAAAACTACTGGAGGAAAAACTTAGCTTTTACTTGCAGTGGTTGAAATATATGACACTGTCATGATAACATTCGAGAATGCCCTTGGTAAAGAGTAAGGTATCATGCTAATGGCTAATGACAGCTCATTTACTACAGAGTTGTTCTTTGATAATGATGTGACCATAGTTACACCATCCATCATTAGCACATTCTGTCAACCCTCCTTCCTTCTAGTTACAGCTCTCCTTTGTCCTCTCTAACCGCATCAGTTGGAAACTGTCCAATGCAGTGTTTATGTCTGGAGTTAGTGTGGTCAGCCATGTCTCCATAAATGGTATAATGCTACACTCCTGGCAATCCCTCTGGTGCTGAGTTCGCACTCATCCAGCCTACAGGGGAAAGATCTCACATTCTCCATTATGACTGAGGGGGGACTGGTTTGTCATGTCTCCTCTGGACACGGCACTCAGCCCTGGCATGGCTTATCTTTTGCTTCCTCTTCAGCTTGCGGGAAACATTGGATCTCTCCCCAGGTATCACAGACATGTTACAGAGCGTTATCAGCTGATCCTTGGTGTAAACAATGGGGCTGTGGTTGTGCTCAGGGTCCCAGGACATGATTGTAAACAGTACAAAAACCAGTAGAAAGACCAGCACAAACCAAACAAGTTTATTGTCCATAGTGCAAGTTAAAATGTGCATGTATAAAAGTAATGAAAAACAATGCTGTAATAAGCTGGCACTTGCGTGGCACCATGTTGAAAGGTACCCTGTGGAGATTTTGACCATTAGTGGTGTATGGAGCAATGTTTTGTTTGTATCTCCAGCTCTGCAAGCAAACAAACTCCACAGGATGCTTTTAAAGAAGCACTCCAATGAGTGGTCATACAGAGTATTACTCATGTCTTTTATGGCTCAAGATGAGCTTTGCCAAGGCTGAGAAAATAAATACAGATGATGTCATCTGGGTTATCTCATCATGGGCTTGAGAATTCAAATTTATAACAGGAAGCCTAATTTACCAACTGCCAATGTGGTATTTGAAAGACTTTTTGCATCTACCAGGAAAGAAAAGTCAAACAAATACAAACAAACACATTCGCTGCATGGGAAATGTAGAATCCAGTATTTTTGATGTTGACCCAGTCAGGATATCTCAGCCTCTGTTGCTTCAGTTGTGACCTTTATTTTTTTACATTTGTCTAAGTCCCCTGTCTTTTTGGAAGTGCAATACGAAAATGTTTGAGTACTAAACCACTATGGAGTGGCATTAATGATATTGTTGAGATAACATGTTTCTTATGACACACTGGGCAAGTATAACAGCCTTTGAACATTTAAATAAACTTTTCAAGAAAACACATTGTAAGTCTGGTCTTGGGCAGATTTTTCTCTTTTATTGGGACATAGTCGATGTAGAAAATATGCTGAACACAGAGAAAGCTAGTACCAACCATGCCAAACACAAAATAAAACACAAAACATTTGAGTACATCTGACAATTATGTAAATTAAAGGCTTACTTTGTCAATTTGGTATAGCAGCCAATAGCACCCTCAAATCTAAATTTATAAAGTATATTTGAACAGCAACTATCACTGGGGCCACTACAGAATTATCCCTGCATGATCTAATCTGTACTGTTTAACTCACTGTCATTTTGACATTTTCACTGTCAGCATTTGGAGAATATTTGTGAAAAAATCTTATCTTTACTAGGATCTTGGTTTAAGTGTAAGGAGAAATTCTCAGAAAATATCATATGTCTAAGAATTTTTTTTAGAAGTTTGTCACTAGGAGCGTCACCTTAGACACAGCCAACCACATGTGGTCCAGCTCTATATCAGGTCTCTACCTAGTCTTGCTCTCCAAACTCTGTAATTCACCAATGAGCTGAGAGGACATTTGAAGATTCAGGGGTATTATTGGCTGCCATAACACAATTTGTACATGTATCTTTAACTTCAAACAAATTCAAGGTAGATTATAGATTCAACATTCAGTATAGATTAAGTATGCCCCTTCTAAAAACTGATACAGATAGATTTTTACAGTGTTTTCAGAAATCAACCAGAGACAAATGTTCATGCCCTTTAAAATTACTTTTAATTTACTTTTTTAAATTATAAATGTATCTGAAACCCACTCTTGGAACAACCTCTTTAATCAGGAAAGGAAAGGAAAGAGAAAGGGGCTAAACCTCAGAATCCTTCTTATACATAATCCCTTTCTCCATTGCCTTCCCACCAAATATTTCACTTCAGAAACTTGGACCAATCACAGTAGACTCTAGGCTGTTGTCACTGTGCCACTTGGATCCAAATCAGCATCATCTCCTGTCATCAGAGGACTGCCCAGCCTATAGGACCGCAAGAAAGGAGGGGAAAAGGAGCTTTAGTGCATGAGTGAATTATGTGGCGTAGCAGAAGGAGAGGCTCACTTAACAGCAGGGGTGGAGACGTAGGGTAGGAGGGCTAATCCAATCTGGATTAGGCCAAGTGATTTCGCTAGAAGCAGAAGGTGAGCTGGTGACATACAACTAGACAATCTGGCTGTGGGTTTGAATTAGAGTTAAAAAGCAGGTGGCCAAACAGTTAGTGATAAAAGCTGACTGACTAAATCCCTACTGTTAATCTCTTCACAAGTAAAGCTCTACAGTGATATCAATCAAATACAATTTTAAACTGTGTTATAAATAAAACAAGAAAAAATAGAACGCTAAGGCAAAGCAGGCCTCCGATTGATCTCTGCTACACATGGATGGATTAACCTGATGGACTCATATAAAAAAAATGCTGTTGAGCATTTACTGTGTCTGCTGGCAATACAGATGATCAGATGTACTGATGTCATTCACTTAAACAGTAAGGCAGACAGCTGATTGAGTCAGGAGCCATCTGTGTGGATTCAAAGTAAACAACAATCAAATGTCAAACTAGCCTTGTTAGGTGTTTTAGTTACACTATAATATCCCAATTGCAAGAATCTAACCCCAATATTGATAAATTCTGTCAATGTTTTATAAGGTAACAGACCCTTGCTTCATGGACACCTACTAGTCATAGTCTGGTTTTATCAAAAACAAATGTACATCAGATTTTCTTAATAGTATCTGATAATTGTCTCAAGACTCAA
The DNA here is from genome assembly GCA_037975065.1 of Chaetodon trifasciatus. NCBI lineage: Eukaryota > Metazoa > Chordata > Actinopteri > Chaetodontiformes > Chaetodontidae > Chaetodon > Chaetodon trifasciatus. The sequence goes on along the minus strand of JBBMOE010000060.1, from coordinate 1,532,189 downwards.
AGAGTTGAAAAGTCATGGAATTTTTTTTTCTTTAATAGCAGTAAAGTGGAAACAAAGACCAGCAAGGCTGATCTGGACCCACAGCTTTGTGATATTACTTACCTATATTTTGTGGTAGCAGGCTCACTCCCCTTGGTCTTGCTAGACATCGAACTGCCATCTTTGGAAAACTCTGAATGCGAAGTCAAACTAGGTCTCTGTTCTGATTGGACGCGACGGGTAGAGTTGTCTATCTTTCTCATGGGTGGCCTGCCTCGGGAGGCCTCTCCCCATGGTCTGGGAAGTACATAACTTGCAGAGGCGATGCAGGCCTGAGAGTTTTGTGATTCATTCAGACAGAAGACTGAACGGGCATCATTAAAGGACACAGATGGAATGATCTCCTCGGTGTTGTTATCTGTGGCACGTATCACTGTTCTTGGAGAACCTGGGCGAGAAGAGGGCCTAGAGATGGTCTGAGGTCTGACCACAGGAGGACTTGGATATCTGTGGCACACAGAGGGACAAGATGGCGGCAGGCGCACTCTAGAAACAGGTGGTGCTGTCACAGGCAGGCTTGAAGAGGACATCTCACCCTCATGAAAATCAGTGTTTTCACATCTCTGGCCACTTCTAGGCTGAAAGGGTGAAGGTCCTCTGCTGCATAGTTCTGCAGTATTTCTCTTGTCAAGAGATTCTGCTGCATTGCGTAGGTGAATGATCTTACGTGCCTGTTGGTAGAGACAATTAGCCTTCTCCATTTCTGGGTCCTGATCAGTATCTGGTTGCTGTTCTGTATCTTTCATCCCCATAATGGCATCCTGCCTGACAGGATGGGCAGGCAAGATACTAATTGATCTCCGTCTCACAATGGCACGGCTTGGTAGCACTTCCACATTCTGCACGGATGCCTTTAGACGCTGGGAAAATCCTGTATTTTGAATGATCTTTGGGAAACTTCGAGTTGAATCATTCTGTGACCTTTCCTCATCTCCTGTTATACCCTCAGTACTCTGGAAGGAATTGTCCATCAGAACCTCTGGGGGTGGTGGTGGTAGGTTGTCTACATCCAGGTCATCTCTGCCATCAGCCCAGCTGTTGTTGTTATGATTGCCATTGATGACTATACCCCGCTCATTACCGTTTACTGTGTCACTTTTCCTGGGCCTCCTGATATCGGGTAGAATATTACCAGGCCTCTGCCCTGGTCTACCATCCAACCCTTGGCTAAAGGTGTTTATCAGCCTTCTGACAGATTGTCGCTTGGGTGGTTGAGGTGCTAAAATTGGTAAGGAGCAAGGTGATTGATTTACTCTGAATGGAGCTTTTTGTGCACCAGATGATCCACTTAATGAATGCCGCCTTAGTACTCTATACATGTTACAGTGAGGCCCTTCTAACTCTTTGTATCCTTGGATTTCAGCCATCTTTTTCATTCGCTGATCCAAGTTCCTCTGGCTATTTTGTAGATCCATCATTATGTTTTCACTTCTGGTGGATGAAGAGTTTTCCGGTTTGGTTGAGGTGACAACAGTCAGGGGTTGTTCGACTGTCGGCTGCTGATCATGCATGTCATTTGCACGCATGCAGAGAAGAGGTTGACTGGGATCTGGTGGGGAAGAGTTTGACCTTTTCCTTTCAGGCCTATCACATTCATCATCCACATACACATCATCATCATCGTCATCATAATCATCTTCCTCCTCGTCCTCTTCATCATCTTCATTATGGCCTACCAGGTTGGGTAAATTACTGGGCAGAGTATCAAATGTAGCACGAATGTTAATTCCAGACCCACAACTTCCAGATCCAGCACTCCCTCGGTGGTGACGGTGCCTCTCAGACCCTGTCAGACTTTCATTTTCTCCCCCAATACCGCTATCCTCGCTGTGCAGTGCTGAATCCTCTGGGTTAGATTTCCTCATGGCAGCTCCCTCCACCCGCGCCAGCACCTGAGCCAATCTCTGTTCTGCTGCCTGCTTGGCCTGCAGCTTCTCAACTAGTACTTTAGAAAGGGAAGAAAAATACTCCACTGCCTCCTCAAGCGTGGTGTCACCCAGTGCATGGACTGAGCCCCCCACAATCCTCATTTTCTCTGTTGAATGCTGGAGCAGTTGCTGTAACAGATCTTGAGATGGATCAGGAGGGCTTGCTATGGCAGTGCTAGGTTTAGCTTGCATAACAGCTGGGGCCATCATCCCAGATGGCAAAGCCATGTAGTCTCCATGCTCTTTCAACATCAGCTCCCCCTCTTCAGCCATCTCCTCTAGACCTTGGTTGATCTCCTCAAAGCGCAACACCAAAGCAGACATCATGGGCTGAAGGGACAACTGTGTCTGGGCGGCCTGGTCCAGCAGGCCCAACAGGGTCTCATATTTGGAGATGTTTGGGTTTAGAAAGGCATAGGCTGCCTGGTGAGCCCTGACCATGCATGGTGGGAAGTCCACCTTTGCTTGGAGAACAGAAGACTTCTGCTTTTCAGAGGACCTTCTCTGGCCTTTATTTTTCTTTCGTTTCTCAGTTTTTCTAATCTTCACTGTTTGCACAACATCATCCACTACCTCCCCAGGTATCACATTCACCTCTGTTTCTTTAATGTCCTTGTTTCCTGCGTTTTCACCAGCTATTGTGTCGGAGGCCAAATGAGACCGTGCGGTCTCTTTCCTGCAATGATATTCAGTGGTTATTGGAATTTCATTTTCTTTCTCATAGGTTTTCAAACAGTCACTCTCCTCCTCCACAGGTTTAGAATTCTTCTCATTATCCTGTGGTGCTTCAGCCAGCAGAGTCTTTTGAGGTGCAGTGCATTCAGGCTTTGAAAATAACTTTCCCTTCGATGGAGAGCAGCCCATTTTTGCATTCAAACAGGATTCAAGAAAAACTTAAAAATAATCTTTGCTGAAGAAAATTTATCAGCAGGAAAAGATGAAGCCAAAATATAAATCCATGGTACGGATCTCTGTGGTTGGTCTTCTAGAATCCTCAAACTATGGCTTAGATAGTCCAGCCTCCACAGGCAAGTTATCGTGTATTTCTTCAGTAATTTTATGCTTCCTCCTCAGATTTTTGTTATCAAACTGTGAAGTAAAAACACCTGCAACCTGTTGAGTGAACTGACTACTGACCAGGGCCTGCGAGGGTAAGGAGCTGAGAGGATAAAGAAGGATTGAGGAGTTTCTTCCCCCTCTCTCCTTCAGCATGCACAGATGGTCATGTTAAGTGCATCAACACACACACACACACACACACACACACACACACACACACACAGTCATATATATAAGACTTTAAGCTCATCAGGTTAATCAGAGCCGAGTTTGTCATGTGGTGTTTTTAGCTTCAACTCTAGCCTCGACTGTGTTGTTTACATGTAATATTGAGTTCACTTGAAAAACAACTCTGTTTTTGGAATACTGTTTGCCAGAAATGTCCAGATTCACTTGATGTGGATAATATTTTACTTTTGTCTAAATAAAGAAATATATATTTTAGGGCTGTCTAAGGCCGTCCTAAAATTATTCACAGACACACAGCATCACATGCACGCACGCATGTACACACACGCACACACACACACACACACACACAAGTGCACAGCACGCACGCACGCACGCACGCACACACACACACACACACACACACACACACACACACACACACACACACGTCACATTTACTGTTAATGCTGGGAAAAGGTTCCTGTTCTGGCCCAAGAGTTTTATGGTTTTCCGACAAAATGAAGATAGGACCCATAGCAAGATAGTGATCTTTCTTGTGCCCGGCAGCATGAATTCCTGTCACGCAGGATACTTATCAGGTTTAACTGACATACCTTCATGTCACAATGACAGTTTGGTACGCTTGACTGAAAACAGGAAATCTCTTGGACCAAAAATAATTGTCACCCTTCACTCAGTAAATTACCTATTCAAGATTTGACTAGACTCAACGTCATCATCAACAGAAACATTTTTCTCACCTGGCATTTATCCAGCCCTTAAAATAAACTGGACCTGCACACTGACCAATTGGTTTGCATGAGGCATGACAGACTTCACAACATGTATTTATATTTGATTTTCCCTTTTCCTTTTTATTTCCTTTTGTAAAACTGTGTGATTTGAATCAAGCATATGGTATGGCTTTGGCTTTATTAATAGGTTAGAAATAATTTACTAATCCATTATAGATGTGATAAGCCATTGATATAGAACAACTTTTGCAATGCGAGGTTAAGGAAAATATTTCTGGCAGCTGAGTCATTAATGAAGTCATTAGTAAACTGTCAGAAATTTTTCACTTTTTAATTGGCCAACAGCAAAACTTCCCTGGATATATGGTCATTGATAAGCAATTAATAAATGGTTCTGACTATAATCAGTATTCACAGTAGTAAATGTTAATGAGTCCTAAATGAATGATTTTTTGTCTGGATACTGCCCCCTCTTAGCGGGTCAAAGATCACCAAAAAATCAAACTTTAACAAGGGTGACAGTTTTTCATTTTCCGTCAATATTTTTGTTTTTAAAACATGGCCACGATTGTACCCAAACCTTAACACTGATTGTTGATGATCATTTCACAAACCTTACAAAGTCGTTTTTATGCACAAACCTAACCAAAACCTTAACTGTAGTGTTGTCAGATCATAAAATGGATTTATTTCAACAGTTATTTGTCACAGTTTTGGAAGGCACAGACAAATGATGTCATCCGGCAGAACATCGTACAGTATTAAGATTTGTAGTTGTAACCCACGTCTTCATGTGCCTCTGTAAAATGTCTCATACAATGTGGTTGAATCTTTGAACAAAAATATGTGACCTGGAGAGTTGAAAATGACAGGGAAAATAAATGTTAGATTGCATTTGAGTAAGGGACTTAGAGGTTCCCTGTAGAATTTTTGACCTCCAGTAGCACCATGAAACTGATGATCTATGAGGTGGTTCCCGTTTAATTTGTCTCTGACTACATACACACGTGCACATGGGTGACACATACACACATTCGTGCCAATGGTTTTACGCTTTTGCACTGCACTACAGGTGGTGGTAACTTGCCAACAATGAACCAACAAAGACAGGGAAGAAGCATTGTCATCCCATTTATTAAATATAGATGTAACTCAATGTTGGATTTATAATACTCAATAAAATTACCTTACATTTTTTTATGAGGAAGGAAATATATTCAACACATTTGTTAGACACACAGAATTAGTTTAGGTGAAAAACTCTAAATGTAATTGAAACTTTTGTTTGTTTACAAGAAAACTCCACAGGGCCCCTTTAATTTTGAAACAATTATTAGCAGCAGGTGTGTGGGGTGTGAATACAGGTAACCAGGTCATAAAGAAAAACCTGTCGAGCCTGTGTGGCAATCCTGGATCAGGTGCTTTTTGAAGCAGTCCACATTCAAAATGTGAAAAGAGAAAGACCATGCTTGTGGTTTCTAACAGTTTACAGACCACTGTTTTAAAGACAAGTCAGCTCATTGGATTCTAGCAAAAAGGTTAAAGGAAGACTAAAAACAGTGTGTTTTTGAGATGAATAGGTCTTATCTCAGCCAAATAACATGGGCAAACAAGTAACAATGGCAACAGACACCGGTGAGGCCTGAGGATTTGGATCACCCTGGTGGACCTAATTGCCTGTCAAATAAGTTACATTTTGTCTGTTAGTTTGATATCCCATATATTTTTGTATAAGCCATTTACTGCCTGATGTGTCATATACATATACATATGCATTTAATCTATTTTTTGTTTTCTGTATCTATTTTACTGTTCAATTACATTTTCTGTAAATTCTGGATTTTATTTCATTTTGTTTCCCAACATGGAAACATTTATGCTGTTTTAAAACCTTGTCTAAGGCTGTGGTATTCTTGGCAGTGGCTTTAATTTTAGGTGACTCAAAAAGCTAATTTCAGTCATTGAATGCAACTGTATGAATGTTAGACTCTTCCCTTGATTGACAAAGTTTTAAAGAACTGCGCTCTGAGATAGGAGTAATCTCACCACCATCATGTCCCAGAAGGCCTGAGCCCAGTTATCTGTTTGAGCATCTGTGTAATCCTTGCTGCCGCCCACACCCAGGTGTACCACAGTAACAGGGCAAGCTGTTGGCCAACAGAAAAGATGAAGCTAAAGCTGTTGGAGGTCTGATGTCTGCTTCATGTGCTGTGTGCTAGTTTAGTGGACTTAAGTAAACACAAATTTGAGGTACTGAGGCATTTTTGGTCATGGAATGGCAAACATATGGTCTGTCATACTTCTGTTACATTTCAGAGGGCAATATGATACTTTAACTTCATTACATTTATCTGACAGCTATAGTTACTAATTACTTTTATACAAGACTTTACATATAATCATCTGAGAAAATATGATTGCATTTTAGTGAATCTTTTTTAAATATGACCTAACACACAATCCAGGTGTTGTCACTGAGATACTGTATCTTACAGTCTTAATCAAATGCACCAGTTTAAAAAAGTGATCTGAGTAAGATCAGAAATGCTATCTGATAACTAGTTTAAAGACAACTTTTAACACTTGCTTAAATATCTGTGTGACAACTGTCAGTGACAATAGCTGCATTGTGACTTCAACTGTTGACTTATGAAAATAAGAAATCACAGACAGTTGAAAGAACAGAATGTTGGCTATCATTGCTGTTACAAGGAAGTAGTCAACCATTTCTGGTAAGACTGATGATCATTCATTCATTCATTCATCTTCTATACCCCTTGTATCCCTTTCGGGGTTGGGGAGCCTATCCCAGCTGTCAACAGGCGAGAGGCGGGGTACACCCTGAGCCGGTCGCCAGCCGACTGCAGGGCAACACACACACAACCATTCACTCTCACATTCACACCTAGGGACAATTTAGAGTCACCAATTAACCTAATGAGCATGTTTTTGGTCTGTGGGAGGAAGCCGGAGTGCCCGGAAAGAACCCACGCATACACGGGAAGAACATGCAAACTTCACACAGAAAGGCCCCCGCCTGACCCCGGGATCGAACCGGGAACCTTCTTGCTGTGAGGCACGCGCACTACCTGCTGCGCCACCGTGCCGCCCACTGATGATCATAAATCACAGTTTTTGAAAAGCTCAGGAATGGACTGGGAGTGAGTAGGAGTATAACCAGAGAGAAAACTAGGTGGATTCTAATGTATTTGGATCAGTGAGGACAAGCCATCGGTTGTGGTTGAGCACGGCCAGTGTGTCGACAGGACAAGCAGCTTTAATACCTTTGAGTTGGATCAGTCACGACTGGCTGACGCTTGTGTAACAGATTCAGGTGGCTGTGCTATGCTATTCTCAGCTGATTCCCCTCCAGTTTTTTGCTGTCAGGCTTGCACAACAAGAGCGCTATTGTTGAGCCATCTCCTGAGGACAAGTCATGTCAGTGTTATCAGGAACTGTTTATTGGTATGTGGAGGCAATGGTTTACAGAGAACATGTAGTTCAAGAATAGGTAATGAAGAATAGAAAGCTCCATTTTGATTCACAATTTACTCCATTACGATTATTGAATAATATTTTGGTTTATTCAGCATTATTAATCTTCACTCAACTATTGGTCTGTGCCATTAAATCAACAACACATGCTTTGTTATGTGTCTTATCCTTGTCTAAATAATGTACACTATATGATATGAGTACATATAAGTATGAACTGAGGATAAATTCATGGTGTAAATAGAATGTTTGAAGACTGCATTGTACATAAGAAAACCTAAAACAACCTCAGGCACCACCCTGATTGAAGGACATATCTGTAAACATTTGGTGAAAAAAGCACGGTGCAGCTGTACAATTTATTTTGATTTTAATGGACCAGGATATAATAAGAGACATAAGAAAGCTGTCTATTCATATCTCTTGACTATTGTAACATTATGCATGTTTATGATGGTCTGCACTGGAATATCTATAACTGCTATAGATTGCTCTCATGTCTGTACTGAATATAAGATACACCTGACACTGGCTTGTGGATATCTGGACTCTGTTTTATGCATGTTTCTAAATTTGATTATTTTTTCTGGATGGGATGTTGACAGATTCTCCTCAAACTTGGTGTTAAAAATACTGAAGTTTTCACTGACTACACTTACATTCAATATTCTGGAAGAGCATTTTTCCTCTGGAGTGATGGAGGGACAGTATTATTCAGTATGTCTGTACTTAATTTTGGAGGGAAAGGGATGCCCATAACGTAGGACATATTTACAGTATGTATACGTATATATAGAATATTTTGCTCTGGCTTCTGTGGTCATAATTACTCATGTTGTAATGTTATGGTAAATGAATGTCAATGAAGTTATTAAACCTCCTGGGGAGGGATTAAAGGGCATTATTGTAGGTGGGGGATAAGTGGTGTCATAGATCTCGTGCTCTGTTGAGGGATTGTTTCCCTATTTTTCCATAAACAGCCTCCTTCACTCCTTTTTTCAAACCATTTGCCCTCCCTGTATGTTGTTGTCCTCGCATGAGTATCCCTTATCTTTCAGGTGGAGGTAGACTGCTGAGTCTTCACCTGGGGAGTTGGCCCTCCCATGCTGAGCCATGTATTTGTTCAATAGTTGTTCAGTTTCCCCGTTAAACAAGTCTGTACATTTCTCCTTGCATTGGACTGCATACACTACATTGCTTGTTTATGTCTTAGTGTGTTGCTGGTTTTGAAAAACACAGGGATATGATGTTTTTTGAAAATCCTTTTCCTAGTTTCGAAGCTACTCCAGGCCATTTCACAATCTCTACAGAATAAAAGTGTTGTTGCATTTATTCTTTTTTTATAGTGTATATCCAATCAAGTAGTACTAATGTAGTTTAATCTCCAGGTATGCATCAAATTCTATAAGATCATCTGATGTCTATACCATTGTTGTTCTGTGAGAACCACTTAAGAAGGTCAACCTTTCTTGAGATCAGAAAAACAGTCCTGGTTTTTACATATAATCCATTTTTCTCAGTCCATAAAGGAACAATTCATCCTTCAGTTTATCAGAAACTTTTATTACAATATAATTATATTACAATTAGTCAATTTTTTTTTGTCAAATTAGAACATAATGAATATCAGGTGTCAAATTCAGTTGAGTCAAAGTCAGTCAGATAAAGTGTGTTCTGACCACCATTTGATTCATATTGCAGTTTGTTATGCTTTCATGCTGAGGAATGAAGTAAACGGCATAAGTTTTGGTTGATGTCTTTTTTTCTTAGAAATGCAGTGTGACACTACTGTGATTACTTGTCATTAAAATACTGTTACTTCTCAGAGTTTGAAGGATGATTGCATTAGGGTATATATACTGTATTAATGCTGCAGTATATATACCCAATGTATTAATCCCTACAGTTCTTTAATCTTCACACTCATTTCTTTTTTTTCTCATCCTGATCAACACAGTGCTAGCAGGTCCTGGTATACAACCTGCAACACCAGCTGCAGGTATATCAGCTGCGGAATGCAAAATGACAGGATGTGAGAGGCTTTGGGTCTTGCAGCTGATATGAGAAGTATTTCCAGCTGGGATGAAGCAGTGTCTTTTTACTGTGATCATCCACATTTATACTTCTGATCTTATCACCTGATCATCAACTGATGGACTGTCTAAAAAGAAATCTGTGTAAGGACTGAATTAACCAGGGAACAACCTTCATAGATACAATCTATATCTAGTTGAGCTATAGCTACCATTCATTGTAATCAGATGTACTGATATGGTCTCATTAAGTATTGTTTAGGAATTGTATATGTAAGCCAAGTGACATCTGGTTACGGTAGCTCGTGAAGTGTCACTTTAGCTGAATGGATTTAGAATCTAACTAGCTATTATCTAACAATAAACATTAACTAAACCTGGCTACATAGAATATCACTATTTGCTAGATTCACGAGAGGTCAACTAATGCTTTAAAATGCCAAAAGTGAGGTCAGTTCATCAAATTACCAGTGAGTGTGCTTGGGAAACACTGAAAATGAATGGGGTTCAGTGCTTTAACTACTCAATGTTTTGGAACTATTTGGAACTACTACTACTATTATTCCAATCCAACTTGAAGAAGAATTCCAATGTCTCTAAATGCAACAGAAGTCTAAGGGAGTGTTGTTACTCTCTTTTTCAATGTCACTGGGTTAGATTGCATTGAAATTGACTGAAAGTGCTCACACTCTTTTGAATGAGGCCAGTTTGTGATGCTGCTAACAGGGTGTGGACACACACTGTGGGTTCTAAAAAATGAAAAATGGTGCTGATGAGGCAAACAATTTACAAGTCTTTAAAAAGCATTTTTGTTTTAATACCACTTGTAGTTGTATACAGTACAAATGACTCATCTTCTTTAAATATTGAAGAATAGCACCATTTTTAGCAGAAAGCATATTTTAAGTTTACATGGATTTTGAACACAAAATATATTACAAAAGACTGCCTTTAAAAGGGAAAAGTGCTTAATAAAATAACAGTATACATCATATTTACCCGGAACTATTTTTAGAAGGATATACTTCTACGTCTCCTTGTTATTTGTGTTCCTAACCTGTTAAACAGAGGATGAACATGACTCTTTTCATTGGACATTGTGACCAGCACTGAATCAGTAGGGCTGACATTGTTGAGTGTCCCTGAGCTCCTTAATATAGTTGATACACTTGATACGGAAAACCTGTCACTTCTTTGTGTGGGTGTGTTCATTCCATGGATATCTATATCTATCTCTGTCACTGAATCACTATTTGGATTGGAGATGAGTCGCCATCTCCTCAGAATCCTCTCCAGTGTATCAGTCTTTGACCCCCAAAATGCTTCGTAGCACTTGGGTAAAAAATGGCAGAAAATTATACCATAGCTGGATACTAGAATGGCTGAAGCCTGCACAGGAGTGCCTTTTTCATGGTTGGTGATATAGACTGGGATAAAACACACCCATACAAACAAGTACATCAACATGCTAAAAATGATGTAGCCTGTTTCACTGAACTCCTGAGGAACCTTCCTGCTTTTGAAGGCCAAGAGGAAGCCAACCAGTGCTAGCAGAGCTATGTAGCTCAGCATAATGCCAAAACCTATGTATGTGGCACCTTCACTACACTGGACTATTTTCTTCATGTTTTGTGGGGATGGAGGGGTATCATCAATATCAGGAGAATCAAAGATGAGCCAGAGAAGACAGATGATCCCCTGGAGAGTAGTTATGAAACCAACAATTACAGGGGGCTTGTAAAGTTTGTGTAGTCGCCTGTTTGTCATCTGACCAAAGGGAAGGAAAGCCAGGAAGGTACGAAAGGCCTTGACTAGGATGCAGGAAACACACAGGGTGAAGCCCATTGCATACATTAGCTGGCGGGCCTGGCAGAGGTGGACACTGGGCTTGCCCATGAAGCATATCACACTTGCAAAGCTCACTGCCAGTCCAGCCATCATCACACAGGACAATTTCACCTCAGCTCTTTTCATTGGCAGGGAATCTCTGTACACCAAAAAGATGACGAAGGTAACCAACAAGAGCAAGATGCCAAAGGCTGCAGCTGCCATCATGGCAATGGGATGAGGATCACTCCATTGCAGATAGGACTCCCATCTTGGCTTGCACTGATTCCAACCCTTGAGAGACCAAGTTCCAATGGGACACCTTTTGCAGTCACTAAGATCTGTTAGAAAAGATGGTGAGGTTTATAGTAGGCAAAACAAGGCCATTCTGCTAAATCTGCTGGACACAGAGATAAAAATAATATAATACACAATATACTTTACTTTGTATATACTTTGAAAGAGACTTCATGTGGACAGCGTCATTCAGATGTATGCCTACCCTATCTGTAAAGACTCTGGTGTCCAAAGTTGGTTTGAATCTTGAAGCTAACATTGAATTTAAAATCAACATGTCAATCAGGCATACCCCAGGCATCTGAATAGGTACCCTCCAAACACAGGGTGCAGTTGTAACAGCAGGATACGTTCAGGATCTTCTTTACTGAGCCAGGGGGGCAGCGCTCTGAGCATCTAGACTGAGGGGTCTGAGAGACAAAGCAAGAGGACAACCTGTAGCTGATCAGTCTGTGGACAGATGGCCTGTAGATGTTTAAACTAGCCTTTGTTTTACTAAATTGGTCTTTCTAAAAACACTTATTGAAACATACTGTTTTTGGTCATATTCAAATGTAGATGTAAGAGCATCTACTGCTGTAAAATACAGTATTTTTAGCATTCAATAACTACAGCTTCCCTGTGTATTAACCACAGGCATTCTCTCAAAACCTAATGTGAACTGTAGGTGCTAAATTTAACAGCAAAGAATTGTTGTTTTATCAAATGACTCTGTGGTCCAGTATAAGATAGCTTAACAACTATGACTAGATTCTCCTTTTCATTCTGGTAAGGATACTGATGGTCCCTGTATGATGTGGTAAGGGTTCATTATGCTTACACCAGACGAGGTCATACAATATGTTGTCCCATCACAACTAAAGGCAAACTGTCTGCTTGATCCCTCTTCAAGAAATGTGTCATTTGCACATCTATGTAGTCCATGTTATTAATCACATGAATGGGGAGAGTAGCAAACTTTGGGACAGTCTCTTCTTGAAGGCATTCATGATGTTGCACTTGTTTATTCACGTGAAAAGTGACAGAAGTTGTTATTTGAAAAAGAATAAAAACTGAACTTAAGAGAGAAATAAGAACCGGCCTTCATAAAGTGGGTACGATTCAGAGAATTGTCTGTTTCAGAATTGTGTCTATGATGATTCCACCATCGATAGAGTGCATAGTATGACACGAGAAGCACTTTGTTTAAAGCATGAGGATTTTAAAGCCTTTAGTGACCATATGATCTTTTCTCCTCAGATAATGTCTTACCTAAGGACATAGATGGTAACTACACTGTCTATTGCAGCAATCAAACCTGTGTCAATACTGAGTATGGTGTTGTCTTACCGTGGTATTGGTTGTTGAAAGCCAGGTGAAATTTTCCACATCTAGTTCTATTTGTTCATCAAGGACATTGTAGTTCCCAATCTTTTTAAGTCTTCTGTGGTGTCTATTCCTTTCCCACATGATCAGATCATAACCACTTACGAAATCACCATTTTTGTCAAAGAAGAAATTCTGGTTGTCAAGCTCGAACTTAACCCTCTTTAGTTCTTTAAGAAGCTGCAAAGTAAGGGACATAATGTAAATTACAATTGTCTTTTTACAGAGATTGGTCACTGTAACACATAATTGCCAAAACTATTATTCAGGAGAATTCTAAGAGAAGTCAAAAATATAAGCAAGCTACACTTTACAAGTTTGAAACTGGTCTCATCAGATGAAATCAATTCTCACCTTCCATGGCGGAAAGTTAATTTCTCCCATGCATAAAGAACTGTTGCACTTCAGTAGTGTTTTGAGAGCATTTGCTATGGCCCTCACTGCTACTTTGGTAGGCAGGGCTTCACTTGTATCCAGAGCCTTTACAAGATAGTCATCATTTTGTTCTTGGGGATCCTTGAAATTGCATGCATTGCCAGATTTAATTTTCAGGAGGTCAGGTGTGGGACAATAGGATGGAGGCTTGTTTGAGAAACATTCTGATGTGCAGTTGAATCTCAGATTCTTGTATTCTTCGATGAAGTGGTTATATCCTCTTGGGGTTACTGTAAGATTCTTAAGATAATTGTCAAATGATTCACTCTTGCCTGCAACAAACGTTAAGCCCAAGATGTCCCCAACCTTGTTGATGCCATCCATTTGGGCAAGGGACTGGCTTCTGGACCAGGCATCACTAGCAATCCAGATCCTTGATGTGTTGGTCCTGATCATTTCCTTAAAGAGGACCTTCACCAGGTCTGCCTTGAGGATTAGCAGTACCACCTGGGCACTGGAGGAACGGATCTTCTGAGTGACCTGCTCAACACGTTGCATGCTGAGTGAATGATCAAGGTAATGAGGCAACATCTCTTGATAGGCCAAGCACACATTATTTGCCTCAGCATCCTTGAGAAAGCTCTGGAAGGCTGATCTGCCATATTCATCATCCCCATAAACAACCCCGACCCAGTTCCAGTCATAATGATGCATAATTTTTGCCACGGCTTTGGTCTGATGCTTATCACTTGGAATAGTGCGCATAAAAGCAGGGTAGCGCAGCTTATCACTCAGTTCTGGTGAAGATGATGTGCTGCTCAGCTGATAATGAGATAAAATTATACAAGAAGAATTTTAAATACACACAAAAAACTTGTATGTATTGGAAACATGGTTTAAATTTGAGAATTACAGACTGTAAATGTACACTCCTAAAATGTTACGTTATAGCACCAAAAAGTTTTCACCCAGCAAAACATATTTCGAATTTCAACAATCAAAATTGAGGAGTACTTCAAATCTTAGTAAAATGTATTTATTGATCAGATAGCATTTGTGACTTACTAGAGGGACCATGTATACATTCAGCAGTCTGGCCACAGCAATGGACACCTCAGAGTACAATGCTCCTAAAATAATCTTGACGCTGGGCCTGAAGTCAATGTAGTCGCACTTCACATTTAGAGACCTGTTGACTGCGAGCATGTGCCCCACATTCTGCAGTGCTTTGCTTGCATATGAGCATGTGTCACACATCAAATATCCAAGATGGACTCCTGGAAGGAAGCCAGCTGCATTTATCTCCTCAATTTCATGAATTGCAGCCAACGATATCATAAATGATGATAGATCAAAACTGAAAGTTGACAGTTTGAAAACACATGACATTATATGTATTTGAGCAACTGGCAGAAAACACAAAATACACAGTTTTATACATGTAAAACTTTAAAGACAGTTTACTGATTGTGGAATGACTTGTTTTCATTGATTGATTTCATTGTTAAAATAAACAGTAATAAAACTGAAAATGTTTTGAAGTGCACTCACAGACACAAAAAATAACAGAATAAATGAAAAAGATGTCATGGCAAAGACATCATAGATGGGTGAAAAGATGTAGCTTGAAGACAGAGCTTATTACATTCATCCCTCTCACAATACAAAAATTATAAAACAATTGAGAAGTATTTTGAATATTTACCCTCTTTATCTTCATGTAACATACTGAAATGTATGCCACTCATATTTATTTTTGTTTTTTGTTTATTATTTCTATTTAATTATGTCTAATATATTAGCCACTAGTGACATTGTGAATGTTCTATACCCAGTGTTAATGAATAAGACTGTTTGAATAGGTTGTTTGTAGATGACATCACGTCACTCTTTTGTTGTGGCACGAGCTGCAGATGGAGGGCCAGAAGTGATTTTCTGCATAGGAAACACTATAGCACACACTCAAAATGCCTATGTTTTTTGTTGCTTATGGTTGCTTAGATCGATCAAACCAAGAAACCAGGAGAAGCTTTTATTGAGTCCCAAATGTTCCTGTTTATAACATAAGGGTCATATCCAACATATGATCTGATTTTCTGTATGTACCTTTCTCTCATAATTTCCTTCATCTCATCCAATGCAGTTTACACTTCTGGCCCTCCATCTGAATTTACCGTTGTTAAAGAAAACTGACTACCATCTAACTGAATGACGATCTCTGTTCTTGTACTCACTCTGAGCAGTGGAAGCTCTCAGGTCTAATCCGGTCATTAAGAGCCTTCACTTTACGATGACATGGAAACAAGATACCGATCACAACATCCCCAGGACCTTGGGCCCCACAAATGGACTGAGCAGAGGTGCATACATCCACAGGAGCCGGGATGCTAGTCAGCATTATCAGAGCTGAGAGGAGGCTGCACAGCAGGCACTTCTGCATCTTGAATGGTGCAGGTCAAAAAGCACTTCAGGGATGTGCAGGAACACTTTTAATCTCTCAAAAGGAATTTGGGAGGCGCTAGAAACATGCACAGTGCATGCAAGAAACCTGTTTTAAAATGGGACTGAAAAGAATTTTTCATTCATCAGATGTCATCCTCCAGGCATTTCCCACACTGACAGGTGCTAGCACAAGGAAGTTAAGCATCAAAGAATATCTTGAATTAACACAGTTGTTGCATAAAATAATGAAGAATACTGAATGCTGTCCAGGATCCTTTAGCAGTCCTTGAGAGTAGGTGTCTCAGTGAATAAATGAATAAATCATTCAATCAACCGATAATCAGCCAAGAAATACTGGCTATCTATTTGCCCCTTATTAGCATAAAAACAATAGAATGCTTCCAACTACTGTCTAGGTTTTTTGAACCGGTATGCTCTTTGTTTGCTGTGACAGCTCATCCTTAACTGTGTTTGTGTTCACTGCTTGGCTGTCCTCACTTCTCTTTCCAGAAAGTCTGAGTGTAGAGCTGAGAGGCTGTCAATGACGCACATGGTGACTGACTTGCTGTCAGACCAGAATTGGTCATGCAAAAATCAGACAGACAAGAAAACCTGTGAGTAGGGCTGTCAGAAAGGGGGTTTTCAGGCCCAAGTGCAGAACCACCACAACAAGGGTAAACTGTTATCAACCTCTTAATCTTATACTGGCAGAACCAGACTAGCAACAAAAAGTACAGTCTCTGGTATTGTGCAGGGAATAGAACATCCAACAGTCACAGGCAGGCAAAGACTTGGGACATGCAGAATATAAAGCCTTAGAGTCTCTGTAAGTGTTTGGTGTGGCATACTCATGGTCAGGGACAAAAGGCTAAGGTAGTTACTGGGGAACAGGAGAACAGGTGTGGTCAGAAACAGGCCAGGTTGGCAACAGGAGATCAGTCCATGAAATACCACTGGAGAGTCTTGCATGAGAACAAAGACAGCCTGGCCACAGTGAGTGTGGCAGAGCACCTTATATACTGCACTGATAGCAATGAGTCTCAGGTGTGTGATCAGGTGAGCCAGCAGGTGGGTGTGGCTGCGAGTGGAAAAGTACTGAGGGCACTGGTGAGCAGATGAAGAAACAATAGCAGTAGGTAAGAACTGAATATATTGTGACACAGGGCAAATGAGATCAGAGCCAGCACAACTAGCAGGATAAAGACAGACTGTGGAATTATATACCTTGCTCATAGGACATTAGGCACAGGTTATGATAAGTAGGATGGTCCTTGCCCCGAAGTATCATTCAGAACACAGGAAGTCAGGATAAATCACTTTATCCTTAGAGTAATGTTCATCTTGGTGTAGTCTCTTGGGGTGAAAGAGGGGGGACAATGTCAATGGTAGAGTGGTGGGGGGTCGGTGGGGGGCCATGAGGTGATAAAAGGGTGTGTCCAGAGCTGTCGCGGGGGGGTGCCAGGCCCTGTGCAAACTTGAAATGCCAGGCCCTGCTTTTTGACATGGATGCGCAATTGTGCATGAATAACAGTAACACGGACACAGCTATTCTAGTTCTACTGCACGCATAATCCCACTGCAATATGTTTTTATCAAGTAGAATAATACAGCACAATCATACACGTAGTCTCAACTATGACTTTTTGCTATTTATTTCAAAGGGGGGACAATCAACTATGCAACGAGCGGCTTTACATCAAGTCAGCTCAGTGACTTTATTTTTGGCATCTTGACATTTTAAAGAAGTAGGTTCGGACACTTTTGATTCATAATATACGCTCATTTTCATTACAACTATACACAACATATTTACTGCACTGTAACTCTAACAAATAAGATGGACTCACCATGCAAAAAACTTCACAGAAACTGATCATGTCAGAGTCACTTTCCTTGCCTTCTTGGCTGCGAACTCAGCAATAAGATCTTTATAATCCAGTTTGGATGCAATGTCCTTTTCAACTGATAGGAGGGCATGCCCACACAGTCTGTCCTGTGACATGGAGGTGTGCAAATAGTTTTAGATTAGTTTCAACTTTGAAAAGCTTCGCTCGCCTGATGCCACCGTTACTGGAAAAGTCAATAGGATCCTGAGCGCAATCTCACAGTTAGGGAAAGTTCCTTCAATCCCTGTGAGGGAACGAAGTGTTTTAAGTGCTGTAGTTGTTCCCTTTGGGATTATTTCGAAGTATCCGCAACTCTGCGAAGAGGTCCGGTGCATCTATATCCTGAGATTTGGACGTGCTCAGAGCATCACTCAGTCCTCCATTTTACGCAGTTTGGTCAGATCAAAAAGAAATCCAAACATGGATTAGTTTTTTATTTATTTGTTTGTTTTAAATGTGATCTTGACAGAGACAGACAAAATCATATATAACTAATGTATTGATTTAAAAAAATAAATACATAAATAAATAAATAAATAAATAAATAAAAGAAAAAAACCCCCAGCAGGATTGCAGGTGCAAGGCTCCCTAGTGGCATGAAGCCCTGTGCAGTTGCACAGTTCGCACAGTCCATGCGACGGCTCTGGGTTTGTCAGTGTCAATCAATGGGAGGGTGGTGGGAGTTGTAGGGGGGCCATGAGGGGGTGCGTGGCACCAAGCAGGCATGAAGAGTCCAGGTGGATTTTAACAAAAAGAGATTTATTTAACAAAGACAAAACCTACCCAACCAACTGCACACCAAGGGGAACATATATAATGGCTGATCAGACCATTTGGAAAACAAATAAATTACTAACTGGACAACAAATAATGCAAAACAAGACAACAAGTCGGTCTGAAGGAATATTTCAATAATAAAGACTTAACAAAAACACCACAAACCCTACTATAAATTAAAGAAATAAAGAAAATCCTGTCCTAAACTTTCCTGCCCCCCTCGATGCTGCAGGTACTTGGTATAGGCCATATTGGCCACTTCCTGTATTTAACAGCGGCGTTTCCTCAGCTGCATCCTTTGCGCAGGCCGGGCACGATGTTCCTCAGCAGGCGAACCCTCCACACTGGTAACTCAACAGAGTCGAATGGCCTTTTCTTTTCTCTGCTCTTGATACCTTTGGGCTGGGAGAAACATTCTGCAGCTGGGTTCAACTTTTATATAACAGACCACTTGCAGCTGTTCGGATTAATGGGCAGACTTCTCACTTCCCCCCTGGGCAGGGGCACCAGACAGGGGTGTCTCCTGTTCCCGCTGCTGTTCGCCATAGTTATAGAACCTCTCGCAGAAACTATAAGGAATAGCCCAGATAACACTGGAATTTCTGCTGGTGAAAAAGATCATAAAATAGCCTTATACACTGATGATATTTTACTTTTTGTATATAATCCACAGACATCTGTACCAGCTGCTTCGGAAACAATAAATCAATTTAGTGAGCTCTCAGGGTACAAAATTAATTTTTCTAAATCTGAGCTCATGTCACTAGGCAATCCTCGTTGCCCCACTCCATCGCCATTTAAATGGTCACCCAAAGGTTTCACTTACCTGGGGATTTCAATTACCCCGTCACTAGAAGCACTGTACAAGGCTAATTTTGAGCCTCTTCTAAAACGCATTAGGGACGACCTAGACAGGTGGATATCTCTACCATTGTCTCTGTTGGGGAGGATTGCCTTGCTCAAAATGAATATCTTGCTGAGACTCCTTTATCATTTTCAAATGGTCCCTATTTTACTTAATAATAAAACTATTAAGAGGGTGAACAGCTGTTTTAGCACATTCATTTGGAACAAAAAGAAACCACGATTAAAGATGGCTAAGCTACAGATGTCTGTGGAGAAAGACAGCTTGGCTGTCCCTAATGTTAGACTTTACCAGCTAGCTGCACAGCTTCGCTACATAGCCGATTGGACTAATGATGACCTAGAATCAGTTTGGTTAGATCTAGAAACACTTAACGCAAGTAGTCCTTTGCCAAGTCTGTTATTTGCCTTAGACTTAAAGAAAATTAAGAGTGTCTCAGTTAATAATATTATAGTTAAAACGACTCTGCAAGCCTGGCAAGCAATAAGGAAGCTGGAGGGCCGTGTGAATACATTGTCTTCTCTAGCTCCTATATACCGTAACATTGATTTTGCCTCAGCCAGCACAGATGGTGGATTTAATATTTGGAGAGATAGAGGGGTCTTAACCCTATTTATTTTATAAAGGAGTGATGCTCCCATTTACAGAAATTGAAAAGAAAAGAAAAGAAAAGAAAAGAAAAGAAACCTACCCCCACATAATTACTTCAGATTTTTCCAAGTCGGTAGCTTCATTCAGGATCAAAACAGTCATGTCTTTGACTATCAGACTTCAAAAATAGAATTCCTGCTCCTCAACAGAGGCAGGAGATCAGTCCTTGGCTAGGGGTATGCTGAACTTAATCTTGCCAGTAATGTTACTACAGATTATCTGCGACAGGTGTGGAATAATGATCTCAATCTCAGAATGGATGAAACAACATGGGCAGAAATTTGGCAACTGGCGAAGGAGATTTCTATACATAATAGAACCAGAGAGACCCAGTTTAAGATATTGCATCGCTTACAGATCACCCCCCAGCTGAGACATAGGATGAATCCGAGCTTGACAGAAATGTGCTTGAAATGTCATGTGGAGGTGAGGAGTTACAGGCATTGTGTCTAGTCATGTGTTCATATTGAGGAGTACTGGCGTAAAATTACTGATAAACTCAATTTGATTTTTGATGTCCATCTTGACCCTGATCCTCAGGCTTTGCTCCTTGGCTTACCAAGCCCTCATACCAAAGGCTCTGATCAAAGAAGGCTGTTTATAATATTTTTACATTTGCTGCCCGGCAAAATATACTGCTTAAATGGATTGATAATGTACCTCCTACAATTATAGGATGGCATAAACTGATATTTGAGTTAATACCAATGGAATATCTAACATATAGATTCAAATGTAAAACGGCAGTTTTCTTCAAGACCTGGACACCCCTCTTTAAATACGCTGGTAAAAGAGTCACAAGTATTGTTTTAAAGGGAATGGTTGACTGCAGGACTGACAATTGGCAAAATGACATCTTTGGGCCGTGAGGCTAGATTTAGACTTACTTGGTGATCAATTGTTATTAATTTATCACTCATATTTTGTCTTGTGAAATTTTGTTAGGATTTCAAATCTTTTGATTTATGAAAATTTGTATCCTTTTTCCATTTATTTCTCTTGAAAAGGTTAGTTGTTGCATCACTGTCAGTTGTAATGGACTGAGCACTCCTGTGTGCATTTATCTACTCAGGAGCTATGACACCTCCCACAATACACCTATATAATTGTATGCAATTATTCCCAGGGAGGTTGTGGACTATGTATACCAGAGATTTCTATAAGATAAGTGATTTCTGTGGTCACTGTTTGTTTGTTTATTTGTTTGTTTGTTTGCTTGTTTGTAATGTGTTCAATTTGTATGTTTATGGAAAAACCATAATAAAGTTATTACTCAAAAAAAAAAAAAATCACACACACACACACACACACACACACACACACATATATATATNCATGGCACATGGCATAAAAAATGTATACTAATGGCTGATGTCAGGTTGATCGGCATGGAGTCGTTCCTTCTCTGTCACACACTGGGGTGCTCTGTGTGGTTTTCTAGCTCACGCCTGTTGGTGATAAAGAGCAACAAAGCAGGTCTTTTGGGCCAATGCACTCAGTTTGCTTTGAGTCTGTTATGTGTTTTATATCACAGTGTTTGGGCCACAGGGGTTACATCCACACATACACCATCAATTCAAAAAAAGCTGGGACACAATAAAATAGGATGCAGTCACTGGAAAATAAGTGTGTGTATCGACATGTAGTGACATCTTTTGCTGCAGGCAGGAGAGGTGGCTCTGTGGCTTTGTGTTAGTGTCAAAAAATGGCATTATCTGATATATTGTTATATATATATATATATATGTATATGTATATGTATATGTATATATATATATCTCAGTAATATGAACAGGCTATCCAGAGGATGTTCAACTGAATTGAGATCTGGTAATTGGGAAGGGAACATAGAATAGCAAGATATGTACAGTTAGTGTCACTTTTGAACAATATAAAGTTGATGTGAGTAACTTTCCATACACTGTTGTTGGTTTTGTATTGAGAACACAGGACGCCAGTGTTTGCTGTCCAGGAGTTATCAGGCATGAACTTTGGTCTATGGCGTGCTATTAAGACTCCTAAAAAACATTCCTCATTATCGTAGCCCAGTATTACTAAGTTGGATGGACAGATTAATTTCTCAGTAGTTATTGAACTGAAGATTGCACCCATTCTATAATAATACTGCACTATGCAGCGACAAATGCACTAAACAATAATCTCAGTGTTATGGGGCACATTTGAAATTATTTGAAAGATAAACAGTAACCAGTTATATTTCAGATAAACATTTTCCTTAAAGAACACAGGATGCATATAATAAATACAATGCCTTGTAATAAAATATAAAACATTTTCAAACATTAAACCCATAGTTCCAAACTGGCTTGTGATGTCATGTTTCAGATATCTATGCATTGTAAGAGTCCCACAAAGAGAATAAAGTAGTCAAAATTAGCTCCATCATTACTAATTACAACAATAAAATGCTGCTTTCACACTGATGCATCAGTATTAGCACTCATAAAACAATATCAGCAATAGAGGAAATTTGTCTGCAGTTCTAGTACTTTCACTTTTGATAATTTAAATACGTTTTGCTCACACTTACTCAAACTGGAATTGGACTGCAGGACTTATCCTTTAGTACCAATACAACGATGTCAAAATATTCTATAAGTAAGAGTATTTTTCCTCATGTCAGCATGAATGTGTTCAACATACTCATTGCAATCTGCCTGTTGGATCATGAGATTATAAAACATTATTTGTAGAAACTGAAGCTAGGTTGTTTGCCCTCCAAAATGAATGACTGTTCCTAAAAAGACTTATGCGAGCAGGTTATACATACTAATTGCAGTTTTTTCATTAATTAATGAATAAAAAGTTATTTAATAGAGGCAGTTAGCACAGAAACTCAAATTACAATGAGCAGCTTTTAAATTCAGGAGGATTGTGATGAGCCAGAAGGCTAAGAACCAGCCTGAGGGATGTTTAGGCTAAACATTGGACAATGCTGCCCTCTGCTGGACATTATGGTAAAACACGTTGCCACAAGCATATTATCACTTATCAAGGAGAATGTGTGGCTGTTGTTGTCACTTGTTTATATTTACTTTCATTTATATGGATTAATTTTTAACTCTTACAGTAACCAATAGAACAGAGCAGTATGGTTCAGTAGCAGGAGCTGCACTGGATGTCAAATAGTCAAAAGCACAAGCCAAATGATAGCTGTATCCTTAGTCAGCAGTGAGCCTGCATGTTACACATGCCATGTCATGGCCTTGTCATGGCCTTGGTTACAGGAAGTTCTTGAATAATAGATGATCTGAGAATATCAGCTGTGTACAGATTGTGACACAAATTCAGTTTTGGATAACAGGTCTGGTAAAGTTTTGCTCAATTGTTGAAGCACATTTGTGTACGTATGTGTTATACAGTCTACTTTTACATTTCCTCCTCAGTATGAGGCCTGTTGTCCCTCTGTGATGACTGTCTGCTCCATGTCCAGTATCAGTGGTACCTGAAGAATTGATAAAACGACAGCTGAGGTGTAAATTTGACAACATGTTGCATAAGATGCAGTAAAAATACAGATTAAACATGTAACTAATTAATTCAGTTTTTTACTATTGCTAACACACATTTATCTACACTGAACTGACTTTTTCAGAACTCTTTGCACAGTTTTCTTTACCGACATGCAAAAATATATACAGTATAACAATGTAGTTAATTTTCCAAAGCAAGAATAGAGCAGTCATCCACTTATCAGAATATTGGTGGTTTGATCCCTGGCCTCAGCAGTCTCATGTTGAAGTATCCTTGGACAAGACACTAAAAACCCTAAATTGCCCCTGATGTCTGAATGGATAAAAAGCTTGCAATAAGCTGGTGCCTTGCCATTGTATGACTGTGTGAAAAGTTGCTAGTGTTGTAAAAGTGCTTTGAGTGGTTGTCAGACTAGAAAAACGCCATATAAATACAGACCATTCAGCATTTAAAATGTCTGCATTCATCTTTAGGTCAATCAGCATCGCACAGACACAGGTCAAGTTCTTCCACTCCTTCAATGACAATTCCTTCTTCTTTGGGAGGTTGCTCAAACACTGCATCCTCTGCATGGCCTACACAGCTTATCAGGACCTTCTGCTTTTTGAGTGACTCTGGGCACGGTCCTTGAAGTCATGAGGTACAAAAAACACATTGTGTGTGTGCATGTGTGCATAGTGGTCCAAAAAACAACAACTGGAACAACTTCCACATCCTAATGAATGTGTCACATTACCAACATGGGCTGGGGCCTCAGGCAAAGATCAAAAATATTGGACCGATAGGAATCATGATGACGATAGACAAAATAAAATCCTTACTGGTTTGTCATCAATAATGATTTCTGTTTAGAACATCTATGTGGTGTGAGGAAAACATGATGCCTTGGTTTAGCAAGGAATATTTCTTTTACTGATTCTTTTTCAACTGGTATAAATGATAAGACTGCTGCCATGACTACATGTTGAAATTGAACAATCATTGGCCACTGTATTAGATATACCTGTACAACAACAAAAACACAAATTCTACCTATATGATGTTTAGACTGTCAGAATGTTCAGTTTTTGTTGATGCTGTCAGATGTTAATTTAACTATATCTTTATTGCTGAGGGTACATCCACGAGGGGTGTAGAATTAAGGTAGAATTTATAGCAGAGTTGCTGTACAGGATTGCATTTGATAGATGGACCTAAATAAATGGCCACTGCGTGTAGCTAGCATGGTCACTTACAAAATAGATCAAATTTTAACTTCATCCACTGTAGGACATAACCAGGGATGTACTCTGCTGATGGGAAAAAATAAATTTATCCTAAATTTCTATGAAATGAGAGAGTTTTTCAATTTCTGTTTTACAACAGATACAAAAGCATTTCCTACAAATGATAAGAAAAACATCTATAACCTGCCAACTCCAAGATTGTAAATCTAATAACGTTTGGTTTCCTAACTATATACTGTATATGTCGAAAATATTTGCAGAAGGAAAATCTATGCACAAATGTTTACAGTTATTATTAAATTCCTATTAATCATTATTAACATGTGAACTGAAAAGGGCACACAATATCCTGCAATGGTTAGCTCAGTCTCAACTGTAATGACAAAATAAAACCAGGGATCTAAAACTTAAGGTAAAACTAGGTATTTAACAAAGAAGTGAATAAAAAAATATTTTTTAAAAAGAGAGTGACAACTTTTTTTTTTGACAACTTTAGGTTCCTATCAGAACTACATTAATAATTTCATGGCACGACCTTGTGTTTTAACAAATCAATAGCTACAACAAGGAGACAGACAGTCAGGAAAATTCAGTCACAAGCGGAAGTTATATAAGTTTTATAGTCATCTTCTATGAAAAGAACTTTCTTCTCATTTGCTAACTTCCAAAGTTACCCAGTATTTGACAAATTGGCAAAGAGCCACGAGGTATGTGTGCACTGACCATAACTTCATTTTCATCTTATTAATAACTCCACCTCAAAATCTGGCCCATTGCAACAGAGTCATGTTCTGAATACGGAGTGGTCACACTATCTCATATTCCTAAACACACACACACACACACACACACACACACACACAAGGGGGTTTTCATCACTTGTGGGGACATTACTTAGACATACATTCATTTCCTGGAGACTTACCCTAAGCCTAACTCCATGATGATGAAGGGTAAAAAAGTGAAAGCTAAGCTGAACACTATCCTAACATCTGAGACATCCACCTCTCGCCCAACCAGGGCCTCTGCAGCAACGCCTGACTCCCTCAATCCCCCAGAACCACACACACACCCATGTACTTTTCGTAAAATCCAGGATTGGTCGCTGGAGGTGCGGAAGAAGGTACTTATCATAGGTGATTCAAACCTCTCCCGCATACCCACATTTAGAGACCCACACATCCAGATTCCAGATTGACAGTTTTCCCGGAGCCACATTTCACCACATCACTGCCATTTTAAAGAAGTTGCCACCCCAACACACTGTCACCCAGGTCATACTTTCCATCGGTCTCAATAACTGTCTTTCCGAACACGAACCCTCCACATTCCTCAAGCAAGCACAGCAGATGTGGAGCACCAGCCAGACAACCTTCCCGAACGCCACCATTTACTTCCCAGTAATGAACTTTTCACAGAAACTGGACAACCGTAAGCAAACTCTACTCACCCGACTTAACAGCACCATAGCTTCAAAGTACAATTTTACTCCGGAAATCAACCCACTACTCTTCCAGACCACAGCCGACAATATACACTGGACTGCCCAGGTGGCCGGAGGGATATTCAGGTACTGGAAACAACACTTCAAATTGTAATGGGAGACAACTGTTCACCTCCCCCACAATCTTCAAATATAACCAACCTTTCTGCTGTTTTCTGCCCCACAGCCGCACAGCTGGAGATTTTAGAGAAAGGACTCCTTCATTCCGACTCCCAATCCTCCCAACTGGCCGGAACTCAGAAGGGACCTTCATGCCTTTCATAGAAGGCTTAAATTGATTGACCATTTCCAGGGGGCACAGGGGTGGAAGCCTGTACCCTTCACAGGACCATCCACATGGCAACCACACCCGGACACCATTTCACCCACCATAACACAACTTATTACTGAAAATAGCCAGGCACTCACACGCCGGCACCCCGTCCACATAGAGCACCCAACATCAGCCAGGAACATAAACACACCCTCAGCACACTAGGTATATGCAAACACATAGTTATTAAACCAGCTGACAAGAGGGGCCAAATTGTTATTCAGGTTAGGGATAATTACATATTAGAAGCACACAGACAGTTAAATAACAGCACATACTACAAACCACTACACACTCCATTACAACAGGAAACACAAACATTAATTAGGAACATTACAGACACATTACACAGACACAAATACATCACTGCAAAACTAAAACAGTACCTGGACTGTCCTGATGAGCCCAGGCCCCGCCTCTTCTACCTGTTACCCAAGATCCACAAGCCCCCTGGAATGTGGATGGTCCCTTCTGTTGTTCCAGTCGGCCTCCCCATTGTCAGCGACTGCGGTTCAGAAACATGTGCCATAACAGAATACATAGATCATTTCATCAATCCCCTCACCAAACTTCACCCCAGCTACATCAAAGATACATATCATTTTGTACAGACAATAAAAAACCAACAGGTACTCGGTCACACCCTCCTTTTCACAATAGACATAGATTCCCTATACACCAACATCGAGACCCCACTTGGACTAGCTGCCGTACAGTCAATTTTCAGAAAACCCCAGACCCAACTCGCCCTGATCATCACATTTTAAAACTCCTGGAAATAACCCTCATCAGAAATGATTTTATGTTTAAGAATCAGCACTATCTCCAGCTGTGCGGTTGTGCAATGGGCCGGAAGTACGCGCCGCCTTATGCGGACATATATCTGGCCCACTGGGAGGAAACAGCATTCACCAACATCCCCATCAAACCCAGACTGTATTTCCGGTACCTGCACGACATCTTCGGCCTCTGGGACAACACACCGGAACAGTTCATCACTTTCATCGACACACTCAACTCGCACCACCCCAAGATCAAAATCAAACACAATTTACAACCCTTTACAATAGAGTTTCTGGACACAAGTGTCTTCTTCCGTGACTCCAGCGACCAAACCAAGACACTGGCCACCAAAGTCCACTTCGAAGACACAGACCGACATGCTCTCCTCCATAAAACCAGCTACTACCCAAGGCACACGTACAGAGGTCTGATAAAGTCCCAGCTGATATGCTTCCACAGGATCTGCACCTTGCCGGAGCATGTAGAGGAAGCTGTAAGCACCCCCTTTAGTGCACTGAGGCCTAGGGGTTACTCGAAGCACTTCCTCAGGAGTGTCAAGGCAGAGGTCAGCCGCACCTTTAAAGGAAAGTACCACCATAATGTCCCCTGGCCAACCGGCCCAACTCTCGTCCCCCTGGTGGTCACCTACTCGGAAACCACCAGGAGCCTCCTATCCACCATCAACACCAACTTTGAGGGGGCGAGGAGGAACTGCGACGCTCTGGGGGACTGCTGGCTGATCTCCGCCCACCGCAGGAACAAAATCCGCAAAGATTTACTGGTGCACTCAGACCTCAACAATCCAACAAAAATTGGGGAAGTGCTTTGAGGCTCGGCAGTTGGTTTTATTTCTCTCCCCCACATTTTTAACCCTCACGCCAGAATAGGCATAAACCCGTGGCAGGCCTTGAAGCCCACAACAAACAATGCTATATATGCTGTTAGGTGCAAGGCCTGCCACACAATGTATGTGGGGCAGACCAGACACTCAATCGCTGCCAGAATAAAACAGCATTTTTATATAATGAGCAACGGGAGTGGCACCAGTGTCCTATATGCATATTTTAAATTCCATGGCCAACACAATGTCCAAAGCATGGGCCTGAAGAACAGAAGGGATTGGACCACAGGCCAAAGACAGGCAGCGGAGAGGAAATGGATTCATCTACTTAAGACCATAGACTCCACCGGGCTAAATGAAAAGTATGGGTGATGAGTCCATTTCCACTTGATAATAAAAAACTTTTTTCACAGCATTTACTAGAAGAGCTCACCTCTATACTTTTCAGGGCCTCTTCTCCTGCAGGTTTCTGATGGGGCTCCGACTGCGGCAATCCAATTATGAAGCCCTCTTCCTCCCTCCTTTTCTATGTTTCATAGTGTCCTAATTTACTTTTTAATTTTTATGTTTATTTATTTATTTCATAACCTAACTTACTTAAATGGATAAGATCTCTCAACAACCTATCACGCGTTTTTACTAACATTGTACATATGGATTTTATGCATGCATTTTTAACAAATTATATATTGTACTGTATATATATATTATATTATCAGAATTGTTGTGTCCACTTTTTAATTATGTTTTTATAGCACTTACTTTTAACAGGTTAGATGAAACTGAATCTTATTACCACATGATTTTATCCCTTTTTCAAAAAACTGAGGATTTATTTATTTATTATTATGAATCATTTTACCTTAAATGCATTTTTTCCAATTAAATTATTTTATCATTAATCTATATATTTTTTATTTAATGATTTTCTCACAAGAGGCTTCTCGCTGCAGCCGGAGCCCTCACTAATCCCTCCTCTTAATAAAACATTATACAAAAACCTGTGGGATGCTGTCATTGTTCTCATTATTATTTTTTTTTAAAGTAGAGCAAGTTCTTTTATCTTGGGCTTGATTTTAACTATAGAGGGTTTTAGACAGAAAACAGCATGGCCTGAAGTCCATGAAAAAGCATGATCTTAACCCCTTTTATTTTTCTAATGATTTTTATCTTTTTACAAACTGTATATATTTTAACATGTTGTGTTTCTACTAGCACTTATTGAATGCACTTTTTTAGCACTTATATTTTACTAACCCCTCTTGTTTTATATCTGCTCTCTTAAATCCAACCCCAGGACTTATTTTATTTACATCTTAATATCATGTATAAAGCTTGCTCTTTTTAAGTGGTGACAGCCCCAGATGGTATAGCAGAGACCCTGGAAAGATGGAGTATTTTGATAAATATACAAGTTCCCACTGCTGGCCTGCACCGTTGCCCAATTCACCATGCATTCTAAACAATACACTTGGCAAGGTTTTTAAGTATTTTTTTAAGGATCAAAGATCTTTTGATCCCAGAAATAAAAAGGGTCCCAACATCCTTCGGATCCCCACAGCCCCCGAGAGCCCGTGCCCCTCACAGTGCTCCCCCAAGAGCTTTCACCCAAACATAACCACTATTTGCCTATTCCTAACCCAAAACCTACCCTAACCTTACCTAACCCGTAACCCTATCCTCAGTCTCTACCCTAAATGTAATGATTTAAATTGTGGGGACCTGTATTTTGTCCCAACATGTGACAGTGTGTCCCCACAACGTGAGTAATACACACACACACACACAAACACACACACACACACACCAGACTGGGGAGCCCCCTACTCAGCGTTTATCCTTCACAGACCATGTGTTTTCCATCAGGCCTCATCCACTGTGAACTATTTTCCAAGTCATTGTGACAGAGTAGAATAAGAGAATATATGGACCTAAGTAAAATGATAACTAAATATTTTACTAATTTTACTTTACATCTTTCTCACTGTAGAAGAAATGTTAATATCACCTTATACAGTTTGGTTTTTCACTTGCTGTGTAACTACTGGTTGTGTGTTTCAATCTAAATTATGTGCAACATGATTAGAAAAGTGATTATGCAGCCATCGGAATGTAAGGGAGGGGAAGAAGGTGGCTGAAACTTAAAAAAGTTTTCTCTGTCTGCAAAGAAGAACTGTCTGTTCGGATAAGACAGGCCACATCATGTGCGCCAAATCTGTAACACCCACGGCTGTATAAGATCCTGATGACATTGTAGGGCTCGTTCCTCCTTAAGAGAGTGGGCCCATGTACTATGTGTTTTGAATAAAACCTTTGCAAAAAAAAGGATTGCTATGGAACTGGGTTCTTTTCTCACCAGTGGTTAAGATTTTTTGCCACAAGAATTCGGGGAATCGTCAGGGATTCCCTATTTTGTAGTACAGCCATAAGATTGTAAGAGTCAGGGACTCCTCCAGGGTTGGAGGGGGAGGAACAGAGAGCAATACAGGATCCCCACACTGAACAGTGAGAACAACATTTTAACAGACAAGAGGAACAATGTGGGTGGAGTCAAGTCGGCAGGAAACGCAAAGATTAAAGAAACAATAGACAGAGGAAAAACAACAGAGATGAAAGAGACACAATGAAACAGATCATCCAACAAAAATTTATCAAAAGACACCTGACAATGGAGTTTAAAATTTGGGTCAGTCAGTTTTGAGCAGAATCGAGTCATATCAAGGGTCAGTTTTGAAAAGAACTGCTCACAGTTGCTTTGCAGCTCAATGATTTCATGTTGTAGGTTGCCAGACACATCAACTTGTTCCACATTAAAAGCTGTACCAAGTGTTCACCTCCTTTCACTTTTCATGTCCTGAAACCACTAACTAAATGCCTAAAGGAGTCTAGATGTCACAGCAGGCTTTTGTCCTTGCAGAGTAGGAAAATGCACAGTGTTACCTTTTTCCCATTAAACTTACCACAGCTTTAATTTCACTTTAAACGATTTCACATTTCAAAACAGACAGCTGAGAGGCTAGCTGGAGCTTGAGGTTCAGCTCTGAGAGATAAGATAAGATTTCACTTTATTAATCACTGCACACACATGCTACAGGGAGGAGACTGCACACACGCCATGCTTCGTGAAATTATTTTCTCTGCATTTAACCCATCCTGGTAAGTCTCTCTCCATGGCAGACCAGGAGCAGCGCCCGGGGACCAGTTCCTCTTGTCACCATTGGTCAGGTGGTAATCTTCTTGCATGTTTTTAGTGGGGGTATTTTTATGGAGGATACCCCAGGTGAACACGGGGAGAACATGCAAACTCCACACAGAAAGGCCCCTTTTTTCCTCAAGCAGCAGGTACTGAAGGCATGGTGGAGGACACGCCACTGGCACACAGCGGGATTCGAACCGGGACCTTCTAGCTGTGAGGCGACAGTGTTACCACTTGTACCACTGTGCCACCCAAAGGTTCTTGGTAATGTCCACAATGTTGGCCAAATCACACAGACAATTGCTATCTCTGGGTTTCCACAATAGCTTTTCTCTTAATTTCTATGAATTACTCCAGACAAACAGATATTATTCTACTCTGTTTGGTCCTAGCAGCTGTGCAGCAGCAACCTTCACAAATACTCTTTCTGAATGAGGTGTCAGCTTCTTAGCTATTAGCTGGCTCAGCACAAAACCTGTCTGCATAATACTCTGTCAGAATGTGGTTTTAAGTGCATCCATCTTTGTAAGTCATCCAGTTTAGCATGTTTCAAGCTGTAATGACTCTTGAGATTGGCCTCTTTCATCACTGAGAATATGTGTCATGTCATTTGAAAGCAATTGCTCTTTCATATTTATGAATTGCCTCACGGACCTAATCAAATGGTCAGACTGTATATGGCCCTGAGGTTGAAGTTACTCATCCCTGTTCAACATTAACTTGATCTTCCACTGTACGAAGACCAACAAGAACTGCTCAGAATTGATCTAGCTGTAGATCTGTGTATGTCACCTGTAGGAAAGGTAGAAGAGGATAGATCATTGCCAACTGTGCATTGATGCGCTGGTAACCTCTCATCACAGTTGGCAGCTCACTGATCTCCTGAGTTTAAACAGATGACCCAATATACAAACATTTCTTTTTATCTTGTTCATTGAGTATATTGCAGATTTTGAGTCAATGGTTATTCATGTATTCTGCTTGCTTATGGTGTTGGATTAATGTCCACAAAAACTGCATAGCTGCCTTGTGTATGTACATACATTTACTTGAATTCAATGGCTTAATTTTGTAAAGAATGATCACAAAATGACGAAAAGGGGAAAATGAAGAGGAAATCTTCTAATATGATGTAGCTTTTCACTTGCTGTAGAAATGCTGGTTGTCAGTATATTTCAATCTTAATAATAAGGACAGAGGTCCTATGGAGTATGTAGGACACTGTTAAAAACATTTTATGACTCTGTGGTGGCATCTGCAGTTTTCTATGCAGTGGTCTGCTGGGGCTGTGGAAGCTGAAAGGGAAAGACTAAACAAACTGGTCAGGAAGGCTGGCTCTGTCCTGGACTGTCTTCTGGACACCATTGAGGAGGTGGATGAGACAAGGATGTTAGCTAAGATGACATCAATCATGGACAACCCATCCCCTGCACAAGACAGTAGTTGCCCTAAGCAGCATCTTCAGCAGCAGAATGCTGCATCCACTCTATAAGAAGAAACACTACCGCAGGTCTTCCATTCCAACTGCAGTCAGACTGTTCAACTCTAGTTTTGCTGATGCAGCACTATGATTATGTACTTACTGCTCTGCACATTTTGAACTACTGTGTGATTCCATGTTTTCATCATCATGCCATTACATCTCAGGCAGTATCTAGAGCAATATTACATTTTTTCTTCAATATTACATTCCTATCTTCTTGTATCAAGTCTATGCATATACATATTTTTCTTCTATATACTGCTACACACTTTTTTATCCAATGTGCAATACTGAAAAATGCTGTACTTGCTGGTATATATGATGGTATAATGTATATATTTTATTCCTTTCTATGTCTTTTTATACTTTTTGACACTACTGCTGCTGCCTGTAACACCCAAATTCCCCCTTATAATATACAACATGATTAGAGAAGTGATTGTGCAGCCAAGGGTGTGCAAAGGAGGGAAGAAGATGGTTGAAATCTCATAAAGGTTTTCTCTGTCTGCAAAGAAAAGCTGTTCAGATTAGACAGGCCACGTCATGTGTGCCAAATCTGTAACACCCAAGGTTTTATAAGAACCTGATGAAGTTGCTTATCAGGTCTCATTCCTCCTTACGAGGGTGTCTTGCACAACAGTCTGCAGGCCTTTAACCACACTTATACTAAATACACAAACCAAAATCCATCAGAAGCACATCTCACCCTGTATTCACCATCAGTCTAACCAGCTTGGTCATGAGGACAACTGCCAAAAAGCCTGAGACCCTTAGGAGCCCGAGTGCTTTATGTTCATGGTGTGGGAAATTATTTTGGTTTTATTGATGAAAATATGTTTCTTAAAAGAATGAACCATGAAGGTGTATTCTAAACTTAAGGGATAGGGACCGAAACTTAGAATTCTAACTTTCTTGGGCCTCACCTCATACCTGATAACAAGGTTTTTAGTAATTCAGTGCTATTTTCAGCAGGCCACAACAGACTAAATACATTTCTGATTAACTGAGTTATTCAAGAGCCATTCCTAATTACTGACCACTATATACACAATGCCAAGAGAGTAGAAAAATTGGGGGGGCAACTTGTGGCCTGGGAGGACCACTATTGGTTAATCTGGCCCTTGTCCACAGGAAAGTGTAATCCAATGTATATGGAGAACACAATTTCTAGTAAATGGTAAAACTCAACTCAACTTCATGCAATTAACTCCAACAGCTGTTGCAGAAATGTGTCACTATTTCTCTTAGTAGCAAATTACATAGTTCTTCCAAGGAAGCTTTCAAGAAGTTCAAACAAAATTATTAGGATATGATGGACTACACATCTAAAAAAAACTTTCTTTGGTGGCTGGAGTTTGATCAGAGTACATGTGTTGGGTATGTTCCTGAAAATGCTGGACATTTTTTGTCAAACTAAAACTTTCACATTCAACAGTATGTCTCTAGGGTTGGTTTCCTCCATAATTAGTTTTCTGTGGTGTGATGAGAATCAGTGGATATTAACAAACATGTACAGTGGCATAGAAGTAGTTAGAAAAGACGAAATGAGATCACTTGGATTCTTAGTCATTTAGAAATAATCAGTCATCCAAACAGTTTTCAAGTCACTGGTTTTCAAATGAGGATCACTTTCTTCAATGTTACTGTTAAATACAACCTAAATAAATTAAAAACAACAGAAACACAGTTTACAGAGACTGTCATCAGTATTGGTCTCCTCTGATATGATACAGTGGTTTAAATGCAGGACAGTAACAATTTTGAACGATGACAGACAAACTCATTGTTAATGCCTGAATTAGTGTAAGAGGTTAAATATTATGGCTGTTTATTCCCGAGTCTTCCCACTGCTCGTGCTGCTGAAACTGCCTCTATGTTCCAATCAACCTCCAGCTCTCAGTTAATTCAATCAGTAGGCGAACAGTGTGATAAAAGTCCCAACTTTAGATAAGAGTCATTCATTTTCTCCCTGACTTAGTGTTTATTTGTTCAGCCCTATAATGAAGTGTTACCACTTTGTAGCCATACAGTTCTTCAAACAGCCAAGCAAACGAGCGCGCGCGCACACGCACACGCACGCACACACACACACACACACACACACACACACACACACACACACACACACACAAACTTAGGTCACTTTTGGGGAAATTAACTTACATTGAGTTACATTCATTTTCTTGGGACTTAAAACCATGACCATGACCACTACTTACTGACCCCTAACCTTTACCATAACCGTAACCTAACCATACCCCAACCCAAAAATTCACTGTTTTTCTTTTTTTTTCACTATTTGTATCCCGCTATGAATTGGTCTTGAATCTGAAACATGTTCTCGAACGCAGCACACACACACACACACACACACACACACACACACACACACACACACACACACACCATGCTAAAATATTACAATTATCCTTCAGCGGAGCATGCATCGTGTCACACTAATGCTACACCACCCTCTGCCGGTCCCGCTGGGTCACAGGCAGCCCCGGTGGTTTGAGGGAGGGGGGGATGGGCAGCTCATGCAGACTGTCCGGGAAGGTCGCAGGACTCAGCTGCTTCAGAATAGTCTGCATAGCGATGAGGAGCAGCGACGCTGGGTTCCTTCCTGACAAGTACTTGTACGTCTCCTCGCCGAGCACCTCGCTCCAGCACTCAGGCTCTCTGGCCAGAGCTCCTCTCATTTTAAAGTGAACCTTTGGCATGAACATGAGCAGGTTGTCCAGACACTGCCTCTTCTCTCCGCCGTTCACTTCCTTGGAATCCCTAAGTTTCTCTAGAGTGACGTCCAGCGGGGTCAAGCCGTTGTGGTCCAGTGCGTGCGGGGACGCTCCGTTCCCCAGCAGCATGATGACCGCCTCGGGCCGCAGGAGCTCACAGGCCAGATGTAAAGGGGTTCTGCCGTCCTCCATATGAAAACACCCTGCTCGATCCGTGCAGGTGGACGTGCTGGGTACCCGATGGGTCTCCTGTAAAATGAAGCCGAGAATGCAGCGCCTGTCGTAGCGGACAGCCATGGACAGGTGTGGTGCGGAGGACGGGCAGCAGCAGAAGCGCTCCCCGGGCTTTGCTAGCGCTTCATCGGTGTACCGGCTAAGCAGGTAGTGGGCATACGCCTGGTGATCGTGAACTATAGCGTATAGCAACGCCTCTGACGGGGTGTAAATTCTCTGGCTGACGTCCTCCTCTTGGTAAAAAGTCTCCATTGTCCGCATATCTTCCAGCATCCAGACCGGCTTCAGGTCACGCACAGCCCGGTAGAATAGCAGCGAGAAGGACTTCCGATGCTTGTCGATGCCCCGAGCCGCGGAGCTGACGGTTAAAGAAGCCATGGCGACAAGCGACCCAAGTAACGTTACTTAACGTATGTCAGCGGATTACACACAGTCTTTCATCACTTTGAAGCAATTACTTCAAGAGCTGATGAGTTACACAGACAGATCACAGAAACATTAAGTTTAATTCCAACACAGTTCTCTACATGGTTGACAGCTGCAGGATTCTTCTCTGCAGTATGGAGCTGGTGCGCATGCGCGCAACATAATAACGTCGAGGAAACTTTATTGACAACAAGTGTTAAATTCCTCCTGGAGAATTAATGTTCAGATTTAGAACCGGAGACCTTGGTCTTGTGATCTCACCCGAAGATTTCAGAACCTTAAATGATTTTGAGAGACTGTTTAACAAGATGCAAACTGCTGTACATTCAGAGACACTGATACAGAGATATTACAGCATGGTTGTTCAGTATTGCTCTAGAATGTTTTGGGAATTATTTCTAAACTTCAAATTACCATGACGTAACTAAAGCTACTACAGGAAAAAAGTGAGAATGGTGTATAATTGCTTAATTATTTTGGCCAAACAATTTATTCACAGACAGTTAATAACATTACACCTGTGTGTTTTATCCTACTTAGCTTAAAAGAAGCACTGGGATGCGTTAAATCTTAAGAACCAGAATTTTCACAAAATACTTGCTTTGTTTCCCAGTTAGACTACAGGCTTTTTATTTAATTTTACTTTCAATTAATTTTAATTTAGTTTATTAATTATTTTTTGAGTTAATTTGTTTCCATAAAGAAATTTTGGATACATATGTTACTGTGTTGTCAGATTTCTTTTATTATGATACTGCTACATCTGATAAATGGTTATTCTACTGCTACAAACTGCTGTATGAACAGAGAACTGCAACAGTCCAGCCTGTCAACCCAACAGATGCATGCATGAGTTTCTGTCAGTCAGACTGGGAAAGAAAGCCTCTGATTTTGGAAAAATTTCTGAGTTGGAAAAAGGCAACCATGGTGCAATGACTTTTCTAACAGTATTGCTATATTTAATATAAAAATGACAATATGTTTTGGGCAATAATTTGGTTTTAGGAAACAAAGGTGTATTATATTACTCTTCAGTCAATTGTCCTGTTAATTTAAATACTGAACGGAAGACTTCAACTGTGTCATCAAAAAGTGATAGTCTGTGTAGTCTTTAGTAAATTCTAAATTGAGCATTTTCAGATAGAGCTTCCTTCATATTCTAATGCTCCACAAATAATCTTTCCTGTTTACTATCACTAAAATTGATCAATGATTTAGTTGCCCATCCCTCACTGTAAGAAAAGATACACCATATCTACTCAATAAAAATGAGGCAACAGATTACAAGCAATATTATTAATTAAATTTCACCATGTTTAATATTGAGTAAATATTAATTAAATGAGACCCTTAATAGTTAATTTAATTATTAATTAAATAATAATAAATAATTAATAATTTAATTAGTAGATTTGAATAGAAAACAATAAGGAATTAATTAAAACCTAAACAAAAATTTTGATTTGAAAAAGATAATCTTCTTAATGTGTAAATAGTACTAATAAAAATGTATTTAATTCTACATATCAATGATATATAACTGGGTAATAATCATCTACTTTAATCAGTGCATTGATTTGAATTTAATCAATACAATGAATCTAATCTAAATATTTTTCTTTCCTAGGAATAACTAGTCTATGACCCAGAAAGTACAGAACTCAAAATACTATGACATTGAATGCTATGTGTTGAATGTTTTATTAACCATTCACTTTTTTGCTTTCTACACATTGTATAACACAACATTGTACACTGCAACCACAGTCGCATTTCAACCAGAACTCTGAAAAGGACAGAATGCTGACTTCAACTATTTTGTAAAAACAAAAATAAATTCCATATTACAAAATGGTGATATGCCCATAACATTTGTTTCCATGCTTTCTCACCTCAGTCAGTCAAAGTTTCTCTTTAAAGATCCTCCTGAAGTGCATGTGCCAAAACTAAACCATAAAGTGCAATTTTACGGAGTAAAAAACATTGGTACTTTGAACTAACCACAACAGAAATTTCACTGACAATTGTGGGATAGAGTCCAAATCAGTGCTAACTTACAAACATAGCACTTTCAAATATGCAATTCTCAAGTTCTGTAGAAACTGAACATTGTGTACAAAAGTGTGCACTGCAACCAGTCTCATTTTGAGCCAGAAGTTTGCTCTTGAGGGACTGGACTTTGTTTGACAGCTTTGAATCATCCAGTTCCAAGACAGGTTTTTAGAATACTTCAGAGGTATACTTCAGCTGTCTGGGATAATCGAGATTCATTGCATAGGTCAAGCCAAGGACGACAGAGCAAGCCCTGGCAATATGTCCAAGTCCTGTGATGACTTCCACGCCCTCTATGACAATTCCAATGTCCTATGGGCTGTTGCTTGTAAAAGCTCCGGGCTTTGTGGTCACAGTAATTGCCATTATGAGCTGTTCAAGTTCCTCCAAGTTCTCAGTGTCCTGCAACATGAAATTGTAAGTGTCTTAGTATAAAACTGCCAGAAAATACATTGCAAGCATATTGCATCACAATACATTTATTGCTGTTTTCATAGCTTTTAAATCTATTTATTTTGTTTTTTTAGCAGATCTTGGTCTCAATTTGTTCTTTGTTTTGTTTTCTTCCATTTTTATGGTCTACAATTGTTCTTTAATTGTAATGAGGGGTTTACTATATAATATAATATAATATAAT
>JBBMOE010000060.1:1452063-1492899 GCA_037975065.1 Chaetodon trifasciatus | reverse complement strand
ATATAATATAATATAATATAATATAATATCCCTCTCTATACAGTATCTTGTGGAAGAATTGTGTTCATCCCTCTAGTTGAGTGCAGATCTGTGTCAGCCTACTTGACAATATCATCTACTCGAAGAATTAAGGAATGATGTCCATGAATTAGGTTAATGCAAATTACGTTCACCTACGTTGAATTCTTTGATGATATGTTCCACATGTTCTCCAAGGTATTCCACAAGGCACCGAAGGACAACCTCTCTGGTCCTCTCAACAGAAGACTACACTGACTCCTAGAGAGGAATGAAAAAACATTCTTTTGACTGGAACTGAGCACTCTAAAGCTAGTGCTAATGGGAGAAAGGACTTCCTGCATTTTCTCGTAAAATAAAAGCTGTTTTATTTCTGGTGTTAATCACAATGCACTACAACCAGGCTATGTCGGGACCTCATTCTCCTCACATTGTCAGAAGTTTATACACACAACTTGTGACTTTTCAACTATGAACTGGCAAGGCACAACAATAAACAGAACTGACATTGGCCCTGTGTAGAAAATACAGTATCTTAAAGGCATGAGCTGTTATTAGTTTTTCTTTTCATGTAATTTATTCAATATTGCCCCACTGAATAGTTATTCATTGTATTAGGGCAGCAGCTAATTTCTGGCAGTCAATTGTCTATCATGTATTTTGATGTCCATATTCTTGTTACTTGGAAATCTTAAAGAACAAAGCTACTTTTAATTTGGAACAGTATTGTACCTGCAGTGGTTCCATTATGATCTCCAGTCTTCTTCAAAGTGCTCCACCTTTGGCACGAAATAGTGTCAGTAGCTTGGGAGTGTCATGGGAGTGTAATGCAGATATAAATTTTGGCTCCAGATGCACAGTGGTTGTTCTCTGAAATTCTGCATTGATCTGAAACACAAAAGTGACACAGGAGACAAAGGTATCACATCAGTCCTTAGCCACTTAGTAAGAGTATTTTTACACATCCTAAAACCAGTCTGGAGGGGATCTTTTATTATCAAGTATTTGGAAGCAATCCCTTAACGGGTTGTCATTTTTACATTTTCATTTCTTATCCCTCAGGAATTACAAATTACGACTCAATTGAGAAGGGTCAAACAGGGCAGGCCAGCAGTCCTTCATGGCTGGAACACTCGGACACTGATTGATGATTTCATGTCGGCTGAGGGCAAATGTTTTGCTCATTTTGTCCTTGACTATCTTTTCGTTGTTCTTTGACTCGGTGACCAGCTCTTGCTTTCTCCAAGCTCTGCTCATTTTCATCAGCCAACAATCTCCCAACAATTAAACTAAACAGCGCCAATCAAATATGAAGCAATATTCTGTTACTGCATTTCCCATTTCTTGCCTAAAATGTTTCCAGGCAGCCACCATGCTTACCCACCTTCACGCCTGCTAACTGCTAACTGCTGCAAGCAGGAGATTAACACACTTAAATGAATAGATTTATGCATGAAAAGAAATAAACTTGCAGCTCCAAAACATAACACTGTTAATACACTGACTTCACGTGTGTTGTAGATAAGTTACCTTCACATTTGCAAGTTGCAACAAAACAGGGAAACTACAGAAAGGTTACATTACCTGCCCGGCGGGAAGATGAGCTGCAGTCCACACAAAAGGAAGTAAGGCAAATAAACGGAAGTGAGGCAAGTGCAGTTTGAAAAGTAAGATGCTCGTTATACGAGCAGCGATAACCCCTAATATTTCACTTTTGGAAAGGTGTCTAACCTTAACATTAAAACCAATGTACTTATTTACGCAACAGGAACATAGTGATGAGGATATATCAACAACACACAAGGGACATAGGAAACATGATAGCGGAAATGCTAAATAACAAAATAAAAGTTTGTTCTTTGGTCCACATAAATTTTCCAAAATGTATAATGCCCTGTTCATATTATAGCGCAACAACTAGCTCATTGATAACTAAACAAGTTTTCTTACCTTAGTCAACCAGCTAAAAGATGAGTTATATGGAAGAAGATGAGCATTCACTGGCTGCACTCTCCTCAAATGTCTTGTGGCTAGATGATAGCCTGCTGCATTCAAAAAAGCGCACTTTGACAGGAAGTGCTTTTCAATTAAAAATTGCCTGATTACATTAATTTGAATTCACTCAATATTCTCCATATTTGGAATTAAATAAGCACAATGTCGATGTTTTATTTAACTATAATACATGGATTTTAAACATTTTTATTTGAAATTTAATTAATTTAATTTAACTGCCACAAAATCAAAGACACAATTATATTGAATATATTTTACCTAATACATAATTAAAATCTACATGACCACAGAATCATTTCTTACAGTGCTTTCAATTTAATTCCATTTTATTCATTTCATCCCACTTTCAACTCCAGTGTAATTCCTAGTCAACATTTAATGAACCTTTCAGAGGCTTCTTTGCTCACCAAATTGTGATCTTTCACAGGTTAAAGGCAGCAAACAATCCTTCAGTTGAAAATCAAAAAGAAGTGCTTGTGAAAAGACATTTGTGTAGTCGTTTAAGTAGGACTGTCTCATTGGACTGTCAATTTTATAGTCCAGTAATTTAATATTGTACTGTGTGTGTCTGCAGAAATGCAAATGTGTAGTTACATCACAATTAAACAGTACAGTGCAGTCGAAGCTGTAATGTGAAGTGTAGCAATATGTTATAAATAAACAAAATTAAAATAAACCTGGTTGTATCTTGTTGAGGCCAACTGCAAATCAAACACATAAACTTGTTGGAAGACGCAATGAACAAGACTTACTTACTAAACTGTTAAAAAAAAAAAACCTTAAGTCAGCCAGAGAACCAGCAACAGCACCAAAACCATCTGCAAAACTTTACAGCCCTGTGTGTAAAATTGAAACAGTACTGACCGTGGTAGCATCAAAAACATAAACTTATGTCATCTGAATCATTTGAAAGTTCCTGTCATAACATAAAATCCAACTAACTGGGGCTTTCAAGGAGTTCAGGCATCAGTGAGACTTGTTAAGTTGGTGTAAATGGCAGCTTTAAGGTTCATGCATGACATGAGAAATACAAGTAATGATGACAGGAAATGATGAGTTTAATTTTTGGCATTTTAAACCAAAGACTCAGACAAAAAAAAAAAGGCCAAAAGTAAGTTACACTCATCATTCATTATTATATGCATCATTAGCACAAAATTACTGCACTGTAGTACTAGTAGTGTACTACTACAGTATGCCCTTTCCACAGTTCATGCATGCATGATTTTGAATTAAATTCAGTTTTATTTATAATGTTCCACATCACAAAAAAGTGGGGATGTGGGCATGGGTTGTAAAGTGCTTTGAGTCTTGAGTAGATTATAAAAATGCTCTGTCAGTGCTGTCCATTTACCAATTCACTGGTGCAGTTTCTTCCCACAAGCTCTAAGAAAGACATTTCAAGTTTAGAAACATTAAGAACTAATGAATATGAAGGAACGTACTGTTTTCTTTTAGTGTCTTGTCAGGCATTGTCTAAAGACAGCATGTGTCTGTTTTAAGCTTAATTTACTGATTTAGACTCATTGTGATAATAATACTAATAATAAATACCTTTATCTATATAACATTTTTCAAAACAGAGTTACAAAGTGCTTCATAATACAAACAAAGGCCACATAAAACACAAATAAAAACGCATTAATAAAAGCCAAAAGGTATGTAAAAGGTAAGTTTCCTCTGGCAGGCTGTTCCAGAGCCTCAGAGCTCTTATTTCAAAGTCTTCAGTGAAAAGTCCAAAAAAGATGAAAGGCCCCGGCCAGAGGATCTCAACATGTAAGCAGGGTCATTCAGGGATAAAAGATCTGAGATATACTGAGAAGTAGGACCATTTTAGTGGCTTGTAAGTAATTAAAAGAACCTTA
Organism: Chaetodon trifasciatus; assembly: GCA_037975065.1. Taxonomy (NCBI): domain Eukaryota; kingdom Metazoa; phylum Chordata; class Actinopteri; order Chaetodontiformes; family Chaetodontidae; genus Chaetodon; species Chaetodon trifasciatus. Next base: position 1,489,000 of record JBBMOE010000060.1, on the reverse strand, counting down.
AGTGCAAGACCTTAAGTTTTATTTTTATGGATTATGTACTCATCTAGTCTTATTTTGACAGATCTTCCCGGAAGTTCTTAAAAAGATAGTTCAGAATCATAGAAATTGAATGAATATTGAGGAAAACATGTCTTTCTGTTTGTTTCTTGTCAGTCTTTGTCCAAGGACAACATATATAAATTTTAGCTCTGCCCCCCTCAGTCTTCAGCTTAGATTCAGGAATAGATAAAAGGCCCCTTCAAGTCCTTCAGGTCCCACTTGTATGCACTTAAAAGAACCTTAAGTGAAAGAACTGAAGCTATCATTTCTTTCCAGAAACTTGAAGACATTTCTGGACACGTCTGGACTACTGCCATAATGAAAGCTGCCATTTCTTCCCAGAATCTCTTAGAAACACAGTTTGAGCCAGCAGTCACCTGTACATAACACCACAAGGCCCTCAACTGCAGAGCAGTTCACTGTCAAATTAGCTGCATCATCTTGTAGGGCTGAGGGGGTCATAAAGTAGACAGATACCATCCAGTGTTAAGCATTGCCTCTGGCGGGTGGGAAAAATGAAACAGAGTGAGGATTTCTGTTAGCGTCTTGCTGTTCTTCGTCTCTAGACAGCGTATAGTTTGTCCTTTTTTGGCAGGATTTACTGATTTGGCCTTACATGACGACTGCAGTAACTAAGTTACTTTGCTTAGTGCCTTTTTCCCCTCGTGGAGATTTTTGTTCTTCTCTTGTTTTTAGTTGCTCAAGTGTTTTTTCCCCTTGTGGTGTTTTTTGTTGTATTGTTTGTTACTTTTTTGTCATTAAATTCAGTTCTCTTGTCCCTGCATCCTGCGTCCTGGCCTTTCTTTGTCTTGCCGTCCATAACAAGAAACACATTTGTAATTCAGAAACATTCAAAACTGAACGAATATAAAAGAAAACATAGATTTCTGTTTGTTTGTTTTTTTTTTTCTCAGTTTTGTCTACAGTCAGCACCTGTTCACTTTTGAAGAGTTACGTACTGATTAAGGCTTAGTTTGATTACAACAATACCTGAAGTTGTAGTTCCTTCCCAGATGCTCACATTTCTATTTAAGAAACATTAAAAACTGAATGAATGTGAAGGAGAACATGGATTTTTGTTACTTTCTTGTCAGTCTGTGTAGAGACAACATATATCCATTTTAGATCTAATTTACTGCTCTAGAATTATTTTGACTACTGTTGTAACTGAAGGTGCAGTTTCCTCCCAGAAGCTCTTAGAAACACATTTCTAGTTAAGAAACAATGAAACTAGAGAATATGCAGGAAAAACATGGATATCTGATGACTGAGGCTGAAAGGAACAGTCTATAGATATTCAGTTTTTAATGTTTCTAATTTCAAAATATTTTCTCAGAGATTCTCCTAGAGACATCTGCTAGCAGTAGCTGGTGAAACGTTTGAGTATCAGAAACTCTGTCATGAATTCACATTTTTATCCAGTTTTTAAACCACTTTTCCCACTAAACTTTAGATCCTGGTTATTGTATTGGACTGCAGATTCTGGGTGTCAAAGTGCCTTCATCGACCAAAGCCTAATTTCCTCAGCAGGCCCACTTGTAAGTAAAAGAAGATGCTGTAAATCAAATTATACAGACAGATGTTTCAAATGCAGGGCTTCATCAGTGTCAGTTCATGAAAAAACAAGCCACATAAGTAAATAAATGGACAAATAACAATGACTAAAAACAGGTATTTTGTGATATGTGAATTGCTGCTGCAACACTACAATTTCCTTATAGGGGATCAATAAAGTACACAGTCATATGTCTATAAACAAATAGTCTACCATGGGGAAGACAGTTTGAAAGGTCTGTGCAGACCAAAATGTACTCTTACCAGAGGAACAAGTGTAAATGAAAAACAAATTACAAAAAAACAGTTCAAAACCAAATGCACATGAATGAACCAAGATGATTGACACAGCAAAGTTAAATGTTGTCACTGACAGATGCAGCCTCATCTCAGTCATCAGCAGTCACAGTTCTGACACAAGAAAAAAATCTGATACACTTCACCCATTTTTCTCTTGGGCTGTTGTTGGAAAATGACTCAACACAGACGAGGCAGAAGCACTCTTCATCATCTGACAATTCAGCTGAGTATTTTCATTTTCTTTTTTTGACTGCCCACTTCCTGTCAGCAGATGCTGGCAATCATCCCTTGCTTCTCTTTCTGCTTTGTTTGTCTTCCTCTTCTAAGGCCTCTTTCTCTGGATTGATTTTCCATCTCTCCCTGCCTCGCGGTTCCTCATTTTATGTCAGGTGGTGTGTTGCCATTGTCGCTGTTTGGTTTATAATTTGGAACAATTTTGACGGGCATCCTTTTGTCCTTCCTTCCTTATTTGTTTCATTCTGTTCGCACATTCCATTATATATTTTAGCATTTTATTGTTTCTAATTATCCTCCTGTGTATTTCGATGCAAAAAACTACTACTATACTATGTGAAACTGTATGCCAACACACATTGATGATTACACATTACATAGCAACCACCAACTGTAGCAGCTGACAGAGTCAAGCTTCTGCAGGGCTGCAGCTGGGTACTGGATGTCAGTCTAGGACTGTTACCTTGTCTGACGTGTGCTATTGCTGTACCACAGGCTGGCTCCAGTACACACCCTTGGTTTAGGTATCAAAACAGGTATCCTCTATTTATGCAGAAATAATATAATTGAACATAGACATTTTCTTACATAAATGGTGCAGTTTAGTTTTTAACTTTATGGGTGAACAATATGAAATTTGTTCTTACCTCAGATTACAGTGACATATACTGCATGTCAAGAGCAACGTAACTTCGGATCAGTGAGTTTATTTTAGACAACATCGCCTTGTAACGTCGGAGACAGAACCAGTGACAAAGCTTCCTCCAGTGCCAAGATGTTCCGCTCTCCCCGACTGATATTTTCGAGAAATTTCAGTCAGGTTTGTCCTCTCATCCAGGCCAACAGTTATCTTTCATTAACCTGACGTCTTGTCTTGTAGTGGCGACGCAGCCTGGCACGCTGCTGAGCAGGGGCGTTGAGACGCAACCCATGCGCAGCAGAAAGCGGTGTTGTATCGGAGAGAGGTAGAGGCTGAGAGCTCACGGCGCAAAGCCGCTGAATCGCCGCATTCTGACGGAAATACATGACAGAAAGAAATCCATCACAATGTAAACCTTAGAACGTCAGCTCCCTTCTCCCGCTGCCAGCGCCCAAGGATAAACACAATGCATACGTTGATGCGGAGAGCTGTGGGTGTGCGTCCTGAGGACCGCCGTGGGTAAAAAGAGGAGAGGAGCTGCGTCCAACCTGCCTTAGCCACGACAGCAGAGCCTCACCGCGGATGCTGTATTTTCACTCCCTTTCTTTCTCCATCTCCTCTCGGTTAAAGTCGACGAAATCGATCGAAAGGACCCTGAAAGATTAAAAACATCTATTTCATCCAACAGAAGTATCAACAGCCAGGAGAACCAAGATGAAATTTCCGACGGAGAATCCCAGAAAACCTGGGAGCATGGACCCCCCACCAGGTTAGACAGTCAGTCAGTCAGTCAGTCAGTCAGTCAGTCAGTCTTTTGTACTATTTTCGTAAAGGCTGCAGTCTGTCTTTGTGCTATAGATTGCTGTCCAGTCTGCATTTATCTACTTAATTCCTAGTTTTTTGTTTTTTTTTAGGAAGTAATCTTCAGATCTTCTCATTGCTGCGCGTTTTGTAATGAAATGCTGCAGTCTGGCAAATTGTGTCTCCATACAGCCGTAATAGCCTTTACCTGTCTGGAACTACTTGTTTCAACCAGTCAGCTCCAACAGGCATGCCCGTGAAACATTAATGCTGACCAGAAGTTGACTTCCCAGAGAAATATGATAGCACAGGAAATATTGGTGCTGCATGCTTAAGTTTACTATGGAAGAATACTGCAGCTGCATCTTCGCTGTGGCATCCCCAGTGCTCAAAACACGAGGGAGTCATGTGTTGATACCTGAGGAAGGATTCATAGGAAGAAACAGCGAAAAAAAATGACACGAGCACATTCTGCCCACGCTGAGGCATTGTTGTCAGTCAACAAAAGCTTCAATGTCATGCAGTAGAGAGATGTAAACAGGGTCTAATTTGAAACATTACCTCATCCACCATCGGGGTGATGCCCTTAAATCCTGCATGTGAGTCACGTTTTGACACAGTGTCAGCATCAGCACGTGTTTATCTAGCCATTACAGCGTGTACATGTAATAATATGTTCTGCACGTCCTTTGAGGGAGATATGACAACATTCTTTAATTTTCAGGTCTTCTCCCGCACCACCAGTGCTGTGAATTCTGAAGGGTGCTGTTCATCACTGCACCTGCGTGTGAACAGAACGGCACATTGCGGCTGATTAGTTATATGAATCAAAGCAGTTGACTATTGTTTTTTAAGTATGCTCAGTGTCAGTAAAATGTGGCACAGCGGTCACGATTCCCCAACCCACTGTTACATAACATTATTTAGTGAATAGATGATGAAATGTAAAAATCCACCTGTTTTTGTTCTGCTGACTGTCAGTCACACTGGGAGCTAATCAACACTTACATTGGAGTCAACTACAGTCAACATCCTGTGTTGGTTCTCAGAGATAATTAGCAGCATAGCAGGAGAGGTGACATTTAGCAATATGTTCTCTTTTTATATTAAGCTGAACACCTTTAATGAGGTACATCCATGAGGTGACGCAAGTAAAGCTATTTCCATTTTACTGTTTATTAACTCAAGAATGACAGTTATTTTCTGACATACAAAGCTCCTCCAATGCCATGGAAGACATTATACTAATAATAAATCTGCAACACACACAGGAGTCATGGATAAGAGAGTAGTATAGTTCCACAAGGATGTTTATACTTTGAGACAATTCATCAGGAGGAGGCTGTCAGTATTATTTGGAAGTCATGTCTTTGTATTCAGGGTTTACCTCCTGTTGTTCTCATCTGGGAGTGGAGCAGAGAGGCTGATAGAGTAGTCTCGCTTCTGCCTGTCTGCCCTGAAGCTCCACCAGTCCTTTTGCTGAAAGGCACAAACATCCCTTCTTTCTATCAAACAGGAAAATATGCATCCTGGGGAAAATGGCTTCCGGAGATTAAATGGAATGGCTGATCATCTCTGATTACTTCATAGTCCCCATACGGACTATGGTGGAAGACTGATTTGCCCTGAGGATTTTCTTTGTTTTGTCTTTCTCTCTCCAACTCTTTTTGGCCAAAGATATTAGCACACATTTTGAAAAGGACAAGTTGTCCTTGCCAGTGCTCTTATTACTAATGTTGTTCACCTACTACGTATCAGAGCATTTATCAGCACAAAGCATAATTGTATCGTGCAGATTTTGCAGCACACAGTTGTTGATTTGTGCTTTGTTTCAGTGGCAGTCCAGACCAACCTGGTCCCCCCCAAGAAGGTGCAGCCAGGCATGCTTCAGTCCAGCCTGGTGCATGCCAGTGTGGCCACCATGCAGAACCCAATGGGCTGCACTCTGCCGCGGCTCTCTGTTTCATCCCGACCCCCCAGCATGGTGGCCAGCATGGAGGCCGTGGCTGATGGCTCAGCCCCCTTCACCATGATGAAGCTGAAGACAGTCCTGGCAGTATTCGTGGTGGTGGTGGCCTACCTGGTGGCAGGGGGCTTGGTTTTCCGAGCACTGGAGCAGCCCTTTGAAAACAATCAGAAGATCACCATAACAGCAGAGAAGGCAGCCTTCCTTCAGAAACACCCGTGTGTATCTCCGGATGAGCTAGAGGCTGTCATCAAGGTAAGAACAGCCGCTGGTCGATACTCCAGCCTTTCATCTGCCCTGGATGTGGTCCCGAGTGAGGACTCAGGTCTACTGAAACCTGAGCTTCATATCGATCTGACGCCATTCAAGCTCCACAAATACTCCACACCCTGCCAGCCACCCTGGAATTGGATACAAACCACACTGAACTGTCTAGCACATACAAAGTGTAATGTCTTATGGCTTCCATACATTCTTGAAACTCCTTGAAGTTGGGTGAATCTCAAAATAATATTCCCCTCAGATGTTTTTGGAATAGAAAATACTATTTTAAATTATGATGTCACTCTGGAATGGCAGTGTGGGAGTTTGGGATGAGCATGTTTTACTATGTGGAGATGTACAAATTACTTCATTAAAGCAGACTGCACCTCATAAAGTAGTTCTTGGATTGACATTAGTTGTCATAGCAAATAATGATCTATAACTGATTGAATCAACTGGCAAAATTTGATTATGAATATATGACTTGTTTATAGTGAGGATTGATGTAGACACATCTGATCTTAAACTTGATCAGAATGCTGTTTAATAGTGGTGAGATTGATGAGAAGATTCCTCAAAATAAAACAATTCATCTCAAATTACAAAATCCTCTGCCGATAACATTAGACAAAATGATCAAGTGAAGTTTTAAGGTTGCAGTATTTTCCAATCACTCTGATGACTACTCACTTTGAAACATACAAACACATGTCCATGTTTTCATATTTAAATGAGTTGTACCTATCTTTATTTTAGTACTATCAGTTAAGCTCAACATATTGTTCCTAATACATCATTCCTCTACAAACTGTTACTTTGGTAGGTTATGTTATAGCTTGTGATGCTACAGTGACTTCCTACATAGATGCTTTTGATTGGACAGCATTACAATTTTGGTGCTTTTGATTGGGGGCAGCAGTAGCTCAGTCTGTGAGCACTTGGGAACTTGAACTGTAGGGTTCCCGGTTGCGGGTTCCCTGTTACTCCTAACTTTTCAGGCCATTGTGCTATGTGGCAAGATCTTCTCTTACAGCTCTCAACATCAATTAATGCATGTCTATAGGTCATGTGTATGTGTGTGTGTAAATGAAAAAGTAGATTTTTTAAATTTAATAAAGTAGTTCTTAAAATATTTTCATGCAACCAATTTACACATCACTAAGGTATCAAGGTGAAGAATGAAATGCAAGTCTTAGCCTTGTTATGCTACACACTCAAAGAATACAAATATTTAAATTAGAATAGAGTAAAACAAAAATAAAATAATATACAGTCAATACATATGTATATAACTACACAGGTGTACATCCAGAAAGTGCTGTTTACATGGTAAATGCAATGTCACTATTAATTTCATTGTGATATGAAGACTCATCATTGTTTGCCAATGACGGTGGTGTCATCTGCAAACTTCACAACAAAGCTCTTGCCATGTGGTTAATTGCAGTCATGGGTGTGCAGTGTGAACAAGAGGAGTCTGAGCACACATCCCTGCGGGGCTCAGACGTTGAGCACTAGAGTGGAAGAGGTGTGACTGCTAGTCCGAACTGTCTGTGATCTGTTTGTGAGGAAGTCCAATATCCAGTTGCAGAGTGAGATACTCAAGCCCAGAGTGCTTAGTTTCATGGGGGTGAATCAACAAACAGCATTCTGATATAGGAGTTGTTTCTTTTCAAGGTGTGTGAAAACTTGGTGGAGGGCACTGGAAATGGTCCTGAATGCAAACTGGCGAAGGGCCCAAGCTGGCTATGCTATATTTGATGTGCTGAAAGCACTTTATCAGAATGGGGATGAGTGCTACATGGTGGTAATTAATGAAATGTCTAGGTTTGTCTTTCCTACTATATGCAAAGGAGCAGCTGCTTAAAAGGCAACAATATAAAGCCTTACATTTTAGGGGAGAAGACACTAAAGGTTATTGAAAAGTCCTTGTGGAAGGTGTCAGGTGGTGTGTGGGCACTGCATGTCACTGGTGCCCTGTGGGTGGTGGTGTTCTCTTTGATTAATAAGAACTTGGGTGTTTCTTATGTTGGCTCTGTCCTCCGGTATACATGCCAGGAGGTGACATCCTTCAGGTCCTGGTTGATGCCACCAGGCGCCCCTGTGGTGATGTCAACTGACAGACATTTTTGTTCACCGTAAGTGGAAACTTAAAACTGGGATTTCTTACACTGGAAAAAAAAAAGCATTCAGAGAAAAGCTTCTGGTCAGTCATAGTTGTGCAGTTATTAGTAAAGAGAGAGCAATGTCTGTGTAACTTCCCACTGAACTTTTCTCCCTCCTCTCCTTCTTTGCTGAAAACACTCACAGCACTGTAACCTTCCCTGAACAGCCCTGATAAGCTTTCCTGTTTTTTATTTTATTGTTTGTTTTACAGGGGCAATGCACAATCCATTTATTCCACCAGATATAGCAAGAAGCTAATTTCCGTCTGTCGTCCCTGGCTTAAACTTAAACTGAAATTTTGGAGTAAATCTTTGCTCGGTGACGGCAGATCTGAGTATCCTTCAGCCATTTTTTCAAACTAACTTTTCAAACTTTCATCGAGTCAGTCTATTTTCAGACCCGGAATCTGTCATACCGCTGGCTTCCTGTATCTGTTACACTAATGGCCTTTTGTTTGTCCTGGCTTTATTCAGACGTGACTCGACCATAGAGCTGAAATGCTCGTCAGATATTTGTCACCTTGTTCACAGAGGGAGTGCTGACACTGCTGAAGAACAACAGTGACTTGGAAAATAATCATACTGACAAAGATGAGAGTTCCCTCTTCTCTCACAGACTGCACCTCTTATGCTTTTTAAAATGTATCTTACAATGTATTGCTTAATGACCATCATGCATGTGAGGGATGCATTCACACTTATCACTAGTAGATCCCTACCTACATTTTTTAGATTAATTTGATCATTTATTCAACTGAATATGCTGCCAAATTGATACAGTCTGAAAGCCCAAGACGAGTTAAGAAGTTAGGTAGTGACCCATGTTAAATTCCTATTTGCTCACATGCTAAATGCTATATGAACAGTGTTTTACTGTTCAACTGTTGGTATGAAAGATGAACATTTAGAGAGGGAGACTGATGATGATTTCTGTTATCTGTGGGTTTTTACTCGCTTTTGCCTGAGATCTGAAGAGGAAAAGGTGCATGTGTTAAAGGGGTTATTGAGCGAGTTGTTGTCTGGCCATGATTTAGATGTTGGAAGCCAAATCTCCCCCTCTCAGTGTGAGAAAATGGCTTAGAAAAAGATTTCTACAAACATCAGGACCTTCATGAACATGAATTTCTGCTTGAAAGCCAGATCACATAAACAGATCTTAATTTGACTTGTTGCTGACACCAAGAACTTTTATGGCCACATGCTCACGGCCACTTGTAAAGCAGCTTAGTAAGACATGGTTGTTGGTTGGATGGTTATTGACCTCAGCAGCAGGTATGATATGACATTTTCCTGTGTTTAACCTGTCTCTTCCACTGTTGTCCCCCATAAATATTTCCCATAAATCTCCAGTATTTTTAACCTTTTAATAAATAAATAGATAAACAATGGTTGGCTGTAACGTTGATAGCCAACCATGATTCTCTATATATGACTGATTCTCTCTCTCTCTCTCTCTTTCTCTCTATCTATCTATCTATCTATCTATCTATCTATCTATCTATCTATCTATCTATCTATCTATCAATGTTGACATGATGATAATGGATAGGATAATGCAGCAAATGACCACTGTAGCTGAGCCCAGACAGCCGTTGAATGAGCTGAAGGCTGTAGCCTGCAGGGAGGCAGTTTGTCTCCTCTACGGACCACTGCTGCTTCAATTTCACATCCATACTCAAGCTCTAGTTTTTCTTCCTCTTTGGGTTCGGCACATAGTTTTAGTTGGTCCTGTCTGTCATGATAATCCGGTTCCCAGCCCCTGACCTAAGCAGTTCTTTCTTCTAAAACAGCAAAGTGTTGGTGCCACTCTGAAACCAGTTTTCCTGGCGGAGAGCCAGTTCTTTGGCTGTCAAAATGCAATAAACTGCTTCCACTGACTCCAAACTAGCTCTCAAACTGCCTTACAGGAAAAAGGGAATGAGTGCAGCTGCTAAGGCAGATTGAGTCAGGTGGTCATGCTGTGACCTGTGATCTCTTGCAGCGAAATGAGAAGCAGCTGTGCACATAGTTTTATGTATGTCTTTTGTTTTTTGACATGTTTATGTTGAAATAAATATCCAAGTAGTTTGTTGTATTGGTTTGCACTCTTATGGACTTAATAGATAAAAATATATTCAACAGTTCGAAAGGATGTGTTTTTTTAGAAGGAATAAAAATTTTTGCCCAATTTTGACAGCCCTGCTTTCTTTAAACAGACACAGATACCTCATGGGCATGTATCTCTGTATCTCTTGGAAAACAGTATTCTCTTGATCACAAAGACAAACCAGATAGCCTGAATGACAGCCAAAACAGCTTGAGCCTGTCTTTGTGGTGTTTGCTTTCAGGTTTCCTCCCACTGTCCAAACACAGGTTGTAACTGTTGCAGACGATGTTTTAATGGGATGTTGGTTTTGCGATATGTATCTGTCATAAGTTCATGATTGAGTACAATCAGGAATTTAAGAATTAATAAAAATGTAATATAAACAAGAGGTTAAAATGTTAACAGTTCATAGAAAATGTACCTAAAAACATACCATGGTAAAAATCTTTTGTTTAAAAAAAAAATAGAATCCTTTGTATGAGGGTTTGTGTGCATCTTGGAAGTTATGGGTCACTTCACCAGAGTTTGTTGAGGTCAGAACTGTGATGTTGTGGGAAAAAGCCAAAAGACAAACGTGGATGCGGAAGGAAGGCATGTCTGTTTAGAGCTCTGTAATATCTTTATTCTGCATGTGATTCAAGAGGCGAACACAGCAATTTAATTTCTTAGTTTTTGTGTAACAAAGGGAGGGAAAGTCTTCTCAGTAGCAAGCTATGAAAGCTATGAGAGGCTTTATGATCTATTATCATAATTATTACTACATAGTACTATTATCATAATAAACAATTATAAGTATATAATTATTTGTATAGATTTAAATGTTTAGTGTGTAGAAGGAAGGGGAAAAGGAAATGACAAAACAGTCTGTTCCACCTGAGCTGGAAAGGAAGGGTGAGGGAGATGATAAATCAGTCACAACTGAGAGCTCAAAAGAGGAGGGAAATCAAACAAAGGAGGCCTGAAGGAGGACTGAAATGAAGTGAGAGGTGAGAAAGAAAGAAGAGATAAGTCAAAGTTTGATTCAGTTACCTAATTAATTAAAGGAAAAGAGTGAAGTAAACTGAGTGTTAAGGATGGGCTGGAAGTTGTGTGTTAAATTGGACACTGGAGGATGAAGCTGATCCCTGGAGCAGGTGGAAAAGAAGCTGATTCTACCATCCTTGACCTGTTTGGATTCAGTGGTGAATATCTCAGTCCAAGTTGGGTGATGCACTACAAGCAGATAAGTCCCCTTTTTCCTGAAACTCTCCTGGCTTCTCCTAACGTCTGACCTCAAGCTACTAAACACATACACCAATGAATTGAAATGGAAAGCAATAAAAGAGTTCTCTTGGATGATAATGTTAAGTGCAGAGGAAAATTGTAACTTGGTAAGCTTTGCTAAACTCATTGGAAAGGTAACTGTATCTCCATTGGAGTCTCTTGGGCTTAGAATCTGAACTGACCTGAGAAAATCAGAAATCAGAAATCAGAAAAGCTTTATTGCCAGGTACGATTTTACACATACAAGGAATTTACTTTGGTGAGGTTGGTGCGTGACACATCTATTAAAAAGAAGCTATTAAAAAAGTAAAAATATAACAGTAAGTAAAAAATATAACAATAGTAGAAAATATAACAATAAGTAAAAAATATAACAATATAAATATATATACACAAGTCTGTTTTCTTTTTTTTTTTCTTTTTTTTTTTTTTTTTAACAGAAGCACAGTCTGTTTTTTCAAAAGGCAGTCCAAGCTGAGCGTTAATGTAACGCATAAAGTTATGGCAGTGTCAATATGACAGATGAGGCAGAGGTGGAGTGTGAAGAGTGTCGGGGGGTTCCGGGCCGTGTTAATAGGGCTGATAGTAGATGGGAAAAACCTGTTCTTGTGGCGTGAGGGGAGTGTCTCGAAGAGTTTGTGTCTGGGGTGGGAGGGATCAGCCACAATCTTTCCTGCATGCCTCAGGGTTCTGGAGGCGTACAGGTCCTGGAGAGTCGGGAGATTGCAGCCGATCACCTTCTCTGCAGACCTAATGACACGCTACAGTCTGCCCTTGTCCTTGGCGGTGGCAGCAGCGTACCAGATGGTGATGGAGGAGGTGAGGATGGACTCAATGATGGCTGTGTAGAAGTGCACCATCATTGTCTTTGGCAGATTGAATTTCTTCAGCTGCCGTAGGGAGTACATCCTCTGCTGTGCTTTTTTTTCCGGGATGTTAAGTTGAGCATGAAATATGCATGATGTTGACGTCACCTGCTTAATTTTAAATCATTATCTAAACCCTCTGAGGAAGTCCATAATATTTAGCTTCAACATTTCACACTGAAAACAGCTGACCACATATAGCACAGTTGTATTTGTCTTAACTGCAGTCAGGTTGTTGGATAACAGTTAGCAAAAAAGTTAGATGAACAGTCTGCAGTTTCTCTTAACTTGCAGCTGACATTATGTATTTATCTATCATTTTACAGACTCCTTCACTTATTTACCATAAGATCATGCCAGGAGAAATGTCTTGGTTTAGGCCTGTGTGCTCAAGTCACCTGTTCCTGCCACGACAACCAGAACTTGGACTCAGCAGCAGTTCTAAAGCACAGACTGCATATAACAAGGCAAATGCAAAAGAGCTCAGTGTGTGCGAACAACTAAAGAGGCCTTATTTGAATCCTCAGCACCATCCACAAATCTTTGTGTCATTTGCAGAGAACATACTGAATATAGGTGTCTTGAATGCAGCAGCACTCGTGTTTTGTTTAACTTGTGTCAAGATGACACAGAAATTCTTTGTACTTACCTGAAAAACGGAATGTAAGTACTTATTCATGATTTATAATGTGCTTAGTTAAATCAGTCTGATTGATTTAGATTTAGTTTTTTTTTTTATACAGACAGTTTTTCTATTTATTTCTGACTCAGACATATTCTTACAACTACATTTCCACTAGTTATTGTGCCCTAGAAAAATGGAGATGTTTTGTAACAGCAATTTAAGAGCTGATAGCAAATTCTCTGAGCCTCTGATATATTCTCTGTAATATTAATGGGTGAACTCAGCAGCAACAACACACAACACTCTGTCTAGCAGTTAATGTCACCATGACAAAGATGTCAACCATAGAGAAATAAACCACATTAAATTCACATTCATCTGGGGACAGGATCATTGAGTGAATGATATACAGTTACACTGTATATTCAATGCCACAACAAATTATTGATAAATAGAAAATTGATATCAAAATAGAATATGTTACACTTGATAACGTATTGTAGCCTATTCATAACATGAGGTATGGCAGGACGTCTCAAGTACATTTGTCCAAGTCCAGAATTATTCTGTGTTCTTTTTTTTTTTTTTTTCCTAAAAACGAAGCATTATTGTACACATTTTTTTTGTGTTGTTAGACTGAAGAATTTGCTATCAGCTTGCAGATACAGAATGTGTCCCCTGTTCTCGAGGACACAATGCATCCTGTTTGAGGATAGCATTAGCATGGATCATAAAATCTGATAAACTGTTTATTGCTGCTTACTATGCCAGTGACAAGGTGCAGAAAAGCCTCCCTCATATGCACACTATTCACTCTGTTTTATCCATAGAACAATGGCTTTTTCAGTGTTAGGTTAGCTAACTCAGTAGAGACTGGCATGATGGCCTCCCATCACCCCTCTAAATCCATCGCCTCCTCTAAAATGAGATACACATCTTACAGAATTTTATACACATTAAAATTTCCGCATGTAACCAGTGGCTGATTACTACTCAACACAAAGTGTCTGACCATAGTATAAGCAGCTTACAGATTTGGATGTCATGATTCTGTGATTGGTCACTGTATTGCTTAACATTAACAGTTACCTTCATTTAAATAAAGTGCAGTTCACTTTTTTGCAGTAAAAGCAGTGTAAAAAACATACTTTCGGTATTTTTTGCTGAATACTTCCTGCACCTTCTTAACCATGCACATCAAGTGGCTCTCTGGTAGAGGAGACAGCTGAGCAGCTGCAAATGTAAATAGAGAAAAAACATAGTAACACTAAGTAACAGTAGCTTATTGTTACTTCAATATAAATGTGATAATAATTCACTCTCTCAGGCTGGGTTTATTTGTGTGAATATTTATCTGTATAAACCTTTAAAATGCAAAACAAAACTGATGACTGTCTGTTGAGTCCAGGAAGGCAGTAGCTCCTTTGCTGCACACTTTCTTCACTTCTAAGCTGGCCCTTGCTGATGGAATGCCATAATGACTGTTTCCTCAAGACACCTTTAACCATGTTGAGGTAAAAATCAAAACAGGACTGGGAAAAATTCCGTAAACCAACAACCACAGATACATGTGGAGAGATAAGTCATCACAGAGACAATAATGGCTGTTGCTGACAGCCTTGGGCTGTGTTTCAAATCATTCCCTGTTGGCAAATTATATTCTGTGTACATGTATGCTTAAAAATAAAAAGAATCCCATAGTGCATTGGGTCACATTTTAGTGACGCAGAAATTATTTTCATGCAACACTGTGATGAAGTAAAATAATGATGAATTGGTAATTGAAGAGATTGTGATTTTCTAGAAAAAGATACAGAAAATATACTATAAGAACTATAATAGATTTACAGTTCAACATGTCTTGACAATATTTAATTATTATATGAAATGTTACCTCTGGTTCCTTCATCATGGCCCAGGGCTTCAGCCACTTTCGCCGTTATACTGCCCACCAAGGACACAGGCTCTGTGAACCTGACAATCACAGGTTTTCCATGTTTCAGCCCATTTATAATGCCCAGTATGCCATGTTCGTGTGTAATAGCTCTGGGAGCAGGCAGCGATGTGGAGGCAACAGGGGCACTTGGTGGCCAGTGAAAAGCAAAGCGCACAGGGTTTTGACCTTTCCAGCCAGAACCTTTGTCACTGGAGCTCACCCCATGTACCCTGCACTGTGACTATGCTATGTCTCTGTTGTGGTCATTGGTGTGTAGACAGACCTGAAAATAAAATGTTGTGTATCAGTTCATACAAGAATAAAATGAATGAATTATATGTCAATAGCACAATAGCATCAGGACAACAACCTGGTCTAGACTTGTAATATACAAAAATGGTCAAAACCAACTCTTCCTCTGAGAAGCCTGAGATCCTTTAACACCTGCAGACCTCTGTTGTCCTCCTTTTATTCATTTTTTTGTCAATAATGCTCTGTTTATTGCTGTTTTTTTATTTCATGTCTGCTCTCATCATTCTCTACAACCCAATTTGCTGCTCTGGTTAGTTTGCACTCTTGGATTTTTACTTGAGTACTCTTGCACATCTGGGTTATTTTGCACAGCTAAAATATTGCTCACTTGTACATTTTATTATTACTGTTACCATTAGTTTTGCCTTCGTGTCCGTCATGGGATACATGTGATATCACCAGTCCACCACACCCACCGACCCACCCACCCACACACACACACACACACACGCACGCACACACACACACACACACACACACACACACACACACACACACACACACACACACCCTAAAATTTAATGATTTACATTAAAGGGACCTGCATTTTGTCCCCATAAGGCAGGTGAGTCCCCACAATGTGACTGTGTAAACAGATTTTTGTCCCCACAACATGATAAAGGCATGGACTTTAGTTGGAACAGAGGGATTAGATGCAGAATAAGGAGCTACTGCTGAAGAAGCAATAAAAATTTTGATGCGGATGCCTTTCCTCTCACTGAAAGGCAAAAAGTAGAAAGCGATCTGGAAAGCTACCTGATATGTTCCGATGTGAGACAGAGCTGCTTGTTTGTGTGTGAGGTGAATCCATGGCATCACTGTACTACTTGGTGGTTTTTGTCTATCATGTGCTTAAAATTTATACAGAGTCCATACACCCAACATCAATTCTGACACTTCCCAGGAAATGTCCGCCACATTGGTATGAAGTAGATCTAGTCGCAATTAAAATCACCAGAACTGTTTTCAAAAAATTATGCCAACCAGGACTCAAATTTCATTTTCAGTTTCCATTCCCGTAAGAGCCATAACATCAGTGCACCACTGAAAGGCAAGGGAAACTAATCAGTGAATAGCTAGTTCAGTAAGAGAAGTTGGAACACCTGCCTGGACACAGAGAAAGACAGGCAGAGAAGAAAGTGTGCTGTGCCAACAAAAGATGCTGCTGGTATGAAATGAATGATAAATATTGATCAGAGAAGTATTGGTTTTGGCATTGATGCTGGAAATGCCTGCAACTGTAGTAATTTAAATTAATGTAATATTAAATGATGCTCAACAATGGTTATTAACAAAGCTTTTTAGCTCTGTTATGATATAGGACTTCAGAGATGTGTATATTATTGTTGAAGCTCAATTCTGCAGACAATTTTTTTTCTATTTTAAATAGAGTTAAATGGAAATACTGTAAGTTTAGATTTGGTGTTGAAAATAGCAATTGTGCACATTTTCCGTTTGTTTTCTTTAAAAACTGTCAGCCTAAGTATCTCTGCTGCAAATGTCAGTAACTGTACTAATTACTCTCATTACTTTTATTAAAAACAAAACGACTTTACTAATGGAAACGGAGCAAAGTGGAAGTTAACCTTTGAAGTTAACCAACCTGTTTTCAGGTTTGGGTGCATCTCACAAGCCAGATGCATCATTTATTGTATTTATGTATGAGCGAGTTGAGCTAGATGACATAAGAAAGTGCCAAAAAGTCAGTCAATCCCCACAGACCCCTATATGGCCCAACTTTATCGCGGGAGTAACATGTTTACAGCCCCAACACCGTTTCAGTCTCTATTAGTGCTGTTAAAAATATTGCGTTATCAACGCGTTTACGCAAATCAGTTTTAACGGCGTCATTTTTTTTTTATCACGAGATTAACGTTCTTTGTGACCTTGTGAACTTGTAGTTTTTTATAAGCTGTGGCCACTGCTAGTAACGTTAGAAAAACTACAGGATCCGATTGTAAACTGGAAACAAAACAATAGGTACGTCCCACGCACGTGTTTGGTCTTGCCTGCTCGCTAGCTGTAAAAGAGTAGGCTACCGGTTTGTGTGGATGTCAAGCACGAAATTCCGAAATGGATGCGAACAAGATTCTGAATGGAAAGTTTAGTTTCAAAAAGTTACCAGATGGGTCGACTGACAAGACCAAAGTTATCTGTGTGTATTGTTGGTGTGAACTGAGTTATCACCGTAGCACATCCAGTCTGAAATACCACTTGATGGCCAAACACACGATCACCAATCACTCCTTGTCAAAACCATTGACAGAGGCATATGGATACCACAACTAAGAACAAGCTTACTGCAGCCATAGCCAAGTAATGTTCATTCTTTCTGGACAGAAATAAGAGGCTGGGTTGATAAGCCTCTGGTGAATAAATAGAAGAGCAGTATAGTCTGACTGCTTGTATGTTCAAAGGAAACTTAAGAAAGGAAAGTTTAAGCCATGGTTTAACTGCACTATAGGCTGAGTCCTAGTTTACAATGATGTGCACTTTGTAACTTTATCTTGTATCACCCTGTTCTGATCCCTTAGAAAGGGTTGTTGGAGGGGCTTTTTGGTAACAAAGTATTTATTTTTTGTCATTTGTTTATTGACATTGTTAAATTGTGTGAGATTTTGCTTCAAATGTGAATGACTGCTCTAAGTGAGAATGTTAGTGTGAAATAAAACACTACACATTTTCGATAAAAAAAACATTTGCACAAAGCAAGCCTATCCACTTTTCCATGTTAAGAGTATTAAAATGATAATTCAAGGGACATTTAGAATAGATAAAAATGCGCGATTAATCACGAGTTAACTGTGACATTCATGAGATTAAATGCAATTAAATATTTTAATCGATTGACAGCACTAGTCTATAGCTATTTTTCCTGTTCATAACAATTGCATGGGGGTGAATATTTATATAACTCACTCTTTGAAAATACATTAAGGCTTAAAGTTATACATAATTATGGGCCACTTTGAGTGACAGCAAGCCAAACTACATTTGACCTCATCTCCACCCACACTCCACCTCTTTACTCATTTTTTGATGCTGGGAGTCAGGCACTGCCAAGATGGTGATAGCCAGGGCCACTGTCACTGAGCTTCACAATGGCTCTCCTGTGGGTGATGTAATGGCAAACTGCCTGCTATACTAGCAGTATGTACTGATTTGGTGAAAATGTAGTATGCGTTATGCAACAAAAAAGCAAATTTGCGGTATGCCAAAAACACCCTGACACTGTACTTATTCAATGAGAATCTTCAGTATGAATTGGACTAGTCTATCTTTCCTACTGTGTCCCACAATTCAAAATGCTGGAATGGTCAGAACAACCAACCAGGCCAACAAAAAGGAGCTTTTTTTTCCAATTTGTATTTCATCACTAAATTCACCATCTGTTAGGCTTCAGACTGAGGATTTTGTTAGGACCCAAAGATGCAGACCAGAGACAGATATAAAAATAAATACAATTTATTTTAAATATGTGGAGTAACAAAAAAAAAAAAAAACACACTCATAAGGAATGGATACAAAAATAACACTGCACTCAAAAGGAGTGGAGAGAAAACTAAGGGAGCTCCAACATAGCGGGTTTGAGGCACACATGGACATGGCAGAAGATAATGAAACACAAAAAAGCAGACTATAAGTGGCAGTCCAAGAATCAGTTAACATTAACAACTCAACATGGAGAGGAGATAGCGAAGCGTAGTACTCACAATACACAAACAAAGACACCAACAAGGATTCAGGACAATCCAGCACAGGGAGGAGAGAGCTCTCCCCTTTTATACTGTGCCGTAATCAGGATCATGCACGTCAGGTGTTCGCACTGAGGCTTAGCCTTAACAGTCTGGAAATGTAAATGTAATGTAAATATTATTGGACTCAAGGTAGCAGACCAACACAGAGACAATTGTCAGAAACAAATACCTCAATTTATTTACAAGGTAAACCAAAGACACCCTCAAACTGAGTGGAAATAGCAAAGAACTAAACTGGAGAACTGAGTTGGAGAGGCACACCGAGCAGGGCTGAAGACACTGAAACAAAAAGCAAACATAAGCATAGAGTCCAAAAAAATACAATAAAATAATCCACTGGAAAATACAGGAATCCAGTCTCAATTACTCACATGGGAGGTAAGATGATCACACGGTTAAGATCAGGATGAACTGGCAGCCATGAGTCCAGAGAGCCTCTCCTTGTACTGCCAGCACTCAGGCTCTAACACACCTCAGGTGTGCAGGTAATTAGGCAGGGCCAGCAGTGCACAAGGAAGACACACCCAGTCTCAGACAGACAGGGGAGACAAACAAAAAGACAAATAACACTAGGGAAAAAGGGAAAGACAAAAACACCGGGAGAAGACAAAAAGCAAATCTAACACAGGCCTTGCTTTCCTTTGATTCAAATAGTAGTAGAAAGACCACAGAGCTCCACTAATTTTATATTATGTGCATATGCTCCATGCTGAGGTTTTGCCTTCAAATTTCGCTCTGAATCTGTACAGCTTGCAGGGAAATAACAACATATGTTTACAAAATTCATAATAAATCAGTCGTACATGCTACCAGTTGTAATGTTAAAATGTTCTGCACCAGGGAGAGATATAGGGATCCTACCTATGGCAAGGCTGTTCACTAAGGATCCAACATCCTGCAACAACATTAACAAGCTGACAAGCTGTGTGTGGACATAGTCAATCTGAGCTACTGAAGAAGAGAATTCACAGGACACAGGCTGTTGTTTGGGGTCAAACCAGGACGGTGCCATCTTCTGTCCGTCATATAGTCTGCAGTTGGTGCTGTTCTTTGTTTATCTGTGCCCCAATGTCTGGAATTTCAGCCTGCAGTTCACCCACATGACGTTTGATGGTAGCTAGAACTAACCATGTTAACAGAGGAGAGTCTGATGTTGAAAAGAGAACCAGTGGTGGCAGCTGTAGTCAGAAATCCCCCGGTGAACTGCTTGGACCTTCTAATGTATCCACCCAAGATTGAGTAATAGTGAATTTCTCCAGCTGCTGCAACATGCCGCTCATATCTGGCTAAACTTGCCTAATAACCTCTCTTCTCCAGCTAGTACCAGCCCAACTGGTCAGTTGAGCCATGATGGACATTCCTTCTACATATGATTTGGGAGTTCAACCTGACAAACACTGTCTGTGTGTACAGGTGACAGTCGGTCATCAGCAGCCTGGGCTGTTCCATTAGAACAATCCCAGAGCTTGGTCCTGGTTCTGTAATCTCAAGGAATGTAGATACAGTCAACAGGCCCAGGATCAGGAGGGTGAGTGGCCACATCATCCTGATGGGAAGTACATAGTTCGAGACAATATTGACTGTACTGTAGAGGTTTGCCTAATGGATCTGGAGTCTGTGAGGTCTTGAATCACCCCAACTTGTATCTAATATATGAAGTGGAATCTAAGCAGGGAGACCTTAACCAGTGGATAGAACAGTTGGTGGTAGACCATTGTAGGAGACACCTGACCTTCAAGTTATTCTCTACAATTGGCAACACACAAAAACAACTACATTTTATACTTAATCCCCCACTAGCAACTGGCATCCCCAAGTGTTTAGCTGTCTGGTTTATAACCTGACTGGCATATTGGCACCCCTGACATGTTCTGGTGGGGTTTGATCTGGGTGCGATTTTAGGGTTGGTTCTTTCTGACCTTTCTTAACTTTGATTTGGTACGTGATGGGGAGAGTTTCTTAGTATTTGCTTTGGATTGGAATGGCCAAGATGGCAGCCTCTCTGTCCCTCCACTGAAATCGTCTGGGTTGTTTTAGCATTTTTCTTCTTCCATCTAGCAGCAAACACAGCTCAATGTCCAACTAGCCACCTTGGAACTGTGTCATGCTCAGTAGAGCCAGCTTGCTGGGATGATCATCTGAACAACTCCTGGACCAATTTTGTTAAGGCAAAGGGTAGGATCTCCATTCCTCTCGTTAATCCATACAGAGACATTAATATCCTGACTCTCCCAAACTACTTTGCTCTGCTAGTTGAGATAGCTAATGGCCTGTCTTCAGCCAGCTGACCCACCACGTGCCATCAGAGGTCTGTCTGCGGGAAAGGAAACAACCTGTGCATACTCACTGCTGAATTGTAACTTTTTAAATGTTTGCAGACCTGACAGGAGAGGTGGAGGTTTGGCAGCATTATTTTCTGATATGTTTTAATGCAGGAAAATTACTTTTATAGTATCTTGTACTGCCACTGAAATGCAAAATTAATTATAGTGTATTAACCACCAAGCCACCAAATTGCTAATACATATATGAATGCGATATGGTCAAAAAAAGTTTCTAATCTGACATTGTGGTAAAACTGTTTTGTCAGCACAATGTTTCTAAAATGAAATTGTTCAACTAAAATTCAATGACGCCACTTGATTTGAATTGTGGTGTGCAATGGTTTTCAGCTGCAAATGTTTGACTTTTGCACTTAGACACAACACAGAGTGACATTTAGATGTGGCAAAACTCAGTAGGTAGTCACAGTTTGATGTTTCAATATGTGAAAAATTTGGATAAAAGCCAACAAATCCACACTTGTAGCACAGGTAACAAGAAGGGCACTCAGACAGCACTGACCTCCACCAAGGCCAATAGTCTTATCTTCTATGATTATAATGCAAATCTGCAAGTGCAACCACTGTATATGTTAGGATATATTGTATTTCCCAAACTATTAATTAATCACATCAGAGTATGGTTGTTCCTAGGTAAAGCCTCATCACCTCAGCTGTACATTTATTATGTACTTCTATGTTGGAAATATTTCACATATACATCACAAAATGCTTTATTATCATCAAGTATCACATGGTTAGACTGAAATAATGAGCATAAACTCATGAGCATATCAACTTGTTATCAAAAACAGCTGTTAAGAAAAGCTGTATGTTTACAGGGAAGAAATTACTTCATGGTCAGTATTATTACTTGTTAGCTTGAAGCTTAAGTAAGTTCAAGCTTAATTAACATTTGGATGTGGGTAAGACTACAATTAGTTCCATTATATGTGTGTTTAGGCTTGCGGTGATGTTACAATTTGACCAGTTCTCTAATGAAATTACTGTTCCTAAGGGCTCCACAGTGACTGTATAAAGTTTGGAGGCTACCCCAGGAGATTACAGGCACTCGGATTGAGTGTGGATTAAGATATGGGGCTCTATTTTCGTCCCTGCCGCTGGCGGGACACAGGGTGCGCACCCCATGCAAAGGTATTTTCATGCAACGCAGTGTATCAACCACCAAGCAGTTATTTTACTGATGAATTTAATGTCCCAAACTTCCTTAGAGTTTGCGTTTATCCTCATTGTGCAGCGCACTTATTTTGGCAGGGAGGAGGTGTTGGCGGGATCAGCTGGCGGATCTGGATTTTCGGTTCATTTCGGTCCACACCAGTGGCATAAAAGTGCGCTGAAAGCTCGCCACCCCAGACCTGGTTAACTCTGTACGCCAGCGGCACACCACTAGGCAAGTGGTTTTTCATAAACCGGCGGAGTCGTGCGCCCACATCACCAATACCTCACAGGCAGGTTTCCACAGTGTCTGGCATTTCACTGCGATCAATAATTAGCAACAACCACGATTCAATGCAACTAGCTGAGTCAGCACATACAGTCAGACCTAAATTTATATATTTTGATCAGTATCTCATCTGACCACATCACAAGCGCATTCGGCACGCGTAATGGTCACTCAACCTGACCGAATGTGCACAGGTGAAACAGGGATGCAAACTAATCATTTAACGTCGCTGTGTCAACCAGAAACAGCCGTGGCATCCTACAGAGCATATATACTGCTTCTATCTCAGAGCACTCGAGAGACAGAGAGAGACAGACACACGGAAAAAACGTAAGTGATGATCGTTGTCTGCTATTACCCACGTCATTTCATTCCAAATACAAATGTTATCATTGTAATGCTTAACGTTATCTTTAAAGATGAAGTACATCATTGCTTTGAGGAGGATGAGGAGGAGGAGGCCGAGGATTTACCATCTAAGGACCTCATATTTAGACATGAGTGAGCAGGAGTGCAGGTGGGCCACAAAAATAATGCCTTCAGCACTGTAGGCTATGCAGTTTTCTTTAATCATCTGCTCTTTTGCATGTCACAGGAACAAATTACATCTGCCAAGGGAGGTCGTCGACGTGGTGGCGCGCCTTGTGGCCTCCAATGCGCACCCCGGCTGCGCTCTCCCGGTCATGGTAAGGGTGACAGCGGCTCTGACCTTCTTCGCCACCGGGTCTTTTCAACATACCGTGGCCTCAGTGGTGGGGATCAGTCAGTCCGCTGTCTACTCGGCTATACATGCATTTTCCTCCAGTCTAGTCTGACATACAAATGATCACATAATTTTCCCTGCAACACCTGAGAGCCAGCTGGAAATTAAGCGAGGGTTCTGCGCTTATGCACAGTTGCGTGCCCCCAGAGACCCAAGCCCACGAATTCTAGCATCCCTACAGTGTGTCAGGGGGACACCCCTCTGGATGGGTGGCTGCTAGGTGATAATGGCTATCCACTGAAAACGTGGTTGATGCTGCCAAATATCACACCCTCAACAAGACGGCAGCGTGGTTTTAACAGTGTTTTCAGCAGTGCTAGGTCAGTCATCGAATGCACATTTGGGTTTCTCAAAATGCGTTTTAGATGTCTGGACCGGTGTGGCGGAGGCGTGGTGCAAAGTCAGGTCCGCTTTGCCGATGGGGTGTGGCGGTGCAGACTTTGGTATTTTCGTGCACTGCGGGTGCAACTACTCCCCCTTCTCATCTCGGTCCCACCCAGTGGTGCAACTCGGAAGAAGGGAGGGGAGAGATTATTCATTCATTCATTCATTCATCGTCTATACCCCTGATTATCCCTTTCGGGGTTGGGGGGGGGGCTGGAGCCTATCCCAGCTGTCAACGGGCGAGAGGCGGGGTACACCCTGAGCCGGTCGCCAGCCGACTGCAGGGCAACATACATACACACATTCACTCTCACATTCACACCTAGGGACAATTTAGAGTCACCAATTAACCTAATGAGCATGTTTTTGGTCTGTGGGAGGAAGCCGGAGTGCCCGGAGAGAGCCCACGCATGCACGGGAAGATCATGCAAACTTCACACAGAAAGGCCCCGCCTGACCCGGGGATCAAACCGGCAACCTTCTTGCTGTGAGGCACGCGCACTACCTGCTGCGCCACCGTGCTGCCCGGGAGAGATTATTATTAGGCCTATTATCCACACATAAATAAACTCACATCATGGTGGATAGGCCTATATTTAAATGACATATGGGGATTGAGTGCACAAAAAAAAAATGCGTGTTTAAAGGGATTAAAATCGAAGCCACCTGTGAGTCAAGGACGCATCGTGCTCAGTGTTTTTTTTTTTTTTTTTTCCCCAAATGTTGGCATGTGAAAATAACTTGCCTCAACCCAACTGAATATTAAACAGCTGACATAGGCTTGACTACAGGAGGAGGTCAACGACGAGGAGGGAGCGCTGGTGCCGGTTCCGGTGCGACAGGAGAAGAGGAGAGAGACAATTAATAAATTTGTTTCAATACTGTCTATCTGTTTAGTGTGGAAAGTTATTGATTGTCAGATATTTTTTGAACTGATGTAACCACAAATACTCACTTAATGACAAAGCTGGGCGGCGAGGTGCTCCCTCCTCTCCCGTGCGCTCTTCTGCTCTCCCAGTTGACACAGCACATGCAGTTCGGTCTCTCTACGTCTTAAGTCCCTTAATGTGTCCTCCGTGAGTTCATAGTGACATCCACGTCATAGCACCATGTTGTGTAAAATGCAACATGCCACAAAGAATGCACCGACACTCTGAGGGCTGTATGTTAATGAACCACCTGTCTGACATCTAAAATGCATTTTGAGAACCCTGTTCGATGACAGACTGAGCACTGCTGAAAACACCGTTTAAACCACGCTGCCGTCTTGTTGAACGTGTGATATTTGGCGTCATCAACCACGTTTTCAGTGGATAGCCGTTATCACCTAGCAGCCACCTATCCAGAGGGGTGCCCCCCTGACACACTGTAGGGATGCTAGAATTCGCCAGGATGAACGAGTCATGTGCCGACCCGGGGAAATTGGCATACATGTTTGTCACCAGGCAATTTGAGTCACAGATCACCTGGATATTGATGGAATGGACCCCCCTTCAGTTCACATAAATGTGGGCTTGGGTCTCTGGGGCGCGCAACTGCACGAGTGCAGTCGATTGCTCCCAGGAACCCGGGGAATCCAAATTTCAACAAGAGCCATTCCTAGTTTCAGGTGTTGCAGGGAAAATGATGTGATCATTTGCATGTCGGACTAGACTGGAGGAAACTACATCTATAGCCGAGCAGACAGCGGACTGACTGATCCCCACCACCGAGGCCACGGTATGTTGAAAAGACCCGGTGGCAAAGAAGGTCAGAGCCGCTGTCACCCGTGACTGGGAGAGTGCAGCCGGGGTGCACATCGAAGGCCACGATGTGCACTACCACGTCGACGACCTCCCTTGGCAGATGTAATTTGTTCCTGTGACATGCAAAAGAGTAGATGATTAAAGAAAATTGCATAGCCTACTGTGCTGAAGGCGTTATTCTTGTGGCCCACCTGCACTCCTGCTCACTCATGTCTAAATATGAGGTCCTAAGATGGTAAATCCTCGGCCTCCTCCTCCTCATCCTCCTCAAAGCAATGATGTACTTCATCTTTAAAGATAACGTTAAGCATTACATTGATAACATTTGTATTTGGAATGAAATGACGTGGGCAATAGCAGACAACGATCATCACTTACGTTTTTTCCGTGTGTCTGTCTCTCTCTGTCTCTCGAGTGCTCTGAGATAGATGCAGTATATATGCTCTGTAGGATGCCACGGCTGTTTCTGGTTGGCACAGCGACGTTAAATGATTAGTTTGCATCCCTGTTTCACCTGTGTACATTTGGTCAGGTTGAGTGACCATTACGCGTGCAAATGCGCTTGCAATGTGGTCAGATGAGATACTGATCAAAATATATAAATTTAGGTCTGACTGTATGTACTGACTCCGATAGTTGCATTGAATCGTGGTTGTTGCTAATTATTTATTGCAGTGAAATGCCAGACACTGTGGAAACCTGCCTGTGAGGTATTGGTGATGTGGGCGCACAACTCCGCCGGTTTACGAAAATCCACTTGCCCAGCGGTGCGCTGCTGGTGCGCAGAGTTAACCAGGTCTGGGGTGGCGAGCTTTCAGCGCACTTTTATGCCGCCAGCATGGACTGAAATGGACAGAAAATCTAAATCCCGCCGACACCTCCCCCTAATGCACCGCAACGCCCATCCTGGCATACCTCCGTGCGCCTCAGTTCACCAAAATACCAAGTGCGCTGCGGGCCTGCCTGCGCTGCACGAAAATACTATTGCGCAGGGTGCGCACCCTGCGCCCCGCCAGTGGTGGGGACAAAATTAGAGCCCTTGGTGTCTTATGGACAAGCTAAATAGGCCCACCCCAAAGATCAGCACAGTCTCCAGTGGCAATGACACTGGAGGTCACTTCAGCCAATCCATACTGGAACTGGCACCTGTCAGGTCACACAGATCATCAGAGGATGATGGCTACAGACAGAAATATACACTCTTGGGCCATAACATGCACACTGCCATCGTCTTGCTTGTTTGATGCCTACGTGTTGCTGGGAACCTCCAGTAAACCTGCACCAGATGATCACAGTGTTCTTGAAGGCAAATAATAAAAACCAGGGATTTAGAAATGTATCTTAGCACTAGTCGGAGGAGGACCTTAAAATCAATCCTGACTGTTACAGGAAGCCAGTGCAGAGCATCTCAAACTGGAAGAATGTGCTCTCTCCTCCTGGTTCAGAGCTATAAAGTTTTGAATGAACTGAAGTCTGTGTGTTTTTTTTTTTTTTTTTTTTTTTTTAAGATCTGAATTTAAAATAACACCAGAACTCGTAACCTCAGATTTAATCCAGAGAGTTAATTTCCCCAGATTATGAAGAAAGCATTTCATTTTGTTTCAGGGCTGACTAGTAGGACTTAAGTTTTGTCTGCATTTAATCTTCAAGAAATTATTGTTCATCCATTTATTTATTGCCAAAAAACAGGTAGTAATGGAGTCTATAGCTTCAGCATCATTTGGTTCAGCACAGATGTACAGTTGAGTGTCATCTGTATAACTATGAAAAAATACATTGTGCTCTCTGATGATGTCACCAAGTGGCAGCATGTATAGTGAGAACAGTCTCTGTCTCATACCATGAAAAATTGGATGAAGGTTAGAATTTAGTCCATTTGTTCTAACCATGGCTGAGGGGTGGACATATAGAACTACAGCCCATAAATACTGCCAATCAAGCTTGTTAAAAGCTTTTTTGACATCGAGTGACATGATGGTGAACAGTATGTGTAATTGTTTGGATTACTCATGCATGACATGTCTGAAGCAAGTTTAAGTTTGTCCAAGTAACTCTCTAAACATATTGCCAGCAATCTGGAGTGTATCTTTAAGCCTTTTTATCAGAGATGTTGGTCTGTAGTTAGAGCAGTACAGTCAATCCTTGCCTTTTTCTTTTCTTTTTTTTTTTTTTTTTTAGGTAAAAATGAGATTAAGGTTACATTACTATGCTCATGGAAAGCCCCCTTCTCTATAGCAGTCCAAATGGAGCTCAAAGGTACTGGCCTAAGGAGGTCCCAGAAGTGCAGCAGTACTTCTGGTAGGATCTTGTGAGAGCCTGGGGATTTCCCTCTCTGCATTTTACTTAATGCATCTTGTTTTTATTTATTTTTGCTTTGTTTTGCTTTCTGGACTCTTCTGCTAAGTGTGTTCTCTGTTACAGCGTTCTCCAGCCACGTTCAATGTGCCGCTCTGCCTCAGTTCTTCAGTTTTTGTTTGAACACATTTCCACTGTTAGAGTGCGTTTTTGCCTTTTGTTTAAATAAATTCCTTTTTTCTTTTACTTTGTATTGTTCTGATTATTTGAGTCCAGTAAAAGAAACATTTCAAGGCTTGGCCTTAACAGTATCTAGTTCTAGATTACACTCAGCATTCATGTCTCCTCTACTCATAATTTGCAAGGCTCAATAATTCCTCTGTGAGGTCAGGATAAAAATGTCTTCACAAAAATTGCTGGGGCGTAGACTGATAAGAATGTCAGTTTTCATAACATATATCAATGTGCAAATACATGCTATTCTCCCCCATTTATCAGTGTCAGTCTCTCAGTTTCCACTGACAAATTTTTCTTAAATAGAATAATAGCTCCTTTGGACCGCTGGTGCTGAGAGCCACACAGTGATGAATGCATGGGCCCCATCTTGGGCTTAGACCCTAATAATAAATTGGTACAAACGCAATAGGGTTCTGCCCCTCCGGTGCTTGAACCTCAATTAGAATAGAAAACCATAATGCAAGACAGTATAAAAAATGACCATAAATGAATGAAAAAATAGACATGACACAAGTACTTTTAAAAACACTGAGATTTAAAAGCATGTTTCTATGATGCTCCAAGGGTACCGTACTGTGAATTTTGTAGTACATCGTAAAGAGTTCCAGAAACAGTGAAACAGTGAGTCTTTTCAGCTTCAAAATTCAGGTAACCTCAGAATGAGCAAGTTTTGGAAGCAGTTTGATAAGTTCCTATGTTCCAAACTAACAGAGGTGAAATGGTGAGGCATAGTGGTGAATATCAGATTACGT
This sequence comes from Chaetodon trifasciatus, assembly GCA_037975065.1. NCBI lineage: Eukaryota > Metazoa > Chordata > Actinopteri > Chaetodontiformes > Chaetodontidae > Chaetodon > Chaetodon trifasciatus. The sequence continues at coordinate 1,460,229 of JBBMOE010000060.1, read as the reverse complement.
TCCCATAGCCAAATACAGAAAGAAGGGCAGATTTAAGATTACTTGGTGCATTTTGGAGAGTACTGAAAGACATTTGCAGATTTTCTTAAAATGAAGAAAATCTCCCATATGTAAACAGCAGGAGTTTCCCTGAGTGAGAACAAAACAAATGTTTATGAAAAAAACAAACAAAAAAAACCAAAACTGTTTATGAATGTGGGCTAATCCTGTCATAAGTAGTACTTGCAATTGTAAACTGATAAATTGATACTGACAGGCATGTATTTTGGTGTGTTTAGTCAAAGACACATACAGATAATTTCATATAAGAATGACTCAACTCTGAAAGTTGGCAAAAACTTGAAATTAAAAATCTACTGTCTGCTAGATGTACTAAACCTCAACTGAGACTGGGGGTCTGAGGCTCTGAGTCTCATTCAATAGTCAAGGTGTGAGGAGTTGCAGACATGTAAAATGATCTCTATGTCTTTAAAATATACAATGGATCGAATTTCAGAAATATTTCTAAGGTGATAAAAACAAGACTCCACGGGTTTTGCTGTGTTGCTTGAAGCTTCAATTACTATCAAACCAAATGCCAGTATTCTTTGTCTGCATGTCATCACCATAACAATGGAAGAAAATACCATGTCTAGGGATAATATATCTCAGGATAAGCATATTATTAACAGAGACACAGAGACTGTCTAATAGAGTGCTGTGATCGCCTGTGTCGAAGGCAGTGTTAAGGTCCAGAAGAACGAGGACTGAGCTCATCCCATCAGCAGCAGCCATTAAAAGATCATTAGCAACAGTAAGAAGAGCAGTCTCAGTGCTGTGATGTTTGCAAAAGCCATAATGATTTTTTCAAAATCTTTTAAAAATTTTAGTTATTATTGTTATGTATTCTTCATGCACCCTTTTTTCTAAAATGGTTTGGAGATTTTCTTGGAGTGTAAAAGTAATAACTATTGTAGTGGAGTAATAACTCATAACTCACTTCGTAGCCTCATAGTATACTTGGAGACCTGATTTCTTTCATCTTCCCTCTGCTTTCCTAAACTTTGACTTACAGTTACGAATATTGACTTATCCGAGGCTTCTTTTTTTGTGGAGGCTTTGACTGGAGGACTTTAGGAAGAGCAATTTAAAACAGTCCATCAAATCGTTAGAATGATAGTCTTCAGACAGAAGTGGGCTATGATAATTAAAAGGTGTACAGACCTTGACTTTGAAACTTTGAAAAGTTGGAAACCTTCCAGCAATTTATAATATATCCTCTTTTGTTGTTATGTATCCTTATTTAGTGTGAGGTGCTCTTCAAAAATCCAAACTAGGGTTTGAAGTCTGTGCCTAGATTAAAAGTCTGTGACAAAGTGGAACTTTTGATCAAAGTTGGACTCTGTGGATGAGGTGCATCTGTTGTGTCCTTGTGTGTTTGCCCTTTAGCCGGCCACACAGCTATCTGTCACACCCTGAGTGTGCCTCATTACACTGAGACTCCATCTGCCATGCCGGACACTTGCAGGGCAGACTGGCACTGAGCGTGATGCCAGCTCTTGATATCTACCGTGTTCCTGTGTCCTCTTCCTACACATCAGCCATCTTGTTAACTGTGCGGTGGCGCACTCTGCAGAGAAGCAGCCTCAGAAGTTTTCTTTTTGTTGTCCCCTGAGAGGTGTTACTGTAGCCCTTGTAAAGTGATGAAGCACATGGTCTAACTAATCTAAATCCATTTGGTCTACTCACATATTGAATAGTAACATTAAATTCAGAATGAAATAAAAAAGTAATACAGAAATTGGACAGTGTCTTTGAAGCTTGAATTAAAATGTCTATGTTGTAACTTCATAAAGATGATGGTTGGTTGAACTGGGAAAATATTCTCTAGATATCGTATTTGGGCTGTGTGTGTGTTTTAAAAAGGGGGACCGGAGGGTGTGTTACAACTATCGGGGGATCACACTCCTCAGCCTCCCTGGGAAAGTCTATTCCAGGGTACTGGAGAGGAGAATCCGGCCGATAGTCGAACCTCGGATTCAGGAGGAACAATGCGGTTTTCGTCCTGGCCGTGGAACACTGGACCAGCTCTATACCCTCCCCAGGGTGCTTGAGGGTTCATGGGAGTTTGCCGAACCAGTCCACATGTCATTCTGTGGGAGATGCTCTGGGAGTATGGGGTTGGAGGCCCTCTGTTGAGGGCTGTATAGTCCCTGTACAACCGGAGCAGGAGCTTGGTCTGCATTGCCAGCAGTAAGTAGGACCTGTTCCCTGTGCATGTTGGACTCCGGCAGGGCTGCCCTTTGTCATCGGTTCTGTTCATTATTTTTATGGACAGAATTTCTAGGCGCAGCCAGGGGCCAGAAGGGGTTTGGTTCGGGAGCCGGCAGATTTCTTCTCTGCTTTTTGCGGATGATGTTGTTTTGTTGGCTCCCTCGAGCCAGGACCTTCAGCATGCACTGGCGTGGTTCACAGTGTGAAGCAGCTGGGATGAGAGTCAGCACCTCCAAGTCCGAGGCCATGGTTCTCAACCAGAAAAAGGTGGCTTGCTCCCTCCAGGTTGGGGGAGAGTTCCTGCCTCAAGTGGAGGAGTTTAAGTATCTTGGGATCCTGTTCACGAGTGAGGGAAGAATGGAGCGTGAGATTGACAGGCGGATCGGTGCAGCAGCAACAGTAATGCGGTCGTTGTATCAGTCTGTTGTGGTGTAGAAGGAGCTGAGCCGAAAGGCAGTTAATCTATGTTCCTACCCTCACCTATGGTCATGAACTTTGGGTCATGACCGAAAGAACGAGGTCCCGGATACAAGCAGCTGAAATGAGTTTCCTCCGCAGGGTGGCAGGGCGCTCCCTTAGAGATAGGGTGAGCAGCTCTGTCACCCGGAAGAACCTCAGAGTAGAGTCGCTGCTCCTCCACATCGAGAGGAGTCAGCTGAGGTGGCTCGGGCATCTCTATCGGATGCCCCCTGGACGCCTCCCTAGGGAGGTGTTCCAGGCATGCCCCACCGGGAGGAGGCCCCGAGGAAGACCCAGGACAAGCTGGAGTGACTATGTCGCTGGGTTGGCCTGGGAACGCCTCGGGATCCCCCCCGGAAGAGCTGGAGGAAGTGTCCAGGGAGAGGGAAGTTTGGGCGTCCCTGCTCAGACTGCTGCCCCCGCGACCCGGCCCTGGATGAAGCGGGAGAAGATGGATGGAAGGATGGATGGCTGTGGTAACACTACATACTACATACAAATACAATGCAATGAACACAGTTCACCTATTCGCCTATTTCATGAATGTTTTCTTCCCAAAAATATCTTGTTCTCGTAACATCTGGGATATTTTGCCTCTAGGGGGTGCCACAAATGTGAAAAGTTTGTCAAAGTTTGTTTGTCAATCTCAAAATTTGCACCTCGGATTTGAATGAAAGTTTTTCCACATGTTATATTGTCATATTAAATTCATTGCACAAGGTTTGGTCATGATTGGTAAATTGGGGAGTGGTTGTACTGATAATATTTTTTTAGCAATATTGCTGTCAAAGTTTCCAAAATATCATTGAAACTTCAACATAAAATCAAGTAACATCTGATTCCAGCTTTAGAAGCTGGTAAGAATTTGATGGGCTCTCTATACTCCCTGTGTTATTAAGACTGACATGTAAAATTACTTTTGCATATTTGCTTCACCCAAAAATGTGCCAGTAGTATTTGCACATTGTCACTTAACTTCTGCTGCTGGACTTCAGGGAGTAACGATCATTATGAAATTAACATTAGCCACAGAAAGACAGAGCAGCAGCAACAGATCCATGAGAGAGAACGGGAACTGAGCTATTGTTAGCTGAGCTGCTGGCTAGCACCAATGTCATGTTAGCATTACCATCATTTGCTGAGTTGCTGGCCAATAGCACCGACGCAGGATCGCAAGGTTGTTGTTTGAGTTGTTTGCTTCATATTTCCGCCATTTCCTTCTTTCTGTCATTAATTTAATTACTGACTTTATTATCCAACAGGGCAAGCAGGTAGACCACAGGTGAAATTTATTTTCCTTGGATGGCATTGGCAACATAGGACTGGCCCTACTCTGCTTCTGATTTGCTTACCCTTATATTCTTACCCAACCAACCAATGAAGACAATGAAGGCAGAGTAAGGTGGGTCATGCCTTTGCATCCTAGGAAAAAATAATTGCAGCACAAAATTAAATGGTGCACATCAGAGGGGATTGTAATTGGGTATACGCAATGCCAACTGAAAAATAAGTGGGTATACACCGTATACCTGTGTATACCCCACACTATACCACTGTGGATAACCAATAGTCATACAGCTAAAAATGTACATAACTGCACCCTCTCATTGCTGGCTTCTTCCCAGGTGAGCCTTTGAGATGAGTGTGAAGTGGGAGAGTGCTGCCACGTTGAAGTGCATTATTCCTGGCTGCAGTGCATCAAACAAATCACTGCGATGATTTATGAGAGAAAAACGCCACAGACAAATGGATGAATTTCATTTTTGGAGACTGGCCTCGACATGTCCTGAGTCAGTCTAGTTGGATGTGTACAGCACATTTTACACAGTAGCGTATGCAGAGTCTGGGGCTGTGTTATGCTATAAGTACTATCTCACTTAATTTGAAGAAAGAATCCATTCCAATAGTTTGGGACCTTTCCCCAAGCATTGCAGTGGTGAGTAAAAACATTTAATGAAGTAGACCACTAACTGAGTGGATCATTTAATTTTTGTCAACCATAAGCTGACCACTAGTTAGTGCTGTGTATGTGTATGTGAGGACATTGAATGTTACCTATATGCTACCTGCACATTATCACATTAGTTCATTTGCAACCGAGGTAGCTAGTGCTGTAACTGTAATGTAACTCCAAAGCAAACACTTTGTTGGCGTCACCCACTATTGAAGTTGGTTTATTGTTAGTTTCCAAGAGGACTAACTAGACAGAAAGCAATTGTTTTGAAGAGCAAGGACTTTGCCATTTGGATGGTTTTGACAGTTTTAGGTACCACAAGTGTTTTAATTGTAAACTAGCGGAATAAGTGAGTGGGTGGGCGAGAGTGAGGGAGGGATGGTGTGGCTGTGGTCAGGGTGGACAGAGGTATACTGTGAATGTAGCTCTACATGTATATTATGATCATCATTTTGTGATAAAAATTCTGCAGTCTTTGGAGCAGTGATTTTTGTGCAGATATTTGCTGTCTGTAATGACATCAATAGTAATGTTAGCACCCCAACGCGGCTCATTTTCTAACATATCTAAATTTATTCTTACGGATCTGTCAGAACTTCTTTGCCCTGGTAATATTTCTATGTATTTGACTTATGTCATATTGTTTGCTGTTCATAAAAAAATGCAATTCTGTTACATCTACTGTTCCCAGTACAGCTTCTTAGGCCAAATTAACATCCATACCAAAAAAGAGGCCTCGTCTGGACCTTGAAGAGGAAGAATGGACCTTGAAGAGGAAGAAGGCTGACCCTGTAGATAGCTTTGACAGTCGACAGACATTTTGTGAGTTACTCAGAGAGGTGTGCAAAGTAGAGTAGTAGAGTACAGTGCAAAGAGTATAGTATAGTAAGAGTTTATTCACTAATTCAGTGTTTGAACCTTTTCTGTTTGTTACTTAAGGCTCAGCGGCAGTCCTTGGGACAGCAGTGATGTGGAGAAGCTCCTGATATAACATGATAGTATGATGTAAGTAACAGTGAATATTATGTTTTACAGATTATCTGAGTGACCTGATGAAGCTGTGTTTGATTAGGTGTTCCTGGACCCGACAAACTCTCCTCACAGCATGAGAAACCACCTGACAAAGAAGTTGTTGCTGGGCAGGTGTTGTACTTCATTCAAGCAAATATATGAAGACAACCCAGGGGCCAGCAGCATCAAGAAGTCCTGGTACCCAAAGGAAGACATGTCAGGATGACCACTGTGACATGAGAGCTTTATTACCAGCTGTTACAACTTCAGCACACACGGAACCTTACATATATATGTAGGACACGATCTGGACTTTTTACATAAAAGTTATGGCTTTGGTATATTGTGCATTATACACTCCTGATCAAAATTTTAAGACGAGTTGAAAAATTGCAAGAATTTACATTTTGCACTGTTGGATCTTAAGAAGGTTCTAAGTAGAGTTTCAAAATGCAAAAAGAAGAAATGGGAGTGAGACAGAAAAATTTGAGTAAACAATTTATTGCAAACAAATATTAAACTGAAATAGGCTGTTCATCAGCTGATCAAAAGTTTAAGACCAAAGCATTTAAAAGCCCAAATCTTCACAAAAATGTGGATTCAGTGTCATTTTCTGTCAGGTATCCACACTGTCATGACCTCCTGATGGCAAAGGCAAAAAAGCTGTCTCTCTTTGGACACGGTTGGATTGTTGAGCTGCAGAAGCAAGGCCTCTCGCAGCGTGCCATTGCTGCTGAGGTTGGACGCAGTAAGAGAGTCATTTTAAACTTCTTAAAAGATCCTGAGGGTTATGGAACAAAAAAGTCAAGTGGTAGACCCAAAAAAATTTCACTGGCCCTGAGCCGGAGGATCCAATTGGCTGTCCGTCAAGACAGGGGACAATCCTCAGCACAAATTAAGCTTGTCACTGGTGCCAACTGCAGTCCCATAACCATCAGACTGGTGGGGGGCTTTTTCCTTCAATGGAACAATGGAGCTTCAGGTTGTGCAGAGGCGTCAAACGGCAGCTGGCTATGTGGAGATGTTCCAGGGGGCATCCCTCATGACTGAAGGCCATCGTCTGTGTGGTAATGACTGGGTTTTTCAACAGGACAACGCTGCAGTTCACAATGCCCGCCTGACAAAGGATATCTTCCAGAGAAATAACATCACTCTTTTGAACCATCCTGTGTGTTCCCCTGATCTAAATCCGATTGAGAACATTTGGGGTTGGATGGCAAGGGAAGTTTACAAAAATGGATACCAGTTCCAGACAGTGGATGCCCTCCGTGAAGCCATCTTCTACCACTTGGAGCAACATTCCCACTAGCCTCCTGGAAACTCTAGCATCAAGCATGCCGAAACAAATTTTTGAGGTGATTAACAACAATTGTGCAGCTACTCATTACTGAGTACTTTTTTGAAAATTTTATTTCTATTTTAGGGGGTTTTTGGGTTTTTTTCAGATATGGTCTTAAACTTTTGATCAGCTGATGAACAGCCTATTTCAGTTTAACACTTGTTTGCAATAAATTGCTTATTCATTTTTTTTTTTTTTTTTTGGCTCACTCTCATTTCTTCTTTTTGCATTTTGAAGCTCTACTTAGAACCTTCTCAAGATCCAACAGTGCAAAATGTAAATTCTTGCAATTTTTCAACTGGTCTTAAAATTTTGATCAGGAGTGTATATACCCAATTTATATTTCCATTTCAGTGGTGATGAATAAAGTGTTTTATTTTTAAGGAGAGTTTTGGTCATTTAAGGGTCCTGTGGTATTAGAGAACTATATCATGGTCTTTCATAAAGGTTTTATGAAAAACATATATGATTTCGTGTGTGTAGAAGGGTAAAAAAAATCTTGTCTATTTCACATCCTCATTATGAAAATGCAGTAGAATTTTGCTTGGAATCCTTTATTACACATAGAAAATAGTGACTGTAAGCAAGATAAGACATTTCTCTGTTTCGCAGTCACTTTTACTATGGTGTCAATATATCACATCATAAATTATACAATATTCTCTGAGGTATTTTAAAAGGGTATCAAACAGATAATCTGCAGCTTTGATGAGCATTTTAAAGCATACATATTGCAATGGTTATCTGACAAGTAAAAACTAGTGAAATGATACTCTAAAGCTGAAACATGGATGCAGTACAATCCTCACCATATCTGCTGATACTTCAGTTACTTTGCAGTTTTTATGAGAAAGAGTGGAAATATTAAACAATAATAGGTTAATTAGGCCTATTTTTTTCTTTTGTTTTTTCTATTGAAAGTCCAGTATCCACAGTGTCAGCTTAGAAAAAAATTATGGCCCTTGCCACATCATGTTATGAATAGGTTACAGTAAGTTATGTGAGTAAGTTAACATTTTCTATTTTGAAATAAATTTTCTATTGATCACTAAATTGTTAGTCATGTTGTATGAACATTGTTGGTGGTGATCATTCACAGCAATCCTGTCCCCAGATGAATGTGGTTGATATATATATATATATATATATA
>JBBMOE010000060.1:1430607-1451665 GCA_037975065.1 Chaetodon trifasciatus | reverse complement strand
ATATATATATATATATATATGTGTATACACAGAAAAACATGAAAAAATGTATCCACGTGTGCATAGAGATTACTGCACTATCTTAAAAAAAAAAAAAAGAATAGAAAATAGATTGGAATTTGGAATTAAGATCAAATAAAATAGCTCTCACAGTGCAAATTGAAGTTGAATGTGCATAGTTACTCAGGAAAATGAAGTTCAATGTGCAAAGTCCCTCAGAAGCAAGAGAGGAATTGTACAGCGTTATTGCCATGGGTTGGAATTATTTTCTGTAGTGGTCCTTACTATCCTTACTACAGTGGAGTTGAAGAAGGCTCCAACTGAAAACACTGTTGTCTGATTAGTAGGTCATGCAGGAGATGTAGCAGCTGGTCCCAGTAAAAGGGATCTTACTCCTTAACAAAAAAATTGATCCTTTTCATAATGATGTCAGACACTTAGAATAACAATCTGAGTCAGTGTCAAGAAACAAGTATCTTTAGTGGATTACACTGACAAACGGCAAACGGTGTGCAAACGGCCAAAGGGATAACGTTGCAGCTCGTATCATGGTTGCCAGTTTCATTCATTCAGTACTTCACCAATTTCAAAAATTGGTGCACACATTAGTCATTTACAGACAAAAACATAGGAAAATGTGATCCGTAAACACAGGTAATATTTGACTGGAACTTTTCCCATTTGTCAAGGACATTGAAATCTTCCAGGACACATGGAAGCCACACACCCTCGGCTAGGTGCATGTGGTGAAACTCCTCAATTAGGGCTGGATCTAGAATGCTACGGATGGGAAACCAGGGGCATTCTTCAGGACCATACCCCTCCCAGTCAACCAGGTCCTGAAGACCCCTCCCACACTGGTAAGACTTTCACAGCCATCTGATGATGAAGTGAGCTCTCCTTCACAGGCATGGCATTGGCAACAGGGAAGGTGGGATGGATCCGTATAGAGGCAGTTGGATGGACTGCAGCTTGGTTGATCATCTTGGAGCTGGGGAAAGGGCATAGAAAGCAACAGCAACAAACAGGTGTGGACAGAAGGGACACTGGCCTCTATCTTGTTCAGCTGGTAGCCATGAGAGTACTGGAAAGGTCATAGGCCATTGGCAGAGCTGGATGATGTTTTGTGAGCATACTATACATGTAGCAGTTGTTTTGACCAAGAGGAACATTTGTGGGAGGAGATACATGGTGGCTGTCTCCATCTCCTGATTTACGCTCTCCATATTGCCATTAGAATGTGGATGGAAGCTAGAGGACATGTGGACAGTGGCTCTTAAGAGGCTCAAAAAAAGATGAGAGGTGAATTGAGATTTATGGACAGAGTCTATGTCTCAGGGGAGACCATACAGGGTAGAAAACTAAGCAGTTTCTTTCGTTATTGAGAGCTTGGGCAGAACAATGAAATATGTTATGCAGTCCAGGGAGATGTGAGACTAGGGTTGATGTTGAACAGGTAATGGTTGGAGGAGACCAACAAGGGCCAGGGAGGAGCTGCTATGCTGAGAACAAGTAAGGCAGCATTGTACTCCAGGGTGTCCCCATAGAGGACCTGCAAGCAAGAAGATGGCACTCACTCCAGTGTTAGAGTCATTAATCTCTAATACAAACTGATGTGAGGAATCGGAGAGGTGAGGATCGGAGTAGTGGTGAAACAGTGCTTAAACTCTGCAGAGGCTCCTGCAGCAGGTGGGAAACACACAAAAGGGGAATTCAGGGAGGTGAGGGTGTTAAGGGGCGCCGACTCTAAGATGTAGATCTGGATGAAATGCCAGTTGAAGTTGGCGAACCCCATGAAGCATTGCAACTGCTTGCTGGAAGGGAGGGCCAGTCCATGACAGCCTTGACTGGGGTCCATCTGGATGCTGCTTGTGGTGAACCCCACGAACAACACCTGAGGCATGAAATTTAGTATTGAAGTCAGTGAACATTCACATTTAAATCATATATGTTTTCCAGGGTGAATGTCACTTCCCTAGACATGGTGCTCTGCTCTCCTGCGCAGACCCATCAGCAGCTTCTACTCCTCTGCAGCTGCTGATCTGGCTTCTTTCTTCTATTCCACTCTCACTCAGTTTAACATGACTTTAGTACAAGACTGTTAAAAAGCACTCGATTAAAAGTAAAATTACATATTTTTAAAAATATGCAAGAAGTACACAAAAACCACTTTGTTACAGTAATGAGAGTAACTGGAGTTTGTTGGCTGTCTGTTATATACAGTGCTTAACAAATTTATTAGATCACCTGTCATAAAAATGAGAAAACATAAATATTTTAGAAATCTTTCAAAAACTTGTTTAAAATTAAAAATGTTATTGTTATTTATTTGGCAAACAACCAACTGAAACGAGTAAATAGTCCTTTTTCACCCATAATAACCAAAAACTTAATATTTTGTATGGCTTCCTTTGGCCTTGATAACAGCTTGCCTTCTTGCTGGCATTATTTTTATGTACTTTTTGACAGTCTCTTTTGTTACTGAGTTCCAAATAGTTTCTAGCTGTTCCCACAGACTTGCTTCAGATGAAAATTTTGTGCGATCAATCTTTGAATCTGCTAAATGCCAAATTTGTTCAATAGGATTCAAATCTGGACTTTGACTTGGCCAGTCCATCAGTTCCAGTACTCCAGATTTCTTTTTCTTAGTCAAATAGTCTCTGCACAGCTTTGAAGTATGCTTGGGGTCTTGTTGCATGATGCACTAAGATGTTGTGGTAGATGGTCTTGTTCATGATACCGTCAATTTTCACTAATTTGCCGTTTCGTTGTTTCTGCAAATGAACCCCCATACCATTGTGGATTCTCCACCATATTTCACTGTGGGTGCAACGCATCTGGCATCAAAATGTTCTCCGGCTTTTCTGCGGACATAAACATGACGATGCTGACCGAAGAGTTCAAACTTGGACTTGTCTGTTCAGAGTACCTTCTTCCAGTCATCAACAGTCCAGTGTTTGTGTTCCCTGTCAAATCGGAGGCGTTTCTGGAAGTTTGCAGGCCTCAATAATGGCTTCTTAGCAGCTATTCTTCCCTTTAAGCCTTGTTCCGTCAGTCGTCTGCTTATGGTCATTCTGGAGACTTTCTCAGACTCTGATCTAGAAGCATTCATCTCTGCCTGAAGATCAGCAGTGGTCTTCCTTCTGTCTCTCATACTTTTTGAGGTGTCTGACATCTGCTGCAGTTAACTTTTGTTTCCTGCCTCTTCTGTGGCGCATTTTGTAAGTACCGGTCTCGCCAATTGACTCCAAAGCATACTTGACCACACTGTGAGAACATTTTATGTCTTTCCCTATTTGTCTCAGAGACCATCCAGCATTATGAAGTGTTTTAATGCGGACTCTTTCTTTTTTAGTGAGCTCTCGACGTTTTACCATTTTGAACAGGAATGAAGAATTTCAAACTGAATTCACCTTTTTATACCCAAATTTGAGCCGGCTCACTGGGCTTCTGTGAGAAGTCAGAAATCAATCAAGCATAACATTCAACCACTAAAACTAATTTGTCTGTTCAGGAATGCAAGTAAATAGCTATAATTTGACATATTAATCAAGAAATAATAATGTACTTTTCTATTTTTTCAGTTTTTTTTGTAAATTAGTTAACTTGAAAATTCATGGATAACAATAATAATTATATTTTAGCATTAAAAATATCATTTTGATTAAAGAGCATCTACATATTGGTGTATTAACCATTACAGAAACATAAAAAATGATTTTGGTAATTACCAATGCTGTTAATTTAGGGCAGCTGTGGCATAAACCTTACTTTGAGCGGTGGTCTAATAAATTTGTTAAGTACTGTATATACTGTGGGGCTGATGGGAAAAGTGGGAACAGATGTTTAAGTAGAAGGGAAAGGTAATGTATAATAGAATAGGAGAACTCAAAACCATTTTTACAGTAAGTCATAAAAAGCGAATCTTAGTATTTTCGATATATAGAGATGGTGCCAGTAGTGCATGCAGGTACTATGGCCAGTAGTTCCCTTAAATTAACTATTTTTTAACATGAAATTTTTCACCTTTATTGCTGAAGCACATATTACTTATGGAGGTAACACACTCATCAACATTGGAAAAGGAAACAGAGGGATTTGTTTAAGACTTTGAGACCATCACTGTCCACAGTATCTTCCAACCACCCAGCTAGACTAGTCAAACCAAACACAATCGCAAGCTATGCAATTGCCCCAGGAAAAGAGGGAAGAAAGCCAGGGTAAGAGCCAAGATAATGGAGTTTGGACCTGAGGCTATTCCACTACCCAGCCTTTTGGTTTATGTCTGGTTGCAGGAAAACAAAATGGATGAAATAAGCAACTGGAAATCAAAGACTGTGCTGCTCACATCTTCACGGAGACCTGGCTTCACAACATCTTAGATCAAGCTAGTGCACCTGTCAGGTGAACTGTGTTCCACAGAAACAGAATACAAGACTCTAGGAAGATGAGGGGAGGCAGAATCTGTGTTTAAGTCAATGATGCATGTTAAATAAATGCAGTCAAAATGGATGGACAATGTTTGTTTGAGTTTTTAATGTTAAGATATCGACTATATTATCTGCCCAGACAATTCACCAGTGTTTTTGTTGTTGCTGTTTAAATTCCTTGAGATATAATGTCAAAAAATACTACAGGAATGGTGTGAAGTTATCAGCAGTCACGTGACAAAACACCCAGATGTTTTTTTATTGTAACTTGTGATTTAAATCAAACAGACTGCAGAACTGTTTTAACTAAATTCCACCAGCATGTCCACATCCCCACTGGGTGAAGCAATGCTCTGGACCATGTTTACACAAACATTCCATGCAGCTATAAAGCTCTTCCCTGCCCCCATGTTGGTCTATAAGACCGTGTTTCCTGGCTTCCCCTGCCTACTTACTACCAGCTGATAAAAAGGGTCAAAACCATCAGAAAAACCTGTCAAAGTCTGGACAGATGAAGCTATATAGTGGCTCTACAGGACTGGCAGATGTTAAGAGATGCCACCATTCATGAAAATCATGAATATATCAAGAGTGACATCATGCATCAGCAAATGTGTTGACGATGTGGTGATCACTAAATTTAAAAGTTTTCACTCATACAGTTTGATAGAGACCATGTGACAGGACCACACAAGCTGTTAGCATGTTGACACACTGACCCCTGAGTACACAGTAGTCATTACCATAGTATTACATGGGTGGGCACTGAGTCCTGAGTAGTCATGTAATAATGCAGTAATGAATTCTGAGTACTTGGACCACACCCATCTTTGAATTTTGCCTTTTTTTTGCCATTTTTTTCAATTACTTTTCTTTTAAATCAAATTCATTTGTTAATTTGGTTGGTATGTTTAGTTTGCTTGTGTGCTTTTGATTGTGTTATTGTTTTTATTCTTTTCACTGTGTGCTTTTGTCTTTTTGCCTTTACTGTTTTTATTGTATGTCCTTTTGCTTGTTTTATCATTTGTCTCTTAAGCTTTTGCCTGTGTACTCTGCAAAACATTTTAGCTTGCCTTTGGGAAATGTGCTACACAAATAAATTTGTCTTGCCTTACCTTTTATCGCAGAGCTAATTGGAATAGCAAAAAAGTTTCAAATTAGTTACACTTAGTTAAATTTACTGGTAAACTTAAATGACAGTTTTGTAACCTTGGAATTATAAGGTTCTGTCTGACATATTTGCAAAAATGTAGTTATCCACATGTTCTGTGATTAACCCAAATGAAATTTAAACTGATGGTTTCTGGAATGATGTGTCTAATAACTAACCATATGTGTACCTGAAACTGATCTTTGTACTGGGCAAAACATTTATCAGTTGCTGTTAACCTGCAATGTGTTTTTGAATAAGAAATGACAAACACATTTGGATGTCTGTCATTTTCATGTATGAAAGAGACTTGTTCTACATATAATTTTTGCTATTTGGAGCTCAATATCTCAAAACAGCTCAGAGGGCATATGGAGCTTTGTAAGTCCAAGGTGGCAATTTGGTTAACAATCATTGCATGTCAAGCTGAACCTGAAGTCAATGCCCAGTCTCAATCACACTGGTGAGAGGAGTGGCTGATTATTTCGAATACAGCCTAACCTTTTGTCAGTGGAACGTGCCCAAATAATTCAAAAGCAGTCCAAACCATTTTACCTGCCCAGTTAGGCAATATCTCTAATGTGTGTCTGCATTAGTTTCTGTGATCCAACATATGTGAGCGATAGTTAACACTATCCACATCTACACAACAGCAGCAGCAATACAGCAATACAGCAGGGACAAAACCAACAGTAACATCAGCAGCAAGAAGAGCATTTGATAGTATTTAGGAGTGAAAAGTCTCCTTCGAGCCTAGCAGACCTCTGAAGAGTGGAGAGTTAATCATTCTAGCAAGATGTAGAATCCAAACCACAAGAAGACAAAATCCTCAGTTAGAGATTTGACTATGTGTCTCTGTCTCTACTTCTCTTCTCAGCATTCTGTAGATGCGGTGAATGCCGGAGTGAATCCTATTGGTGATACCTCCTACAACTCCAGCCATTGGGATCTGGGAAGTGCCTTCTTCTTTGCTGGAACTGTCATCACAACCATAGGTACTGTGATTATGGTATGACTTAATGTCTTACACTTAACATGTTCATGTAATTCAGTCTCGGCAATGTACTCTGTATTGCACTGGGAGCTATAGCTGTAGAAAATGATTTTCCCTGTACTCAACCTTGTATCTATGCTTTTATGGCACTGGATATTTGCTTGCTTTATCCTTAGCTACTTTGTTGATCAGTTTGTGAAGAAAAAATTTTCTTTTCCAAACAGCAATTGTACTTGTCTCCTTTCAAACATCAGTATAAGAATGGGTTGTAAGCATCAGTAATACCTCAGATGAAACCAAACTAAGCTGTGCAGTTGTGGAAAGAATCTATTGTCAAAGTGAAGAATGACCCACATTATCACACTAATTACTGTGACAGGTGGACAAAAGTGATAATTCAGCCCAACAGTGATGCCACTAGATTGTGCAGGGGGTGTTAAATTAAAATTACAATTAGCAGACGCTTTTATCCAAAGCGACATACATATGAATTCACACACTGATGGTGCAGCATCAGGGGCAGTTTTGGGGTTCAGTATCTTGCCCAAGGATACTTCGGCATGTGGACTACCAAGGCCAGGGATTGAACCACTCACCTCCTGATTGGCAGACAACCACTCTACCGCCTGAGCTACAGCCATCCCTAAGTTACTCTTTATATTGCATTAGAATAGATTCAACCAGCAGGAACAGAGACAACAAAGTACAAATTCCTGAGCTTCTCCTTTCAAGTACAATACCAGTACAATTGTCCACTATTTAACTTTCTGTTGCTCTGAGAATGTCCTCCAAGTGCATGGAAATGATGAAGCCATTAAGCAGGAAAGGGATGAGTTTTGTTCTAGTTGGATGGTCAAAACCAGCCTCCTCCCAGAAGAAAGCTGCATTCAACACAGTGGAAGGAGAGTAGTATTACCATAAGCTGGTAAAAGAGCTCTCTGCTCACCACCCATTTGTTAATTAACCTGGTTGTGGAAATAAACACCATCACCGTGAGAACAAACATGCATGCAAACACACTGTTACACATGGAGTGTTGATGGACACTCAGTGATGTGTCTGCTGGATATGATGTCTGCAAGCCATGTGTTTGTCCTCTTGGGGCTCCTACGTATGAGGAAAATCCAGAAGTAGTACAGCCTTTGTACCTTGACCCAGTTCAGCACAAGAGGCAAATGCTGACCATCCCTCCCTCACTGCAGGCAGACCTGACACACTGTCCTCAAAAACTCCCTGTGTTCTGCTGATGGAGGTTTCCATTGAAAAAGCAATATCACACATATTGGTGTACATGGATGTTTCTCTTTCTGGGCGGGGTGGGATGTGTGAGTCTCAGGTAGTCAGAGAAAATGTGAGAATCTTGCATTCCTCCATATAACCTGTTTGGAGCTATCCATGGAAGTCAAGCTGTTAAAACACTTTACTCTGCTGCTGACAGACATGTTGTCAGGATAGACAACATGACAGCGGTCTTAATATTTCCCAGAAGTCTCTGCCACAACAAGTGGAAACTGAGTCTCACACACTGTGGTACAGGCTCAGGAAGGCAAAGGTCAATTTGTTCACATACTGGGAGTGGATACTCTCTCATCTGCTGTGGCCCTGAGCTCTCTTTTATGCGCACAAAGGGTATGGAGAATGATATTTTTCATATATCCTTTGGTGAAGTGCTGTCACATGACAGAAACTTGTTCTAGCATTGCTTTGGTGACACGGTGGGACGGTGGTAACACTGTTGCCTCACAGCTGGAAGGTCCCGGGTTCCATTCCTGCCTGGGGTGCTGTGTGCATCGGGGGGGTGTCCTCCACCATGCCTTTGGTGCCTGCTGCTCAGGGAAAGGGGTCTTTCTGTGTGGAGTTTGCATGTTCTCCCCGTGTTCACCTGGGCTATCCTCCATAAAAAACCCCACTAAAAACATGCAAGAAGATCACCACCTGACCAATGGTGACAACAAAGAAAACTGGGTCCCCGGGCACCGGTTGGATGGCAGCACACTGCTCCGTCTGCCATGGAGGAAGGACCACCAGGATGGGTCAAAAGCAGAAGACAAATTTCACTAATGCATGGCATGTGTAGCATGTGTAGCAGTGTGACAAATAAAAAGGGGATTGTCCCTCTGATTTCTTTCTTTTTTTTCTTCTTTTCTAGCACAATAGCAAGATTTACCCATGGTGCTGTTTGCTCTGAGGGGTCTCCTTTTTGAGCTGAGCCTAAATCTCAAGATGCCATCCATTAAAACACTCCTTGAGTGAGTGACCTATGTGCGCGGTCTCTCTCACCGTTCTGCCTGTCTATTAGAGAGAATGGAAGTGCAGTAACTTTAAATCCAAGTGCTCTAATTAAACCTAAAGTCCTAATGAACTCCTTTCGGTCAATTGGAGTTGATGGGAACATTGATATCAGGATAGCATAAATTCTACACATCTACACAACTCTACACATCTTCCATTCCAGACTGAAAACTCATCTGTTCAGACTGTACCTTGGACCATGAATATAAAAAAATATACTATTTCTTGTTTCTAATTGTAGCATGTGAAGCATTTCAGCTTATTTCATGAATTTGGTGTACTTCATGATTCTTGCATTTTTTTCAGCAGGGGTGGTTGTTATTATGATCCTCAGGGAAGGAGGACTCGCAGCCTGGGGGATGGTGTTGGTTGGTTTAAAGTCCATGGTGGCATGATGCATTGCCAGATGCATCAGAAGTTGGAGTTGTTGCTGAAGCTCTCCGCAGTTCTTAACTTGTGGATGTTAAGTCAGTCAGTTTAGCCCCAGATGAACTGTAAGCCTGTGTGTTACCTGATCTGAAAGTGGGTTGAATGCCTTCAGCAGTAGAAAGACCTCTGTTTCAGCCATCCTCAGCTTCTGATTTGGGAATGTTGAAATCAATTTGAGGGTGGTGACACAATTGATGTTATTGTTGACATAGCTCAGAATAGAGGAGGCCATGAGGAATACCTGACTGCCTGAGTGGCAAACATATTTCAGTCTTTGTGTTCAGACCAGTGTTGTAGTACAGAGTCTCCTCCCTGGCCAAACTGTGGCTGTTTTTTTTCTGAAGGTTTGACCTGTTTGATGAGTAGTGTGTACTTGTTGAGCAGGAACAGAGAGAAGTGGTCAGACTGCCCTTGATGGGGTAGGGCATCAGTTCTTTATGCAGGAGCCATGCTGGTGGTATTTGGGGAGTAAATTCTGAAATTGGAGTGTTACCCACAAAAATAAAGGCTGCATCTTGGTGTGTAGTCTGTTTATGGCAGGGTTTCTCAACGAGGGCAGTACTACCTGCGAGTGGGCAGTCAGAGAATGTTGGAAGGTGCTAGAAGCAAAATAACTGAGGGGGGGTGTTTTTCTGCAAATGGGGGGCTTTTCTATAACAGTAACAGTCATTCACCACCACAGTATTTTTAATAGTCTTCCATGCCTTGTCTCACAATATTACGCAGTGGTTACGAATTTACAGCAAGAGTAGGCCCGGAACATGCCAGATGCGTCTGCGATGAGTGTGTGTGGCGGAACCTGACGCTTTTTATTTCAGTGTCCGTGTTAACAGGTTAGAGCTGCCACACTGCCCGTGTGAGCAGTGTGGCTCTGCTGTGTCTCACCTAGAGCTCAGGAGGCTCGCCTATTTTTACCATGAGCCATGTGCGGTTCCCAGTAAAATATATATCCCTTGGTGAAGAAGCTGGCTAAAAAAACCACCAAGAACAGGGCTCGCACTAAAGCGCAGTTCTCTGACCCGACACAAATAACAAGCAGAAATAGTTTGTGCATGTTGTGCGTGTTAAAAAGCCCTTAGTCAGCGTAGCAGTTAGGTTACCGTTAATGTCAGTTAAGCCAATTTACTGTGTTCTCTCTGTACTCTGTGTTGAGTCCCAGTATTATTGGGAACAATAGATTAATAGATTTCAGAATATGTTTCCAGAATTAAAAACAATATCTCATGTAATGTAATACTGTAATAATGTAATACTGATTGAATGATACTCTACTGCTTTTGTTTGCTTCATGCAATCTGGTAAAACCTCTTCTTGCCTCCATTTTCTCTTCCAGGGTATGGTAACATTGCCCCGAGCACAGAGGGAGGGAAGATTTTCTGTATTCTGTATGCAATATTTGGTATCCCACTGTTTGGATTCCTCCTGGCAGGCGTTGGGGACCAGCTAGGTACCATATTTGTCAAGAGCATTGCCAAGGTGGAGAAGATGTTCCGGGTGAGTCACAATATAAATATCCATTTGTCTATGACTTAGCTTTGTAATGTGGTCTCTTGAGTGAAAACAAGAGGACAAAACACTCAGTGATATTTGCTCATATGACTTAAGTGTCTTAAGGCTAGTGACTTATCTATGTTCAGTTTTAACATAAAAGCTGCTGAAAGCTTTGTATCTGGACTGTGAAACATCATGACATGAGGTTAGGGTAAGGGTTTTATGATATTTTTGTTTGATGTAATTCTACATTCCTAAATGAGCCATGTAAGGATTGTGCTTCCTGCAAGCTGAAGCATGTCTTTTGACTTTATGCATAAGTATGTGGAATTATAAGGTTCTATCTGCATTATGAGTGGTTTTGAGATTTTGAGTTTTAAAGTTTTTGCAATCCAAATAGCAAAAGTAATATGGGGAAGAAGTCTCTTTCATATATGAGAATGACAGACACCCTAAATGTTAACTAAATGTACATTATCAAAATCCTATTAAATACATAAATGGGATTTTAGGAACAGGCCAAATGTAGATAGAACCTTCTAATCCTAAAAACTCAATTTGTGTTTGGAATTATGAGGTTCTTGTTATGTTTTTGGGGAGTTGGACTAGTTCAGAAGTCTTTTAATGCACAAACAGAAAATTACGCTGGCTAAGGAGGAACGAAAGATCCAGCTCTTCTAATCCTCAGCGGAGGAGATGGGAGTCGGCAGTCCACAGGGAGACTGACGAAGAAATGAAGAGGGTCGCAGTTTACGCACCAGAGACAAAGAGCAAGACGCACGGCGAGACACATCCGAGCAGACTGGAATTATCTGGCAACAAGCTGAAGGGATGACCAGGATTTAATGGAGATGTAGATTACTGCTGATGAGAAACCAGTGTGCCTCCAATGAAGACCAGAGCAGGTGGAAAATTAGCCAGCCCTGCCTCCTGCCACATGAGCTGCAAGAAACACCACAAGAAAAAAAAAACAAACCAAACCAAGACAACAAAATCCCAGACCCTGACAGTGCTGGACAGGTTGTACAACTTCCTAGTAGGTAATGGGGCACCAGGGAGCAGGTCAATAGCACAATCGTAGGGTCTGTGTGGGGGCAAGGACAGGGCTCTATCCTTACTGAAAACCTGCTTAAGGTCATGATAGACACTGGGGACAGCTGAGAGGTCAATGTCTTCGGGAGGTGATTGTGAAAAAGAAACAGCAGTAGGGATGGCAGACTTGAGACAGTTCTGTTGACAACAACTACTCCAGGTGGTAATGGAAGTAATGAACCAATCAATAATGGGGTTATGGTGCTCTAACCAGGAAATACCTAAGACCACTGGATGAGTGAATGAGGAAATGATAAATAGTTCAATAGTCTCTGTGTGATTACCAGAGAGTGTGAGGGAAATGGGAGCAGTGCGGTGGGTTACTGAGGCAATAAGGCGATCCAGGGCCAAAACCTCCTTAGGTTCAGATAAACTAACCAGAGGAATGTTGATTTGCTCGGCTAGGTCAGTGTCAGCTGTCATCTGCTCCTGAATCCACTAAGACATGTATGGAGAGTGAAGCGTGTGACCAGTGCCACATACCTCTCAGCTGAAGACGTTTGGCGGGGATTGAAGTTGAGGGAGAACAACTCACCAAAACCCCCCAATCAGTTGGTGAGCCTACTCTTTTGGCAGAGCGGAGCAGGCTGCCAGGCGATGTCCCTCGTTGCCACAGTAGAGACAGAGACCCAGGCGAAGCCGGCGCTGCCACTCCGCCAGGGTGAGCCTGGAACGCCCCAGTAGCATCGGTTCATCAACGAAGGCTGGAGCCAGAGAAGGTTCCCCATCATGTCCGCTGGTGGCCATCCCGGATGGTGCAGGAGAGGGTGGTGGCGACTGCAGGCGGTGGCAGAGTGGATGGGTTGAGGGTGGCCCTCTGCTTCTCTGCTCTCTCCCTGCGCCTCTCCCTGAGTCTGTTGTCGAACCTCAATACCTTAATACTTTCTAATTAAATGTAATGCTTTATATAACATTTTTGTTTATTTATTGTTTAAGGACAAATCATTGTTTTCTTATTCAAAAGACATTGCAGGTAAAACTTAAATGTCAGTGCTAAATATTTTGTCCAGAGCAGAAGTCAGTTTATTTTAATGGTTTTATATCAAATTTATTTATTCAAAGTGAAGTAATTCTGTGGAAAATTTTGTGTAGTGAGCCTGAGACAGAAATTCTGACCTGAAACCTGAAAAAGAGAAGGAAACAAAGGAGAGGAAACAAACTGCAAGGGTGACTGTCCCTGTTGAACTTGTTAATTTCCAGGGGGGTGTTCCAGAAAGCAGGTTATGTGAAAACTCAGAGTAAGTTAACCCTGAGTTTTCCATTCCAGAAAGAGAGGTACCTGAAACTCTGAGTCAGTCACCATGGTAACAGACTCTGTGAACATAACCTGCTCGCTGGCAGGTTTACTATAAGAAACCCTGAGTTTCTACCTGTCTCCTTCCACATGAAGAAAGCTGTTTGACATGGATTGCCCATTCATTCCCAGTCAGATTGATATCGAAGCCCAACTGACTCGAAATGCTTTACGTTGCGAGAGAATCTTCCAACCCAGATTAGATGCCCTGTCATTTCCAGAGGAATATCTGTTTGAATGCTACCACTTTTCATCAGACGGTATAATTTATCTCGACAACATTCTCCGGCCATACATCACCAACCTCACACGCCGCGGACGTGCGCTTACATCACAGCAAATTTTACGCATAGCGCTACGTTTTTTTTTTGCAAACAGTAGTTTTTTGTACAACATTGGGGATGCAGAGCACTTTGGAAAGGCAATAGTGTGTAGAGCTGTGAGGAAAGTAACCCTCACACTGAAACGCCTGTTACCAATGATGGTAGTGACTGGTAACTGATGTAGAAATCATATATTCTATGATTTTAAATTATGATATACATTCTGCTGCGACCTCAGAGTGGGTTCAGTAGCTTAATTAGCAGTCATTTTGCAGGGCTTCCAAATGTGATAGGATGCATAGATGGGACACAAATTACAGCGCCTGCAGAAAACGAAGGGGACTATGTGAATAGAAAATCCTTTCACAGCATCAATGCCCAGGTTTATGACCTACCATCTTAAAAAATGATGTACATGAAAATGGATACATTACAGTACACTGTAACTCATGTCATTCTCTGCACTGTGAAGATATGTGATGCAGCCTACATCATTACACATGTAGAAGCTAAGTGGCCTGGCTCTGTACATGATTCCTGGATTTACCGGGAGTGTAGTCTGAGCAACAGATTTGCACACGCAAGGAAGCTAAAACTTTGTACAAATGTTCTTTGTCTCCCATTTTAATGCACTCAAATGTGTCCTCTATAATTACAGGAGAGTTTGATGGCTACCTACTGGGGGGCCGAGGCTATCCATGCCAGCCCACTCTGTTGACCCCTTACCCTGACCCTGAGCCGGGGCCCCAACAACATTTTAATGTGGCCCACTGCAGGACTAGAGCTCGGGTTGAGATGGCCATAGGCATACTCAAATCCTGGTTCCAGTGCCTGCGTAAGCTCAGGGTCACCCCAGAGAGGGCATGTGACATCATTGTGGCATGTGTTGTTCTCCATAATATTGCAACCATTAGAGGAGAGCAACACCCTGCTGTACAAATGAATGACCCTGAGGATGACCATCCCATCCACCCTGCAGACGTCCAGGATGGAAGGGCTGTAAGGGACCTAATCAGCAGAAATTACTTTTGATTAAAACAGTCAAATAAAGACAAATTCACATGTGATTTGGTTTTCTTTATTCCCTAAAAGTACAAAAGTAGCAGTTAGGATTTGTAATATAGTTCTATCCATTAACATATTTCACCCATAGTGCACCCATGTCAACTGGCGTTTCATTAATAAAATTTCAAGGTCTGTTTTTCTAATCTGGCGATCCAGATAGACCATCTCCTTTTCACTTTTCTCTATACTCTTCATGAGGTGGACTCTATAAAACTCCTTCACTGGTAACTGGGAAACATGTGGACGACATTTAAATCCTACAATTCTACAAACAGATTTAACATGAATTGACCAAAAATCTCAGTGTCAAGCTGTGCTGTGGAAGTTGATAGACCCTCCTCCTGGTGATGCCCAGCCACGTTCTGTTGAAGGACAAGAATGTGCTAGTTGTTTATCCATTATCTATGCTCATCACTTCAGTGTACACGTCAAACTCCAAATTCCACTCAAGAATGTGAAGGAATCTGAATGAGTAGAGCACTGCCAGTAACTATACATAATATTAAGACACACTTCAGTAGGCCTCTCTGGATCGTTCCCTGTGGCAGCAGACAGCGTATCATCATCATCATCATCCTGTGATGAAGGAAAAGATACTGTTTCAGAATACTTTGAACTACCATGTGAGGCAAGATCTGGGTGTTCGATTGTTTCAGTAGTAGGAGGCTGAACGAGGCAGATGACACCATCCACAACTGTTGGGGGGTGGAGATTTTATGTAGTTTTATATATAAGAAGTTTAATATATAATATACGTTGTATACTTGCATTTGATGTATGCACTTGTGTCCTGGGGGGTGACAGGCTCAGATGAGCTTCCCTTGGAGATGACTTCAGCCACCGGTCCGTCACGGTTTTGGCTGAGGGCCAGCTCCTCAGCCTCTGTCAGAGGTGGTGGAGGTGGCCTTCCACCCGTTTTTCGGGCCTCTGCCTTCTTTCTGTTGGCTGAGCAAAACTCAAATGTTAATCTTTTTTTAAATTAGTATTTTATTGAGTGTTCGTGGACACATCGTCACATTTTAAATGACTTCAATATGTGTAAAATAAAAATGTGTAAACATTGTATCAAGTGTTAATCTACTAAGTGGGGTATTAAGTGAGATGACGTGTTAAAACAACATTTTGTTAGGGGTTTAAATTACTACTGGAAGTAGCCACTGAATTAATATTAACTTTTTAATATTAACTTTGTTTAATTATTAAAAAAATAAAATTAAAATCAAAGTGTAGTACAAATAGCCTAGCAAAATACGCCTTACCTTTTTGAATTATGTTTTTATATTTCATTTTTAGCTGCTTCTTTCTCCCCTGTTGGATTGCACCGAAATGAAAATCAGATTTTATTCCTATTCATATTCATAGCTGTATGCTATGATCTTAAATACGGTTAAATGTTAAGTCAATGGAATAGTACATTCAAACATATGCGTTGTCTCAGGTAGCAATTTTCTCCCATGCCGTTTCTCTTTCCTTTGCTGCTGCAGCGGTGATACATTTACGCCGAAATATGTGCTCATACTCCCCATAGGCTTGCAATAAGACCTCCAACTCCATCTAGGTAAAGTAACTTCATCTTTTTTTTTTTTTTCAGTTCAGTTTTTTTCATGGTGACTCTTGGTATCGGGGCTCCATTGATGATGGCTTTTTATAATGGTTGTGCATGCGCGCAGCTCAAGGTTAACATACTCAGAGCTGATTGAACTAACTCAGATCAGCTGTTCTGGAACCAGATACTCAGAATTTCCCATCTCAGAGTAAGTCAACTCAGAGTTCAGGGATAGACTCAGAGTTTGTTGAACCTCCTACCTGGAATACCCCCCAAGTCACTTCATCCTTCTCAATGCCATTCACAGTGAATAGTGTATTCTCATCATAATCAGTGATCATGCTGATGCTATAATAAACCCACAGTAACCAATTTATCAAAGTCCTCGACCTCTGTGGGTTGCCACCAAGGTGTCCAAACACTATTAGAACTCTGCTGAAAACAAGACAGGTATTATGGCTTCCATTACTTATGCTTTGTGTGGGTGTGACTTTCTCTCACAGAATAAACACAACCAGATAAGTCAGACTAAAATCCGTGTGGCCTCCACCCTCCTCTTCATCCTGGCCGGCTGCATCTTGTTTGTCACCATCCCAGCTGTGATCTTCAAACACATTGAGGGCTGGACCGCTCTGGAGTCAACATATTTTGTCGTCATCACTCTGACAACAGTTGGAATAGGCGACTATGTGGCAGGTGAGAGAGTTTGTCATTCATAGTCCAAATACTCATGAAAGTGCCTGACCTGTTTTATTTCTGATTTTATTTGATTATTAATTATAATCAGAGCACATCATAAGTTGTATCAGACTTAACATTTACGCCATGGTTAGAGTTGCAGATTACATAGAAATCTCTGCATGTCCGGGCTGAAAACCAACATTGAATGCCTTTGACCTTAGTTGGCATTGTATTAAAAACCGGCACAAAAGTATAAAGGATATTATTACATGGGCTCGCGAACACATTGAAAAGCCATTGTCGGTAAACACAGATCTTTGCTGCATCTTCACATCTACAAATGCAAATTAAGACTCTTCCATGCAAAACAAAAGCCATATATCAACAACACCTAGAAACGCCACCAAACACAGGAGCACACTATTAGTGGAAGAGCAGAAGTAGTCAGCATTAGCAAGTGAGGTAATGTAGCGTAGTACTCACAATGAGATGAGCAAAGACACTGCCAGGGATTCAGGACAACAGGTAGGAGAGAGCTCTCTCCTTTAATTCTGTGCCTAATCAGGATCATGCGTGTCAGGTGAACACCTGAGGAGGCGGTGCTGACTGGGTGTAGGTAAACACTCAGCTAAACAGACAGAGGGAGATCAGACAGGCAACAGTAACAAAAAAAAAAACACATTGGACAATAAAAAACAGGTCTCTAGGATTATAACAAAGGGTCCGCCACTAACCTAATGACCTGCTGTCTGGCTCAGGCATCATGCAGATCACTCATAGGCACATGGAGCTGTCCTGTTAAGTAGAAAAGTGTACTGTGGTTTGTCCATATCTCAAATTATTATTGGAAATCATGAGTGTCTTGTCTTCTGGTTTAAAGAAAACCATACAGATTTTACCTGCGCAATGTTCAAAAGGCTACATCTGTGATAGTATGGGTGTGTGTATCTGTGAAGGCACTATTAATGCTGGAAGGTACATACAGGTTTTGGAGCAACATGTGCTACTATCCAGACAATGTCTTTTTCATGGTCATCCTTAATTATTCCAGCAAAACAATGCCAAGCCACTTTATGCAGGTGTTTCAAGTGTGTCTCTTCATAGTTGCCAGCTGTTATGACAGCAAAAATTTTAACTGTAATTTAAATTTTGATGGAATTGGGATCAGTGGATTCCCTTGTTGAGGGAATTTTCACATACAAATTTGCACCAATAATAAATTGTAAACCATCTTCACAGTGCTGATCTTTGAGAGAGCCACAAAGTCCAAAATAATGGAAACATACTTACTGTTACACCATCCAGTTTTATAGTATCCTGCTCTACACCTGTTTGCACAGTATTGGCTATGGGGTTACAAAGATATTATCTCACAAGAACCTGATCATCCATCCCTCCCCCCACCCCCACTGCCACCCTTAGCGCAAGCAGTGAAGGCCAGTTGATTAGGAATGATGGTCAGGTTAAATTTGCAGTCAATTTATCATCCTCTCATATTTCTTATTGAACATCAAAGCTGTGTATCCACCTTCGGTCTATCAGCACCTTACTGCCCTCCCAACCACATACTTTCATACTACTCTCCCCACCCGATGCTTGTGGTGGTTCTGACAGTCATCATGACAGGTGTACTGTTGCAAAAACACTGAGCTAAGAGAGAAATCACCTCATTGCTGCAGAATAAAATTATTGTACCTACTTTATTGTACACATCTAACACAGTGAATCAGGGTTTATTTCAAACAAACCACAGTTGATGACTGTTTTAACAGTTGAAAGTCAAACCAAGACAATTTTTGGTTAGTTTTTTGTTCCTGTCGAGTTTCAATGAAGTGTGTTTTATGATGAGTCAGCAAGGTAATTAAACTCATCTAAATTCGGTAAAAGAGAATGACTTGAATTCAGAATTTTTTGTTCTATTTTTCTGTTTAATATGGAAATTTGG
Organism: Chaetodon trifasciatus; assembly: GCA_037975065.1. NCBI lineage: Eukaryota > Metazoa > Chordata > Actinopteri > Chaetodontiformes > Chaetodontidae > Chaetodon > Chaetodon trifasciatus. Next base: position 1,432,933 of record JBBMOE010000060.1, on the reverse strand, counting down.
TGTATGAATATTTCCTTTTTTGACATTTTGTTTATTTATTTTTTTATTTACTAGACTCAAAAACCTAAGAGAGCTAATGAAACATAGGAAACTTTTGCAAACCTGCTGAAACTAGTACAGGGAAACCTTGAGCTGGACTATTGCCTCTTGATGTACAAAGTGGTATTACAAGATAGGACGGTGCTGGGCTAGCTGCTTAGCATGACAATTTCAATAGATTCCCCTGACATAAAGTCAGAACTGTTTCTTTACATTCTGTTGATGTTAGTTCATTATTTGAAAGTTTTAAACTAACATTCTGTCCATATCTTACAAATTACATCTTTGAAGACCCTGTCCAGTCAACAGTTTCTTTTTCTTATTGTTACTATTGTTACTACTGATGTTTGACCTTCACTGTGCAGAATGATGTATATACAATTTGTTTTCAAATGCTGTAGAGGAAAAGATTCTCTCTGCTCACCTTAAATCTCTGCAACTTATTCAAGTGTGATGAGGAAACTTGAAACCTCAAGATCATGTGAAGAATCATGTGCTACAAATGCTTCCTTCAGGATAGTTGATCAAACGTAACCTTAAAACAGTGGTATTTCATCAAAATCACTGTAAATCCTGAAAAAAATCCCAAAGCAAGCAAACAAACAAACAAACAAACAAACTACAACTGGGAAGCCTTGAATGACTACATTGAAATCTACAGTCGCATGACAGCAGTTCAGGAGGAGATGGTTTGTAGAGGCTATAAAAATGTCAGTGTTTCTATGTATAGCATGTGGAGCCCCCATTTCTTTTTTCTTTTTTTTTTCTTTTTCAGTGTTGGCAACAGTTATTGGTGCTTTGAAAAATATAAGTATATATATTTTTTGTAAATTTGTGTAAAATAAAGAAATGACTTTATAACTTTGTATAATTATACTTCATAAAAGATATTTTTGAGACCTTTTCATTGTGCTTTTTCCGTAGAGCTACAGGAATTATATTGCGGTGAAAATGTAAGAGTAAGAATGTGCTACGGTTTATGCCAGATGTTTTTGGTTGGACCCAAAGATGCAGACCAGAGAGGTAGTTATAGTAAGAACACAATTTATGTACAATAAATAATGAACAACAAAAGGCGCACTCAAAAGGAGTGGAGGAAAAACTAAGGGAGCTCCGTTGCAACGGGTCTGAAGCAAGGCACACGCTGACGCAGCAGGCAGGGAACTGAAACACAAAAACACACTTTGAGTGGTAATTCAAGAGAGGAACATTAGCACACTCACGAGCAGAGGAGACAGAGGATTTGTTACTCACAATCATGGAACACACGATCACGTCAGGAGACAGGAATCAAGATTGAGGCTTTACATTTAGGGAAAACGCATATGTTTTCATTTTCCGTTTCGTTGTTTGGCCTCTCATTTACACGCAAACGGAGATTTTTTCACGGAAAATGATCATTTTTAAAAACTGGCCAGAGTGGAGATTTCTGAAAACGTTAACTAACTGGCAGCAGTACCAGCGCTGTCATGTGGTCACAAGTGAAACAGAAAGCCATCACAAACACAGTCACACTAAAACAATGCAATGGGTACATTTTTGATTGACTTAATGAAGCCTGATGCAGATGAAATAAAATATGCTTTTCAGTCAGTGCATTGGCATTCGTATATGTGGGTCACTTTACAACCACAAATCTTCCTTTTTCTCAGTAAAACTATGCATATTAGCTTGTACACATAGCCAATGTTAATTTCAGAGTATGCATGATGATGTTCAATAGCAATATCTTCAGTTTTGTGTTGCAGCTCAGCTCTAGCCTGGCTTGAACTCTCGTTAGTCTCATTTGATGATGTCTCCACGGACGACAGGTTTATGTGTGATGGATGACAACATTCACTGTATTTTTGTGACATTCAGTAATGTGAAAAGCCTCATTCCTTGATATGTTCAGGTGGAGATGCATACCAATAGCAGCGAAGTGATGAACATTTCTTTATTCGTTCATGTCTCATTTCCTAATCAGGGGGAGACCGGAGGATTGAGTACCGGAAGTGGTACAGACCACTAGTGTGGTTCTGGATCCTGGGTGGTCTGGCCTACTTTGCTGCAGTGCTGAACATGATTGGTGACTGGCTGAGGGTGCTGTCCAAAAAGACAAAAGAAGAGGTATGGTCTGATAAGGACTTATAAATGCTGATATAATGAAGATGTTATATTGTTGATTGATGTTATATTCCTGGCCAGGATAGGGTAAGCTGTGTTCTACAAGCAATAATAATAATGATAAGAATAATAATAATAATAATAATAATAACAACAATAATAATAATAATAATAATAATAA
>JBBMOE010000060.1:1202029-1430228 GCA_037975065.1 Chaetodon trifasciatus | reverse complement strand
CAGAATCAGGGGCATACAAGATGAATGAATAATAATAATAATAATAATAATAATAATAATAATAATAATGTTTATTATACGTACAACTTATTATTATATTTGACTGATTATTCAGCCTGTTAATGCCAGAATTCCTGTCCTATCCTAATCACAAGTTATCAGGCCCCAAAGTTTTCAGTACATTTTTGGTTGAGTATTCTGGGAATGAGATTAAGACCCTCTCCACATTTGACCTAATTTACATATGGATATTTTGTCTGGATGAGGAAAAACACCTATTAGTGCAGGTTTAAGTGCAGAATGTATTGCAATTTGAATGTGAAGAGATTAGTCAACAACTCGTTGAAAAGTCATTTATCTCCGCCTCTTCCCGCTATCTAAAGCTGCTATCAAAAAGCTACAGATGAGCTCTTCATCTGCAAAAGGAAAAATAGCTAGAGTTCATACAGTAGCAACACTGAAGGAAGTCACATGACCAAGCTAGCACTACTGCTAGCAGTCTTTTCCACTAGCTCTGATAACATTCTGACGGTATAAGTAGTGTTGACAATGTTTGCAAGGCTGCCTAAAAGTAGCCTACAGAAGCTGTCAGCTAACTCAGCTGTCACATGACTCCCTGGCAGTAGTCTCTTGGTTGTTCTTGAATATTACATACAAATACAATGTGGTTCAGAAAGTTATGTGTTTGGGTTATGATTTAAATCACCTTTGTTTCTCTGAATCAACAGCCAAACACTTAAAAGTAGTCAGTTAATGACAAGAAATAGAGAAGAAGGCAACTCTTGTATCTGTGAACAAACAGACACTCTGCTTGGTATTCATGTATTCTGCTTTCTTGGGCCTCCACTGCCTCACTTGAGTTGCAGCAAGCAGGTGAGTTCTCAGATTTCTTGCAGTAGAGTGGCACAACTGTATGAAGTCAGCAAAAAGCTTTATCTTTGTTGGTCATTTTTCCATCTATGGTGAACAACCAACTACTTTCACACACCACTTTTTAGATGCTTTGTTGTCATCAAGCTCAGCTTTGCTTGCTAGTGTCCTTGTCCAGTTTTATTTATTAGTGAAGTGTAGCGATCCCAGCTCTTTTAATCTTGTGTCCCCCTAAACAAAGCAATCTACAAACAGCTCCTTGTTGCAGTATGCATATGATCTGTAACCTCAGGTTGGTTTATGAGAGTGATCTGTAGAGACCAGAGAAGGTAAAAATACTGCATACAGTAAAACATACAGTGATAACTGATGTACTGATTTGTAATTATCTGCCAAGGTTGGAGAGATCAAGGCTCATGCAGCAGAGTGGAAAGCAAACGTGCGAGCAGAGTTACGGGAGACACGACGACGTATGAGTGTTGAGGTCCATGACAAGCTGCAGCGAGCTGCCACCATCCGGAGTATGGAGAGACGGCAGCTGGGCTTGGACCAGCGTGCTGTGTCCTTGGACATGCTTTCCCCAGAACGCCGCGCCATCTTCAACAGCCTGGACACCAACAGCTATAAGACCTCCTCCCAGGAGAGCATTGACACCAAGCTGAACAACCTTCGGCTTCGGGGGGCTGAACAGTGTGACCGGCGCTCCAACGACCAGACCACGTCTGAGGACAACATTTTCAACCGCCTTGGCTCTGTCACCAAGCTGGCCAAGCGCAACAGGAATCGGGATCTGAAGAAAAACATCCCGGATGAGGCTCGCCGGCCTCACAGCGAGGCCTACTGTTGCAGCACACCCACTTTCGACTGCAGCACACCCACTGCAGATGAAGGTAAAAGGAAGGATGAAGGAGAGGATGAGAATGAGGAAAAGGAGTGCAACACTAGCTTGTCTGATTTTCCACTGTTTGTGGAGGCTTGCAAGCCACAGAATGGGTTTATTCCAGAGCAGACCAAAGAGAATGACAATGAGAAAGAACTTACGACAAAAGCGCTGCATATTCAAATGGACCCATAGACAGTGTCCTCCTACAAAAGTAGGTTTTAAATACTACCATTAGTGCCTTAAGTCTCCCTTATTGCTGTGTGTGCTTAAGCAGGAACACTACCTGTTCTTTTGTGCTATGTACTGTAATTTTCACATATTCACTGTGCCCTATGGATCTGATTGACACACATTGTGTTGTATAGATGCAAGACCAGGTAGGGTTTCTGCAATTGTGCTATGCCAGCTGATGGTCATATTTTGTTTGCAAATAGGTGTTCAACAGATTACAACTAGTTTTGCAGCTTTGGCCATTATATCTCACAGTTATGATAACATTGTATTCAACAAAAGTAAATGGTCATATCCAGTGCATAATCTCCCTGAGGGACAAGGGGAAAGCAAATTTGTTCCCTCAGTAATTGTTCACTCAATATTTAGTTTTTCCAATTCCAAACTGTACTGGATATGTAGTGTTGAACACCTCCTGCTTCATGTTAGCGTACATGTCAGTCAGCAACAATGAACGCAACTGCACGCAAATTAACTGCCAAAGTTTTGTTTCAGTTCTTTATCCTGCACATATCTCTAATATACCAGGAATATGCTGTTTGAATGACTCTGTCACTAATTCACATATATATCAATGGATAAACCTACTGTGACAGCTGTTAAACACCACATGTAGTTTTTCCATCTGCGTAGCCACAAGAGGGTCCATGTACAGACCAAAATTAATATACAGCTGTTCATGCTAGTGCAATTTGGTGTGATGCTTCAGAAGCAAATAGGAGTCTAGCTTAATGATAAGATGATTGGGCCCCTCCAGAGGTTGTCAGGCTATCAATTTAAGTAGCAAAGCTGATGCTGATGCTGTTGTGGTAGAATAACTCCCCTCTATTATCTGACTGAACAGTCTGCCCTTGTTGATATCTAGGAAGACAAGTTTTGAATCCTCATTTTGTGCCTCTTCAGTCTTTGTTGTGATGTTGGTGTAGTCCCAATGTAGCTGAGTGCAATGTAATCATCACTGATAAAAATGATGGCCAAAACTATGTTATTTTCAGATTTATTACAACTAAACCAAAGTTGGAATATATCTGGAATTATCTCTGAACCTATGGAGGCAGTTGGTCACATCCAAGATGTGTTAGCTTTACAAGCTGTCAGTAGGATTCACACTGGTATGAGTTTGGGGGCTGGATAAAAGCAGACAATGCAAATTAAAAAGAAATAAATTTTGAAATGAAAACAAATGAAAACATTTAATGGACACCAAAGAGATGATTGGAAGTATTTTGAATGAGGTCTGACATGTGCACGTAGACCTCCAACTTGGTGCTGTGACTCCATATGTGGCTCAAGTCAGAGCATAAATATTACAGAAAAATAATGAGGAATCATCTAACAAAAAAAAAAAAAAAAAAGCTGCTGTAGAAGAGAACAGTAACACATGACAGAAAGCTTGATTGAAATGTAAGACTTCTACTATGTGTTGTCATGCTGTTTTTCATGTTGCCTATTGAAACTTAAAATGCGCATTTAATTGTGAATGAAAACAATTCAGAACATCCCACATGTTGTCTGTGCATGGTCCCTGAGCTAAGCTGTTGTCTCAGTACAAAGTCCAAAAATGCTACCTAGATCATGACCTCTTTGAACACTATCTCAGGGCTTGTTGTCCTAATGTTTGTTGTTGACATTGTCTAAAAAGTGCTGCATTCAGACTTTGAGAGGATGAGGGGAAAATGACTGCATTTGCGCTCAATGAAAATTAATGACAACAGAATGTAAGATAAGCCATAATGCAAGAGGAAGGACTGTTCCATACTGTACATGGAACACCAGTGAAGTGATGGATGGGTTTGAGATTATAAAGCGCACTGCTGTAACTGTGAGAGTGTACTGTATACTTGTCATTGTAACTCAAGTATATCCTGTCTGTTGAAAAACATGGAAGTATGGATAACCTGAAGTTTCCTGAAAGGACATTTTGGAGCTGTATTTGCATTTAATCATCATCTACAACTTGGAAGATCCAAGTTTCAACAAAGGTGCCTGGATGTACCTTAGTTGGGACAAGCATGTAACAACCACCACAACTCACACGCTTGATATACAGAGACACCTGTCAGTCAAGCAAACAAGTTCCAAAACATACTTCTTTAGAAACCCTAATACCTCTTGATGGATACTCAAACTCACCGTGATGATGTACAGAAGAAGAAAAAAAAAGTGCTTCTGCAGAAAATTTGGGATTTTTTTGAATGGAATTCTATGCAGTTGGAGACTTTTGCAGCCAGCATTTAGTGGTCATTGGTGGTACTGCATCTTAAGGCACTTCTGTATTGGCTGCTGCTTTCAGCCATGGGGCTGGCTGCCTGAGCGTACACTATTATTCCCACAGAGTACAATACATTTCATACTTGCCATGGCTCAATGAGGGAAATGACACCACATGCATAAAAAATGTGAATTGTGCCACTGATTGTATTACAGTAATATTATGACACTCACATTGTCTCTTTCCATACACTCCCCAGCCTCATGTTAATGTATGCTCTATCTGTGTATGCACACAATCTGTCTGATCCTACTGTTCATATTACTAAGTGAAGCTCTAGGCTAGTGTGAATGCAATAAAAGCAAGGACTACATGTGTTTTAAAAATGCTACTAAGAACTATTAAAATGTCAACGCTTAAAAAGAAAACCAAGACATGGAACAAAAAAGGCATGCTATATTGCAAAACTATATTACGATGTATATGGTGTTGATTGTAACCACCACATGCTTCAGAGGATGATGCTTTTACCATGCTTTTTTTTAACTTCCTGTGTTAAGATGCATGGGCAGCACATGCTCTGTACTTGCTCACAGCATCTTTCATGCAACCATTACATTAAATGTATTGATTGCCTTTTGGAATCACAGAATTAAGTGCTATTTCTGAGTGTGTGGCAGTGTATTTCAAGGTCCTTCAGATGGTTTTGAGTCTCATGTACTTCTGTCTTTCATTTCTATTATCTATGACTTTTATCAGGATGGAAAGAGAATGGATTAGTTTCACAGTCACTGCCTGTGACCTTTGCAATACTGAAATAATACCCTGTTTTTAGCTGTTCTTTCCTGTCTACCTCTGAAAATTTCTGGGAAAAGGTTCACAGAACTGTACTATCTTCAGATGCACTTCCAGACTGTCTTCAAGACTTGAAGCAGGCCAACACTTGCATTCAGATGAGCAAGGTTAAGTTATTCCATACCAGCAGTGGTGACCACAGAAAATTTTTTAGAAAGTATTCAGTTCCCCAGGCCACAGAAAGTCTTGGGAAGACACACACAAAAATGGGAGAATCAATACGTAAGGGGGGAAGAGAGACAATATCAAGGTGGCCATGAGCCCCCTGTATACTAAGGATAGACAGAATTTGATCAGAATTACAAACGTGATCTTTGAAGATAAGCTTTATTTGTTTCTTTTATTAAATGAATCTTGGTTATTCACCAATTTTAGTGTAAAACAAAGTCACCAAAACAGCAACGTGGTGACAGTTTCACCAGCACAATGGACAGCACTGCACATTCAGCAATCAGGGATCTAACTACTTTGGCAGACCTACACTGAAGACTAGCTCGGCCTCATAAATCTGCTCTCAGCAGCGTTTACAGTTCAGAGGGATCATAGCTAATCTGTGTTGTTAACCTTGATTTATCAATGAGGTGTGTAAGACTATTCTGCTGCTTCTGACAATTTGTCACAGTTGTGAATGAAGAGCCTTTTTCAGTTCAAAAGATTTGAAAACTTTGAGGAGCGCAGTGGGACAGGTGGACAGGTTATTTCAGGACAGAGATGCTGAGTGGACTGGTAATAATATGAACTGAGACTGGTCAAGCACAGGAAGTTGAACTAAGAGCAGATTGTTGAGGACTTTGCAGTGCAAAGGGCAGACAGAATGCATTTAGACAGGTGAGTAGCCTACAGCTACAAAGCTGTCAACAACCACTGCATTGTCTATCAATGTGGTATTGTGTGCATGTGCGTGTGTGTGTGTGTGTGTGTGTGTGTGTGTGTGTGTGTGTGTGTGTGCACGTGTGCTACATGGTGCGAAAAAACAATGCAGCTCTCATTGCCTGTAAGATAAGTTGGTGGCTGCAGCTGCTGTGGAGTTTATATTATTTATACATCTCTGTGTTGGCTGCTTTGGTGATGTTTGTTATGTTGTTGCACATAATGATGTGTTTCTACTTCTACTTCTTGAGCATTCGATACACTTCCTGTCTGGAGATTAAATAGAGAAGATACAAAGATGGCTGTGTTTTACACAAGATGCCTCCAAGACCTACTGAAGACTACCATCAACAATGTACATTGGCTGGTCCAAGCAGCAAGCACAGCACTGAGAACAAAGGTGGAAATGGCTCAAAGATGTATATATCAACTGCTATCGACTACTAGAAGGTAAGTGATACAACATTAGCTAAACTTGTTGGCAAGTTGGCTCTAGTTACTAGCTAACTCTGACAACTTCACAGGCTATTTGATTCAGGGCAAAACGTTTTCATGATGTAAGATTAAGTGTATTAAATATGACTGAAATCCAATAGGTTGTTTGCATATGACAGCATGTCACTTTTGTTGTGACGTGAGCTGCAGATGGAGGACCAGAAATTATTTTCTGCATAGGAATCACTATAACAGACATTCAAAATGCATGTGTTCTGCTCTGTTTATGGTTGCTCAGATTGATCAAACCCAGGAAGTTATTCTTCATACGGGTGAAAAATGCAAGAAATTGACCGAAAAAGGCGGAAAAAATGGCTTGATAACAACCTGTGTTTGGTAGGAGCCATGACGGATAATGGTGGAAATGGTGTTTTACTAGCTGTTGTTTTAAATCTATGGTGATTAAAAGTAATAGCTACAAGCAACACGAGAAACAGCAGTTTCACATAAGACAGGTGAACGTAAATAACATATGTCTCGTTAAGTTTAGTAGGGTTTCAGCGGAGCTTGGTTAACCTGGCAAACAACCGTAATGTAAATGTCAATATTCAGCACCACAGCACTGAATGTTCACTGCTAGGTTAATCCACAGGGCAATAAAAGCTATACTCCCTCGCAAAAACAAAACAACAGTCATCACGGAACACCTTCGTACCGAGGTGGTGGGCCCAACTGCTAACAAAAAAGTTGTATCCCTCCATGCTTTAGTATGCTTTCATTTGCTTTCTCGAGTAGAACAGTGTCTGCATGGCCAGGTAGTTGGTTATATCTACTGCCTGAATAGCAGGCAAATCTTCCAGCTCAGTTGAAAAATCACTCCTCTTGATAACGTAAGGGTCACATCCAACATATGTTCATATTTTCTGTTTATACCTTTCTTTCATAATTTCGTCTAAACTTTCCTCAGTTTCATCATGACCTCAGAGTAAGGAAAAATAAAATGGTCATTGGTTCAAAACCTTAATCAGGTTCATGTACTGATTTGATGTGGCTAGGTCAGTAACCTGTGATTTATGATTCAAATAAGCCGAGCTAACAAATTGCATAGTAACAATAGCAAACATCAACTGGCAGCTAGCTATGTGTGTGTATCATGAAGGAGTTATGATCTTTTCATTTAACAAACCTGTGTTGTAAAATGACAAATAAAGGACCTAAACCTAAACCCAACTTTAATGGAAACCACAGAAACTGGTTGTGGTGTCTGCTGCTTTACTATATAAAATTACTGTTTCTGTAAATGGAGTCTGGCGGCTTGTTGACAGCGGTATAACAGCTGTTTCTGGACAAACAAAATAGCTCTTACTCTTTAACAAAAATGTATCTCTGATCCTGTCCATAATGTCAGACACTTACAGAATTACAATCTGAGCCTATCTGTAGCAAAAACAAACACTTTTAGTGGACATACATTGACGAAGCAAAAATGCCCAGAGGGATTAAATTGCAGCCCGCTTCCCATCTGAAAGTTGCAGCACTCTCACTCAATACTGGAAAAACCAGAAATTGTTGTCTCCAGTAGTCGACTAGACACAAAAACATGGAAAAATGGGGTCAATAATCAGATGATATGGGACCAGAATTTCTCTGCACCATTTGGAAACTGTCATTTTGTTCGCTAACTTGTCTGGTCCTTGTGTTTTCTTTTCCTCTTCCCCTAGTGTTATTTCTCTGTCTGTCTGATCCCCTATCTGTATAAGCTGGTGTGTTCTTGCACTCAGCTGGCTCTGCCTAACTAGCAGCGCACCTGGCGCGCATCAGCCTGATGGCTGGGTATTTAAAGAAGGCTCTCAGCTCTGCCTGTTGCTGAATTATCCTGATACCCTCCATGAGTTTTGAGTGTATGTTCTTTGTCAGTATCTCCCAGTTTTGCTTGAAGTATCTTTTCCGTGTGCTTAGTAAACCTTATGATAGTTTTTTCTTTTGGACTGTCACACACGTGTGCTCTTCTGTTTCAGTGCCTACCAGCCACGTACAGTTCTGCTTCTACCTGGTGGTTTTCTTTTGTTTTGTTACTCACTCTTACTGAGTGCACTTTGTGTTTGTTTTCTCCACCGTTTTTTTGTTGTTGTTCTTTTTCCACTCCTTTTGAATGTGCCTTTTGTTCACATTTATTGTTAAATACCTTATTTTCATTCTTTATCTTGTCTCCTGTCTGCATTATGAGTCTGAGAAAAATTGTATTTAAGGCAAAGCGTAACACACTTTCATTGATTTGAAATGAAATTTAGATCAAGTTGACACAGTATAGGACATTAGTTTAATTTTTTTATTCTGTATTGTGTCAGTATGTAGATCTTTTAAAAGAAATGTTTATTGGGGTGCTGGCTAGCAACAAATGGAGTAAGACATGGTTTTTAGAGCTCCCGCAGAATCCTTACTAATTTTTTATTTAAACGACATCTACATTTCAAATCGCATGTGTAATGCTCATAGTCTCTCATTAATAAACCAAGGTGTTAAGGATCAGCAAAACCAACGTGGATGGCATCTAATCTCCAAAAATATAAATACGATGGCTCGACCAACGCAAGCAGTAATGCTGAGACAAATGATTCAAGGCGTTGGAGTGTCTGTCAGTAAGTAAAGTGGGCGTGCCAGATGAAGCCCTGATTCGAGGGTTGTATTGTTCTTGTGGAAATCACATGACCAATGACAAATAAGGCCTCAGTTTGTGTGGTTTACGTAACTGTCTCATTCCAAGTTTTGCTTCCGTTTAAAGCAGGTTTGAAACTTAGGTCACTTTCACACCAGAGCTGTTTGGTCCACTTTAAACAGACCAGAGTTTGTTTCCTCGGATAGTCCGCTTCGTTTGGGCAGGTGTAAAAGCTCATCTGAACTCTGATGCAGACCAAACAAGCGAACTCTGGTCCGCCTGAAAAGGTGGGTCTCAGTTCGCTTGCAAGTGAACCCTGGTTCTGTTCGTATACTGTGTGAAAGCTCACCAGACCAAACACAGGACCAAATTTATGTAGTGACGCTATACGCAGTGCATACGCAGTGCATCTAGGGTGACAAGTGACCGCTGACTTTAGCAGTTGCTAGCTAGCTTAGCTCAATTGTCTGACAACAATAACCCATAAGTTCACAATTTGGCATACTACCAACAGTCACAGTCCTTAAACTCTGAGCTCATATGTTGTCACACGTTAGATCGTCAAAGTTAGAAAAATAACAGAATCAATCCCTGATAAGCTACGATAGCATTATAGGAACAGTTGCGACTTTCAGCTCCCCAATCGATCGGAGTCCGCTTGTTCAGGTGTGAAAACGACCTTAGGGTTTGTGGTCTTTGTGGGTGTGTCAGCATTATGGTAGTGTGGTGTAAGTGTTTCAGTGTGTCAGTCATGAGTTAGTAACGAGTTCAGTAGATTATATGAATCGATTATCAGCAAGTGAACTAGATTATATAGGTAGATCAGTACTAGTGCCATTATAACAATTATTATTATCAGTCTTAGTATTATTGTTAGTATTAGCTTCTATTAGTTAGAGTACATACAATTACACCAAACCTAGCTGGAGGGTTACAGTGTTGTACACTGTGATATTTCATCCTCTCTTTCTATGGAGCCTTCAAGAAAGAGGAAGTCTTCTCCTGTCTGGGAGTATTTTCACATGGTTGCTCACAATAAGGTGTATGTGAATGATTATATTTTATTTGCACATCATAACAATATGGCCATATAATCTTCATTGTTGCGTATTATTTTATCTCAAATGTGAAATGCCTGTTGTGTCAAAAGGAGCTGACTTACAGCAGTAATACATGCTCTATGCTGAGGCATTATCGAGCACTGCATGAGCATGTTCAACCTGCCAGCAGACCAGACAACAGCCAAAGTAAATGATGATCTTCTTAATCTTGTCGTGTGTTTGGTGCTTACAATACACCAGTATTTCATTGTTTTAGATTCGAGTAAGCAAGTGGTTGATGAGGCCCTGGTGAACATGGTCATTAAAGATATTCAAACCTTTTCCATTGTGGAGGATGAGGGATTTAGGGAGCTCATCCATGTGTTGGATCCCACATATGTTCTCCCAACTAGAAAAGTAAGTGAATAAAGTGTTTTGTTGTTGCTCATCTAGTTTAGACCTTGATGCAAATGGTTGTGCAAAGATATCAAGAGGCTAAGGAGAAGGTGAAGGAAGGGCTGCAAAATGCTGTAGCTGTACGTGTTGTGGTCTCGATTTTGTGCACTGTTTTGTCTCTTGCCCTGCCTGTATTTGTCCTCCTCCCTCTGTTTCTCCCTTCTCCTCTCACTCTCCTTCTCTGCAGTGCTGGAGCATGGAAGGAGGCGGTTCGATCTCCTGGCCACTTTGGAGACACACCTGAGCTACTTCAGCCAGCTCTTCCACCTGCTCAGTGCCGGAAGATTCCCTTGGTCTGCTCACACATGTCTCGCCACGCTGTTTGCCTTGCCTCCTTCCTCACCTTCCAGCTCCAGTGCTTCTCGAGTTTTCTAGTTATTATTTATTGAACCGTTTTCTCCCTGCAAAGGTGATTTTTTGTTACTAGAGAATTTCTAGTTTTTCCCATTATTGGAGATTTTGTGTTTCTCTATAGTTTTCCTTAGGATTGCAGTATTGCATTTTTAGTTAAGTCTTTTGAAGCCTAGGGGTTCAGAAGCCCCTATGAAAGACGGTCAACCAAGGACGCGTACGTCGCCCGGATCGGCGTTACCGGGGCCCCACCCTGGAGCCAGGCCTGGGGTTGGGGCTCGCAGGCGAGCGCCTGGTGGCCGGGTCTTTGCCCACGGGACCCGGCCGGGCGCAGCCCGAACGAGCGACGTGGGCCCGCCTTCCCGTAGGCCCACCACCCGCAGGAAGGTTCAGAAGGGGCCGGTGCCTTGTGGTATGGGTGGCAGTCGTGGGCGGGGGCCCCGACGACCCAAACCCTGGATGACGACCCTGGCTATGGGGACATGGAATGTCACCTCGCTGGGGGGGAAAGAGCCTGAGCTAGTGCGTGAGGTTGAGCGGTACCGGCTAGAGATAGTCGGGCTCACCTCTATGCACAGTCTGGGCTCTGGAACCCAACTCCTTGAGAGAGGCTGGACTCTCTTCTACTCTGGAGTTGCACGCGGTGAGAGGCAGCGAGCTGGTGTGGGCTTGCTTATAGCCCCCCAGCTCAGCCGCCATGTGTTGGAGTTCTCCCCGCTGAGCGAGAGGGTCGTTTCCCTGCGCCTTCGGGTCGGGGATAGGTCTCTCACTGTTGTTTCGGCTTACGGGCCGAACAGCAGTGTAGAGTACCCGGCCTTCTTGGAGTCCCTGGGAGGGGTACTGGAAAGTGCTCCAACCGGGGACTCCATTGTTCTGCTGGGGGACTTCAACGCTCACGTGGGCAGCGACAGTGATACCTGGAGGGGTGTGATTGGGAGGAACGGCCTCCCCGATCTGGACCCGAGTGGTGTTCTGTTATTGGACTTCTGTGCTAGTCACAGTTTGTCCATAACGAACACCATGTTCAAACATAAGGGTGTCCATCAGTGCACGTGGCACCAGGACACCCTAGGCCGGAGGTCAATGATCGACTTTGTAGTCGTATCATCTGACCTTTGGCGGTATGTCTTGGACACTCGGGTAAAGAGAGGGGCTGAGCTGTCAACTGATCACCACCTGGTGGTGAGTTGGATCCGCTGGCAGGGGAGGAAGCGGGACAGACCTGGCAGACCCAAACGTACTGTGAGGGTCTGCTGGGAACGTCTGGCCGAACCCGCTGTCAGGGAGGCTTTCAACTCCCGCCTCCGGGAGAGCTTCGACCAGATTCCGAGGGAGGTTGGAGACATTGAGTCCGAATGGACCATGTTCTCCACCTCCATTGTTGATGCAGCCGCCCGTAGCTGCGGCCGTAAAGTCGCCGGTGCCTGTCGTGGCGGCAACCCTCGAACCCGGTGGTGGACACCGGAAGTAAGGGGTGCTGTCAAGCTGAAGAAGGAGTCCTATCGGGCCTTGTTGGCCCATGGGACTCCTGAGGCAGCTGACGGGTATCGGCGGGCCAAGCGTGCGGCAGCCCGGGCGGTTGTAGAAGCAAAAACTCGGGTCTGGGAGGAGTTCGGGGAGGCCATGGAGGAGGACTACCGGTCGGCCTCGAAGAAATTCTGGCAAACCGTTCGGCGCCTCAGGAAGGGGAAGCAGCTTGCTGTCAACACTGTTTACAGTGAGGGCGGGGAGCTGTTGACCTCAACTGGGGATATTGTCGGGCGGTGGAAGGAATACTTCGAGGATCTCCTCAATCCCACTGTCATGTCTTCCCTAGAGGAAGCAGAGACTGGGGACCCGGGGGTCGGTGCATCCATCACCGGGGCTGAAGTCACTGAGGCAGTCTGCAAGCTCCTCGGTGGCAGAGCACCGGGGGTGGATGAGATCCGCCCTGAGTACCTTAAGTCTCTGGATGTTGTAGGACTGTCTTGGTTGACACGCCTCTGCAACATCGCGTGGCAGTCGGGGACAGTGCCTCTGGACTGGCAGACTGGGGTGGTGGTCCCTCTTTTTAAAAAGGGGGACCGGAGGGTGTGTTCCAACTATCGGGGGATCACACTCCTCAGCCTCCCTGGGAAAGTCTATTCCAGGGTACTGGAGAGGAGAATCCGGCCGATAGTCGAACCTCGGATTCAGGAGGAACAATGCGGTTTTCGTCCCGGCCGTGGAACACTGGACCAGCTCTATACCCTCCACAGGGTGCTTGAGGGTTCATGGGAGTTTGCCCAACCGGTCCACATGTGTTTTGTGGACTTGGAGAAGGCTTTCGACCGTGTCCCTCGAGTCATTCTGTGGGAGGTGCTCCGGGAGTATGGGGTCGGAGGCTCTCTGTTGAGGGCTGTACAGTCCCTGTACAACCGGAGCAGGAGCTTGGTCCGCATTGCCGGCAGTAAGTCGGACCTGTTCCCGGTGCACGTTGGACTCCGGCAGGGCTGCCCTTTGTCACCGGTTCTGTTCATTATTTTTATGGACAGAATTTCTAGGCGCAGCCAGGGGCCGGAGGGGGTTCAGTTCGGGAGCCGGCAGATTTCGTCTCTGCTTTTTGCGGATGATGTTGTCTTGTTGGCTCCATCGGGCCAGAACCTTCAGCATGCACTGGGGCGGTTCGCAGCCGAGTGTGAAGCAGCTGGGATGAGAGTCAGCACCTCCAAGTCCGAGGCCATGGTTCTCGACCGGAAAAAGGTGGCTTGCTCCCTCCAGGTTGGGGGAGAGTTCCTGCCTCAAGTGGAGGAGTTTAAGTATCTCGGGATCCTGTTCACGAGTGAGGGAAGGATGGAGCGTGAGATTGACAGGCGGATCGGTGCAGCGGCAGCAGTAATGCGGTCGTTGTACCGGTCTGTCGTGGTGAAGAAGGAGCTGAGCCGAAAGGCGAAGCTCTCGATTTACCGGTCAATCTACGTTCCTACCCTCACCTATGGTCATGAACTTTGGGTCATGACCGAAAGAACGAGGTCCCGGATACAAGCGGCTGAAATGAGTTTCCTCCGCAGGGTGGCAGGGCGCTCCCTTAGAGATAGGGTGAGGAGCTCTGTCACCCGGGAGGAGCTCAGAGTAGAGCCGCTGCTCCTCCACATCGAGAGGAGTCAGCTGAGGTGGCTCGGGCATCTATACAGGATGCCCCCTGGACGCCTCCCAAGGGAGGTGTTCCAGGCATGTCCCACCGGGAGGAGGCCCCGGGGAAGACCCAGGACACGCTGGCGCGACTATGTCGCGCGGCTGGCCTGGGAACGCCTCGGGATCCCCCCGGAAGAGTTGGGGGAAGTGTCCAGGGAGAGGGAAGTTTGGACGTCCCTGCTCAGGCTGCTCCCCCCGCGACCCGGCCCCGGATGAAGCGGGAGAAGACGGTACGGTACGGTACGGTACTTTTGAAGCCTACAGTGCCCTTTTCCCCACATTGTGGTGATTTTCATTGCTCTTTTGTTTGAACTTTGTGTTTGAAAATAAACTTTGTTACTTAGTCTCTGCAACCTGGGTCCTGGCCGTGCTTTTGCCACACGAACCCTAACAGTACGCCTCATATCAGATATGTGGACGTCAATTAATATGGAGGCATACTTGGCAGTGACCTGTCATTACACTGATAAAAAATCACGAATTCCACCAAATTTTACTTGGAATACAGCACTCCCCTGAAAGCCACACTGCTGACAATTTAGCCTTGGAGCACAATAAAATTATGGAGGAATGGGGCATAAAGGTTAAATGCCTAGTAACTGATGGTGCAGCCAACATGATTGCCTGTGTGCGAGCACTGAATATTAGGCATGCACTTTGCATAGCACATGTAACTAATTTAATGGTTAAAAAAACATTTGATGATGTTGCTGCCCTCAGTGAAATGAGAAACAAGTGCAGGAAGCTGTAGTGTACTTCAGGACAAGCACTACAGCAAGAGAAAGGCTGTACATCAGCAGATGGGGAGACCAACGCTTAAGTTGCTCATAGAGGTTGACACTCACTGGAACAACAATTTTCCGATGTTGGAGAGGCTTTTCCAGCTGAGAGAGCCAGTGGGGGCAACCCTTGCCTCCTTGAGGACAGATGTTACTGCACCAACCGTTTTGGAGTACAATACAATTGAAGATGCACTACATGTTCTTGCCCCATTCCACCAGGCCACAGTTGAGCTTTCTGTTGGAAATTATTCCACTGCTGAAGATGTTGAACCACATGGTTAGCAGCAAGTCAGAAGGGCTCACTTCAGATAGTGGAAGACAGCTTAGTGAGGACCTGCTCCGACGGGTCAGCGCACATTCATCACAACTTGAATCACAAAGTGTGATGACATTGCCCACCTTACTGGACCCAAGGTTTAAAAAATGGGCTTCTTAAGTCAGGGGACACTTCAAGTGGCTGTTACAAGGTTGACGTATGAATGTGCCAACATTATCAAGAATTCTACAGTAAATTCTGCCCCAACCCCAGCTCAGGTAGCAACCTCTTCAGCAACAGCAACAGCATCAACATCAACAACAACAACAACATCTATGAACAACAGTGAGTAGTCTGTTTCTTTGTCTTGTCTAAATTAACATTGATTGGTAGTAATGTGAGCCATTGTTAATGTTTTTTTCCTTTTAACATTTATTAGATGACCTTTGGCATCTACTCCACACAGCAGTGGATCAAAGTAGAAGACACTCATGTGCCACAGCAGATGTCACAGTGGAAGTGGATCATTATTTAGCAGAGGTAAACCTGGCAAGAACAGAAGATCCCCTTGACTACTGGAGTAGACAGAAACACCAACATCCCCACCTTTACCAGCTGGCTCTCATGTTGCTAGCAACACAACAGCAATCCATACAGAAATGGAGCATGTAAAAGCTAACGTAAAAGCTGTTGAGGAAGGACTGTACACTGTAACAGACCTCAAGAAACAAGTAGAAGTTTTAAGAAAATAGTGTGAGGACTTGGAAGGGAGGATGAGGAGGGGCAATATTCAGATAACAGGGTTCACTGAGCTACCAGGATTGAGCTGTCCAACAGCAGTTTCCAAACTTCTTCAGGAAATCTTCCAGATGGACAAAGAGGTACAAATCGAGTGCTCACACCGCAGCCTGACACAGAGAAGACCGGGAGGCAAGCTGTGTGTAATCATTGCAAAATTACACAATGAGGGAGATGCCGCAGACATCCTAAGGAAAACCTGTGACCGTGGTGGTCAACTCAACTACAACAGTAATCCAATCGCTATATTCCCAGACTATATGGCCAACGTCACCAGAGCCAGAGCGGCCTTCACAGACATCAAGAAGATGCTTCGAGGAAGATCAGGAGTCTGTTATGGAATACTCTTCCCTGCCAGATTCCGCATCTCCCACAACAACGAAGAGAAGGAGTTCCTGGATCCTACCAAAGCCATTGATTATGTAAAGAAAAAGATCATCCCCACAACTGAGACGGAAAATTAACTGATGGTATTCTTATTTTGCATTGAAAGTGGCAAATAGATATGTTTAAGCTGCATAAAAATGGCATTGATAACTCTCTAAATATTCCATATTTTTGTCTGTCATTATCGGCTAGTGCCATGTATATTATTTGGACAGTAGGCTAGGCAGAATATGCAAATCCCCTGTGGTGGCCTGTGTGTCTGTCTGGGTGTTGATGTGTCTTGTCTGTGTGCATGCGTGTGTATGTATGCGTTTGTGTGTGCGTGTGCACAAGCATTTGGGCTTCTGTGGGGGTCAGGAGGAAATGTGTTCCCCTCTGTTTGTGTGTATCTGATGGGAATCAGTTTAAGTGCGTCTTTGCATTAATGCTGTAATAAACAAGTGTTAAGATCGTGCAGCTCTGTCTTGTCCTTGTGTTTCCTCTTTCCCTTTCCCCAGTGTGGATTTTGTCTGTTTGTTTCCCCTGTCTGTGTGGCTGGGTGTGTCTCTGCACCTGGCCAGCTCCGCCTTCCCCGGAGCACACCTGATGCGCATGACGCTGATTAGGCACAGGTTAAGGCTATGTTTACATGTAGCAGGGTATTTTGGAAAATGGATATTTTGGCCCCTCTATTTTCAAAAATAACATTGTGCATAAAACATTGTTTTCAAAAATGTTGTTGCTTACATGAACCTGGATAAATATGCAGTCGAGCGCCATCATAACTATGTCAAACCTATGGGCACGAGTGTAAACATAGGTCGCTCACATGACGTTAAGTATTTGCATTTAGTTTTATCTTGTATTCACTGCTGCTTTTTCTGTATATATTTTTTGTCACTTTATGTTTACTTTTTTAAATTCTTGTATATATTCTATGGTCGTCTGTCTGTCATATGTTTTTTGTTCATTGCTACTGCAACAAAACAATTTCCCAGATTGGGATCAATAAGGAAGCAGTCTAAAGTCTAAGTCTATAGGTGACAGACCTACAACCAAACAGTGGCGATTAAATGCATCACTTTTCAATGATAAGGAATTTATTACATTTGTAACAACGGAACTAAGTTCACCTGAAAAATAACCTAGCATTCTATGGGACTGTGCTAAGGCGCATATATATATATATATATAGATAGATAGATATATAGATAGATAGATAGATAGATAGATAGATAGATAGATAGATAGATAGATAGATAGATAGATAAAATTATTAAAAATTATCCATCCTGATCAGGCCAGGTTTATTAAGGGGAGATATTACGGGGACAATGTCGGAAGATTTTAAATTTAATGACTCATCCAAAAGTCAAGGAGGAGGAAGCAATGATATTATTCCTTGATGCCCAGAAGGCAGTTGATTGAGTATCCTGGCAATACTCTATCCATTTCAGATGTTACCTGTTGATGTCCCTAAATCTACATTTGATAAATTGGACAGGCTCATTTCAAAATCTGTATTGCAGGGAAAGTGACCAAGGATTAGACTAAAAACACTGCACCTATCTAAAGCACATGGCAGGCTCAAACTCCTGAATCTAAGATATTACTTCTGGGATGCACAGTTGAAACCATTTACAATATGGATTCAGGATTTTTCATATACACGCTAGCTCAACATTGAAAAAAACGTATGTGCAAGATCCCTACAGACCTTGCCTTTCCTAGATTTCCCCCTTAGGGAAACTAAGATGGGTGAATGGACTAGAGTTACACTTAAAGTTTGGAGGAAAATAAAACAATCGTTTGGGTTACCTAAAGTAATTTCAGCACTAACTAATATTGGTTTTTATAAAGGATTTTATACCTTCCCATACATCAGCTCTATAAAGAGGACAGCCTTAAGTCATTTGAACAGTTAAGAGAGGAATTTATGCTTCCTAACAGACTTTTTTAGATACAATTAAAGAACCTTTTGGGGCGGCACGGTGCAGCAGCAGGTAGTGCGCGTGCCTCACAGCAAGAAGGTCACCAGTTCGATCCCCGGGTCGGGTGGGGCCTTTCTGTGCGAAGCTTGCATGTTCTTCCCGTGCTTGCATGGGTTCTCTCCGGGCACTCCGGCTTCCTCCCACAGTCCAAAAACATGCTCATTAGGTTAATTGGTGACTCTAAATTGTCCCTAGGTGTGAATGTGAAAGTGAATGGTTGTATGCATGTTGCCCTGCAGTCGGCTGGCGACCGGCTCAGGGTGTACCCCGCCTCTCACCCATTGACAGCTGGGATAGGCTCCAGCCCCCCCCAACCCCGAAAGGGATAGTCGGGGGTATAGAAGATGAATGAATGAATAAAGAACCTTTTATCAAAACACAAAGAATGGGATAAAGTCTTGTTTTGTTTTTTTTTTTGTTTTTTTTGATAAAATTACAAACAGGGAATGGTGATAAGAAAGTTATATCTCATTTTTATCAAATATTTTTAGGCATGACTAATATACTACAGGTAAAAGAGAGATGGGAAACCGAAATGAATACAAACATACCACAGGACATATGGGAATTTCATCAAATATGTGGAGGGAATTCAAATGAAAGGTGATTACAAGATTTTTTCGTACACCAGAAATAATGGCTAAAATGCTCAACACATTCAAATAAATGCTGGAGAAACTGTGGTACACAAATTGGCAACCATACTCACATGTTTTGGACATTAAAACATTAAAAACATTTTGGGAACAGGTATTTGAGGTACTCAAAGAAATATTCCATCAAAATACCAAAAGGCGGCACTACTGGGAGTATTACGAGAAGGCATTGATGGAAGAGCTAAAAAAACATCTCTTACAAATATTGTTAACTGCAGCAATCAAATGTATCCCAATTAAGTGGTTAAAACCTGACCCCCCAACATTCAATATATGGACTAAGAAAGTCACATGGAACAAATAATGTATAATGTATAATTTGAGCCTCCAAAAAGATACACTATTCACACAAAGTTAGGGATAATCAGCTTTTAGGTGAAATTTCAGGATGAACCTTAAATGCACTTTAACCTTTAAAGGTGAACTTAATTTGACCTTCTTTTGAATGCACATGTCCAATTATTCAGTATTTTATACTGTATACTGTAGTATACTTTTTGCACAACTTGCTGTTCTCTAACAAGGAGCTGAATGGCAAAATTCACAACATTTCCTGGTTCAATTAGAATTGGTATTTAAGCAGTCCATCTTGCTGTTCACATTTTGACATCATGAGACCAAGACGACTCCTAAAAATTGATCAACAGTACCTCGCCATTGCGAGGCTTCAAACAAGATGTTGTCAGAGGTAAGTGGCCACTCAGCTTAGAGTGTCACAGAGTGCCATCAGCAGGTTGCAACAGAGATACAGAGACACTGAAAGAGTCACAGACAGGCATAGAAGTGGACGTCCTTTGGCCACATCCCACACTCATGACTGCTTCATTGTGAACAGTGCCCTGCGGAACTGGATGATGAATGCCACTGACCTCCAGGCACATTTAAGGGAGGTGAGAGGCACTAAAGTGTCACATCAGACCATTCGAAACCGTTTACATCAGCATGGTCTGCGTGCTAGATGACCTGCAAGGGTACCTGATCACACCACCAGGTATAGGAGTGTTGCATGGGCCAGGGAGTATTTATGCTAAATGAGGGACCAGTGGCCCTCAGTGCTGTTCTCTGATGAAAGTTGATTCATGCTGAGCAGAAATGATGGCCGCCAATGATGTTGGAGACGTCAAGGAGAGCACTATGCATCAGCCACTGTTGTCATCAGACGAGCCTTTGGTGGTGGTGGTGTTACAGTGTGGGCAGGTGTGTCTAGTCAATACAGAACTGCCCTACACTTTGTGAATGGTACAGTGACAAGCCCGTACTACCTGAATAATACCTAATAATAATAATAATAATAATAATAATAATAATAATAATAATAATAATACCTAATTTCATCTTCAAGGACAACAATGCTCCAGCTCATTGAGGTCGCATCATTAGGGAATGGCTGCTGGAGACTGGGGTACCTCACATGGAGTGGCCTGTACTTTCTCCAGACCTGAATCCCATAGAAAAACTATGGGATCAGCTGAGTTGTTGTGTAGAGGCTCACAACTTTATACCCCAGAACCTCAACGACCTGAGGGCCGCCCTTCAAGAAGAGTGGGATGCCATGCCTCAGCAGACAATAAGTCGACTTGTGAACAACATGAGACGTCGTCAAGCTGTAATTGATGCTCAAGGGCACATGACATGTTATTCAGACATTGACATTTTTTTGACAGATTTAGCAAATATGACAAAAAATTACTTTTATACAGGTTGCCTATCTTTCATGATATAATATCACTGTAGAATGAGCTTTTTACTTTTTCCAAAAATTTCATCCGAAAGCCAAATATCCCTAACTTTTTGTGAGTAGTGTATATTCATTAAAAGGTAGTGCACTGCTATGGCTATACTAATACAGTGAATCTACAGTGATCTGAATCCTTCTTCATATTCTGAATCATATAGGTCCATGTATCTTTGTCTTCCTACCTCCTCTTATCTCATGCACATTTTGTATTTTTATTTTAATCTTATTTTGTTAAATCATCTATAAACCATATAGATACAGCTGAAAAAAAGGAAAAAGCGACAGGCAAAACGGCAGGGAGCTGCTGGCCGTGAAACTGGCGTTGGGCGAGTGGAGACTCTGGCTGGAAGGGACTGAACAGCCTTTTATTGTATGGACGGATCATAAGTACCTTACCTACATCACTTCGGCAAGACAGCTGAACTCCAGACAATTAGTGTGCATGCGCCGACCATGTGTGCAGCCTGTTGCAGTTGCTCCTGTTTGTTTTCTTAGTTTTCCAAACTTTTTTGGTCTATTCTTTACTATTACCACTTGTATTTTTATGACTGACATTTTGAAGCTGTGCCCTCTCCAAACATGTTGGTTGAGAGACTTCTGGTCTGTTTGTTCGCTACGGAATTGCTACTTTCACTGGGACACTGTATGGGCGCACAGTGACTTCATGGCCGCATTGTTTACTCCAGAGATCAGCTGATCACGCTGAGGCCAGCCGGCTTGTCGGCCAGAACATTAGAGACCCCTGCTGAAATCTGGAGGAAAACTCACAGAGGATGCACAGGTGGACTGAAACAGCGGAGGAAAAGAGCTGGGTCGAGACAACAGAGGTTTATGAAGAAGAGGAGATATAAGCCGCGTCTCCTCTCTCTCATTATGGGCAACGTGAGGTCGCTGGCAAATAAGGCGGATGAGCTAACAGCACTTGCCAGGAGTCAGAGTGAGTACTGGGAGTGCAGTCTGAGGTGCTTTACAGAGACATGGCTGCACCAGGACATACCCGATGACAACATTTCCATCAGTGGCTTTCAGACTGTTAGAGTTGACCAGGATTTCACTGAGAGCGGTAAGCATAAAGGAGGGGGGCTTGCTGTTCTACTCAACAACCAATGGTGTAATCCTGGTTATATTACCATCAAGGAACGTATCTGTTGCCCGGACATTGAACTGTTGGCTGTTGAGCTCAGGCCATATTATTTGCCCAGGGAGTTTCCACATGCCATTATCGTAGCTGTTTACATCCCCCCCTCTGCCAATCTGACATTGGCATGTGACGTCATTCACTCTGCCATAGCATGTCTGCAAACTCAACACCCGAGTGCATTCAGCGCTATCTCGAGTGAGAGGTCTGGAGTGGAATGAGGACCATCACTGGCTTCAGAACAACCAAAGACGCCGCGGCCAAGGGCCTCCAAGGACTTCAGACCTGTGGCACTGACCTCCCACATCATGAAGACCCGGGAGAGACTCATCCTGGAGCAGCTCCGGCCCATGGTCAAGCCACTCTTGGACCCCCTTCAGTTCACCTATCAGCCCCGACTTGGAGTCGAGGACGCCATCATCTACCTTCTCAGCCGTGTCTACGCCCACCTGGGCAAGCTGGCGAGCACTGTGAGGGTTATGTTTTTTGACTTCTCCAGTGCATTTAACATCATTCGTCCAGCTCTACTGGGTGACAAGCTGACAACGCAGGTGGACACCCCCCTAGTGTCCTGGATTGTGGACTACCTGACTGGCAGACCACAGTACCTGCGCCTGCAACATTGTGTCAGACAGAGTGGTCAGCAACACTGGGGCCCCGCAGGAGACTGTCCCTCTCCCTTCCTCTTTACCCTCTACACCATGGACTTCAACTGTTGCACAGAGACCTGCCATCTTCAGAAGTTTTCTGATGACTCTGTGATAGTTGGATGTATCAGTAAGGGTGATGAGGATGAGTCAAGGGCTGCTGTGGACAACTAAGGAACTGGTAGTGGACCTGAGGAGAACCAAGGCACCAGTGACCCCTGTTTCTATCCAGGGGGTCAGTGTGGACATTGTGGAGGATTACAGGTACCTGGGGGTACATATTGACAATAAACTGGACTGGGCAAAGAACACTGACGCTCTCTACAGGAAGGGCCAGAGTTGTTTCTATTTCCTGAGGTTTCCTGAGGTCCTTCAACATCTGATGGACTATGCTCAGGATTTTCTGTGAGTCTGCGGTGGCTAGTGCTATTCTATATGCTGTCGTGTGCTGGCGCAGTGGCTGGCTTCCATATTGTCTCTGTGTATATTAATAGTTCTCAGTATATATATTTTGTTTTATATATATACACACACACACACACACACACACACATATGTGTGGCTTTCCTTATTCTTGTAAGGAGCACCTGTAACAAAAACAATTTCCCCTCTGGGATCAATAAAGTATTTCTGATTCTGATTTTGATTCTGAAGCCAGGTGGGCCCTGTTTTTCAGTAGATTTAACTTCAGGCTTACTTACAGACCAGGATCCCGGAACACAAAGCCTGATGCCCTCTCCCAGCATTCTCTCCATTGGAGTCTGAAGTCCCTCCTGACACCATTCTGCCAGGGGATTGGGTGGTGTCAGACCTCACCTGGGGAATTGAGGGTATTGTTTGGGAGGCCCAACAGCACCATCCGGTAAGGGTCCAGCCAATAAACTTTTCGTCCCTCTGCCAGTCCGTTCTCCAGTGGTCACATGCTTCCTGCCTCGCCTGCCACCCTGGAGCCAACCGCACCATCTCCCTGCTCCGCCGACACTTCTGGTGGCCATCCCTCGAGGCTGACACCCGGGAGTATGTTGCTGCTTGCACCGTGTGTGCACGGAGCAAAGCCTCCCATTAGGTGCTAGCTGGTCTCCTTCACCCCCTGTCTGTTCCTGGAAGACCCTGGTCCCACATTGCGGTGGACTTTGTTACTGGTTTGCCTCCATCCAAAGGTAACAATGTCATACTCACCATCGAGGACTGTTTCTCTAAAGCTGCTCACTTCATTCGTCTCCACAGGCTTCCATCCGAACTTTGAGACCACTGACCTACTCATGCTACATGTTATTCGGCTTCATGGTATCCCTACTGATATTGTCTCTGACCGTGGCCCCCAGTTTGTTTCTTTAGGGTGGAAGGCTTTTGCCAAGGCCTTGGGGGCCACGGTCAGCCTAACTTCCGGTTATCAACCCCAGTCCAACGGCCAGATGGAGAGAACCTACCGGGACCCGGAGTCCGCCCTACGTGTCTCACCACGAAGAACCTGACCAACTGGAGCGCTCTCCTCCCCTAGTTAGAGTATTCCCACAATTCTCTCACCTCCTCCGCTGGTGGTCTCTCCCCCTTCGAGGTCTCCCTTGGGTATCAACCCCCCCGTTGTTTTCACAAACACCCTTTAAGGAGCTCAAAATACATTTTTAAATGAATACATTTGTGAACTCACTCT
The DNA here is from genome assembly GCA_037975065.1 of Chaetodon trifasciatus. NCBI lineage: Eukaryota > Metazoa > Chordata > Actinopteri > Chaetodontiformes > Chaetodontidae > Chaetodon > Chaetodon trifasciatus. The sequence goes on along the minus strand of JBBMOE010000060.1, from coordinate 1,406,190 downwards.
CACTCTTGTGTGCAACCTGCTAGCTGAAACACACATACATCTGGAATCCAACATGGACTTTTATCTCCCCTCTAGATTAAGTAGAATCATACAAAATGGACAGTTTATTGAATTGTCAGCATACCCGACCATGATATGATTAAATTCTTCCGTGTATTTAATTTTGCTGCCCCGCTGTTCAGTGTTGCTCTCAGTGCAGTGAAGATATTGCGTCTACCACGTTTTACCAATCTACATGAATCGGCACACATACAAAATCATCACTCATCAACCTTAGTCTGTTATACTCTTAACTACTGACACTGAGCACCACTCTTTGTGGTTTATAACATTTATAGGGATATTTTTCCTACAGATCGGCCAAAATACACACCTCAACACTCGTTAGTCACTCCGTCATTGACACTTCCAGGTTTCAAAAGTCTGATGGGAGCCACAGACCCTCACGTAAATTGCCTGTAAACTGATCTTAAAGTGACAGCGTTACCTCGACAAAGAGAAACAGCTATTACAGTGTTAATTCCACAAGTAAATCATATTGCACACTGTGAAACCCCTCTGACCCTTGTTCACCCGGCTACATATATGTAGCTTTTGTGCCACTTTTGGGGAGTAAGCAAACAATTTAAGAGAAATCTATGTCCCATGCACCCTTTTTAATTCAGTCAGATCTTAAAATATGATAGAGGTGAAATATACATCTTGCGGATGCACTGGAGCACATCATCAGTGATGTAACCTGGGGTCATTGGGTGTTTCGAGTTTTTCAACATCAGACACCCTCACCCAGGTGACACGACCGGGGTTGATCAGATCCCGGCCTGTGTCCCAGCAGCGTTTGCCCATGGATCTGCCCTCTTGATCCATAGCCACCTTGTGGCTTTCTTTGCGGCTTCAGCTGTAGAACTGATGGCCTTCTTTGCCTCCCTAGTGAGACCCAGCACCGTGAATACTTTGCAAAGGGACCGCCCTGCAAATCCTCAGCAGCCCACTTCCAGAGGATCACAGCGAGTTTTCCAGCCTTGCCTCCTGCTCTCATCCACCAGCTCCTGGTACTTGGCATGCTTTCTCTCGTTGGCCTCATCCATACACTCTTCCCAGGGCTCTGTGAGCTCCAGAATGATCAACTGCTTGGTGGAATCTGACACGATGATCATGTCAGGTCAGAGCCGTGTAGATGTTATCCTGGCTGGGAACTTCAGCTATGGCCAGACTTTGCCCATGGTTGAATGTTGGGCGTCTCTCCGGCTCTGTGGAACCTGATGGTCTTTGGCTTGTTGTGGCCCTTGATGGTGTTGATGGCCGTGGTTATGCTGTCAGCAACTGCCCTAAGCACCTGGTCATGGCACCAGCTATAGCACCCTTTTCCAAGGGCTTTTGGGCAGCTGCTGAGGTGTTCCAAGGATCCCCATCCTGGACACTTAGGACAGGATGGTGTATTTGTTTTGCCCCATACACAGAGGTCAGCGGGACTTAGTAGGACGTCGTAAACAGCCTGAACTAAAAACCTGATGTGATAGAAGTCTGCTTTCCAGATGTTGGACCAGGTGATATTTTGTTACAGAACATTCTCCCATTTAGTCCATGCTTCTTGTTGCCCTATTCCCACCATCCTGCTAGCTTATTCTTCCTCCACGCCTGCCTGCACTTCCTCCTGAACGAGATGTTGTCGTTCTTTGCCCTTGGCCTTGTTCACCCTGCCAGGAAGTAGCCAATTGCTGCACGCCCTGTGGCTATGGACCCCACCAGTGCCTTCTGCCTCAGCCGTGACTCAGCCACCTCCAGAGCTTTGTCTGCCCTCCATTTCCTGCCTGTTCGCACCTGGATGCCAGCCGATTCCACCTTTGGATCCCTGGATTCCCTGTACTGCAAGACTTCCTGTGCTGTGGACACCATGAACTCTTCAGCAAGGCTGCTGAATGGAAGATGCAGGATGTTACTGGTGCCATACAGGGCGGAGCTGCTCAGACTGTGTGGTAGACCAAGCCATCTACAAAGGTAGCTGCTAATGTTCCTCTCCATGGCCTCGACTGTTGTCATGGGTACTGTGTACACCAGCAGAGACCACAGGATCTGGGGCAAGATGGAATGCTGGTAAATCCAGGCTTTGAACCTCCCTGGCAGACCTGATTTGTCAACTTGAATCAGCCAGTCCTCAAGTTCTGTGCTGGTTTTCTGGATGGACGTAGAATCTTTGTGGCTGCAGTCAAAGTACTTCCCGAGGCTATTAACTGGCTGCTCTGTGATGGATGGGATGGTGGCTCCAGACAGTGAGAAGCTGAACTTGTCCACTACTTTTCCCCTCTTGAGCACTACAGACCTTGATTTTACTGGCTTAAAGCTCATCCTTGCCCAGGTGATGAGCTCCTCTAGGCCTTGGAGAATCCATGTACTGCCGGGACAGATGTGGTGGTGACAGTCAGGTCATCCATAAAGGCTCTTATTGGGGGCTGGCGTACTCCTGATTTTGTCAAGGGTCCCCTGCATTCCACCTCTGTTGACTTGACTAGGGCAAAGAGTATGACTCAAGTCGGTGCCAGTCTGATGTACCTGACCCAGCAGTGACTCTTAGCCTGAAATTATTGTAGTAATCCAGGATAAGGCCTGTGACTTTGCTGGGAACATGATGTCGTTAAAGGGCGAGTATGTGAACTGGTAGGGGTCCAGGGTGGGGGGGGCGTTCGAAGCACTTCATGATGTTTGGTGTCAGTGCCACAGGATGGTAGTCGTTGAAGCAGGATGGAGCAGTTTTCTTCGGTACAGGTATGATGATGGCGGCCTTGAAACATGATGGAAGTGTTAAAGATGTCCGTGAAGACATCCTTAAGCTCCTCTGCACAGACCTTCAGCACATGACCAGGGATGTTGTCTGGGCCTGTTGCCTTGCGGGTGTTGATAGTGAAGAGTGTCCTCTTCATGCTGGCGGCAGACAAACACAGAGTCTGATCATGGGGAGGGGGTGGGGTCTTCTGTGGGCGTTTGTTGTTTTGTGCTTCAAAGCGTGCAAAGGAGCTATTCAGGTGGTTTGGTGACTTTCACTCTCTGTGCTTGCATTAGCATAACAGTGATGTGGTCAAAGAGTTCAATGTGGGGGAGGGGTGGCTTTGTATGCTCCTTTGTGAGTAGTGTAGACCAGGTCCAAAATGTTATCCCCCTTGTTGGGTTTGAGTTTTGGGAGGACAGCCTTGAGATCAGCATGATTAAAATCTGCAGCGAGGATGGTGAAACTGTCTGGGTGTGCTGTCTGTTGTTCACTGATGGCCTGGTATAGTTCATTAAGTGCCGTATTCCTATCACTGCTGTTGTTGGTGGGAGGAATGTAAACTGCGACTAGCAAAATTGCAGTAAACTCCCTGGGCAGATAGAAAGGACGGCACCTTATGATCAAAAAGTCCACCAGTGGTGGACAGTGTTTGCATACCACCACAGTGTCCCGGCACCACGCATCAAGGATGTAAACACAGACCCCTCCGCTGCGAGTCTTTCCTCCGTTTACGAGGGCCCTGTCCGCTCGATAGCATGCTAGCTGATCCAGTTGTACAGCAGAGTCGGGAATGTTGTCGTTTAGCCATGTGTCAGTGAAGACAAGCACACAGCAGTTACTCACTGTCCCATTTGCTGAACTCAGCAGTTGTATATGATCCATTTTATTGTCCAATGATTGTACATTAGCCAGGAGGATGGATGGTATGGCTGGGCGAGTTGGACTAGCTGCTAGCCTAGCCCGGATACCTCCATGCTTGCCCCTCTTCTGCTTCCTCGCACACCGCTTCTGACGCCTCCTTTTCGGGGGAGGAGTAGCAGGTGAGTCCGGTGTGATCGTAGACCGATGGAGTGATCCGAGCTCCCTTAACGTCTCTGTTCAATAGTCCAAAACGTTGCAAATCTTGCTTTTGTGGATTTCTAGCAGAGCCTGTCGACTGTACTTGTATACGACATAGGCAGACTAGATGAACGCGAAAAACTTTCGGACAAACACTTTTTTAACGAACAAAACACCGCACGGTTGGGACAGAGAGAGGTCACTGTGGCTACACGCACCACCACCTCATCAAAACCCGCTGCCACAGTATATAAACACCGAACTTCCATCAGTTGTTAAATTGTCTGTTCATCCATCTGGTGACAACTGAGACTCCTGAAGAAACTCAAAAGTATTTTTGATTATCTTTTTTGTTGTCTGCCTTCCTGATCCCTGTCTTATTGCGCCCAGGTTCCAAACCGTCACTTGCTACAGTCCATAACTTGTCAGTCTGTGTGTCTGGATTTGGCTGCTCTCCCTGCCTGTTCACTCGCAGTCATCTCATCAGTCATTTTGATCTCCTAGACTCGTCTGTTGCACATTTTTTAATATTTATGAAACTATTGACTTTTTCTTACACAACTCCTGTCTCCGTGTCTTGAGTTCAGCATTTAGGTCCCCTTTTCTCCCTGTGTAAAAACAACTGCAGCCACATGATACTATGTTTGTTTTTTTTTGTTTTTTGTTTTTTTTTTTAAATACAAGAACCAATTTTGTAATTCTAATAATTTGATAAACCAGTTCTCCAGTGCTTTGGCTTAAAATTGAATATATCCAAATATGAATTTCTTTCACTGCATGATTGTGATGACTCTGGAATTGAAAAATGTAAATGTGATATAACTTTTCTGGATCTCATGTGGAAGAATAAATTTCAAAGGTTTTGAAAAAGTTGTACTTCCAATAATAAAGCAGACTGGTTTTAAAGGTGTTTTAAGAATCCTAATTTAATTTGGTATTTCATCCCAAATCACATTTTCAACAATTGGAGGTCTTTCCTTTCTCTCAACATGTAGTTTTGCCAAATGAAATTAGTCATCAAATCATGAAAATTCCATAAGCAAGCCCTGCTAGCTTGGAGGCTGTCTTTGTTCACAATTTCTTACCCCACAAAGCTTTTCTCTGGAACAACAGTGACATACTTATTAGAAATAAATCCTTATTCTGTCCTAAATGTTTCAAAGAGATAGAAATATTTACAATCTTTTTAATGAACTTGGTAATATGCTGCTTATACCTAATTTATGTCTGCACACAGTTTTCCAACTCCTATCAGAGTATTTAATTCTTTAACACATGCTATCCCACATGGATTAATTCAACTTGCCACCACTTAAATTATGGAGTGAATATTAAAGCACAGTTTTTACTGATGATGGATGGAATTGAACTAACAGATATAAAGTGTAACAACAGGGATATTTGCTAAACTTTTTTCATTTTTGTGGAGGTCTAACCTTGAGAACATAAACTGGAGAAGGGCTTGGCCTCAAGTGCAGGTTGCAGGTTAAAAATATTTACATAAAATATACCCTGTCAGCAGTGTTATTGCTAGTTTACGGACATTTGGATCCCTTGTACCTTTTGTAGACAGTATATAAACAATTTGTTGCTTTTTTTCCCCCCCTGTGAAATATCCTGATAATTCTGGACAGAGTCTCATTTTCTTAAGAGAACATGCTCTGTCCATTCTTTTAACCTTAAAGATACTGTGTGTTACTATGATAATCCAGATGACACCATCCTTGAATATGTAATTAACTTCTTTAATCTGTATGCAAAATTCTTTATTTACAAACACATTTTGTAAATTACTCCCTAAATTTTCACCTTTTCATGGAAATGAGGTCTCTGCTTAAGTCCCTCAGATTATTGAATATTAATTATATAATATTTAGTTTTTTATAAGCTGTGGCCACTGCTAATAATGTTAGAAAAACTACAGGATCCGATTGTAAACTGGAAACAAAACATTAGGCACGCCCCTCGCACGTGTTTGGTCTTGCCTGTTTGCTAGCTGTAAAAGTAAGCTACCGGTTGGTGTGGATGTCAAGCGCGAAGCGCCAAAATGAATGCGAACAAGATTCTGAATGGAAAGTTTAGTTTCAGAAAGTTGCCAGATGGGTCGACCGACAAGACCAAAGTTATCTGTATTGTTGGTGTGAACTGAGTTATCACCATAGCACATCCAGTCTGAAATACCACTTGATGGCCAAACACACGGCGAATGTGAATTCTCCGCCACCTCCTTGTCAAAACCAGGCGACAATGGATGGCTTTCGACAGAGGGATATGGATACCACAACTAAGAACAAGCTTACTGCAGCTATAGCCAAGTAATGTTCATTTTTTCTGGAGAGAAATTAGAGGCTGGGTTGATAAGCCTCTGGTGAATAAATAGATAAGCATTATAGTCTGACTGCTTGTATGTTCAAAGGGAATTTAAGAAATTAAAGTTTAAGCCATGGTTTAACTGCACTATAGGCTGAAGTTGTTGAAGGGGCTTTTTTGTAAGCAAATATTTTTTTTGTCATCTATTTATTGACAGTGTTAAATTGTGTGAGATTTTGCCTCAAATGTGAATGACTGCTCAAAGTGAGAATGTTAGAGTACACACACACACACACACACACACACACACACACACACACACACACACATTTGTTTCAGTGCTGATATTTTTCTGCACCTGGCTTTTCCTGTATATTATCGTTTGTTAATTAAAAAAGGGGGGGAAATGACCTGAACCATGCTGGCTGGAAGACCAGATTTGCTACTCACTCGCTTTTTAATAACGATATAAAAAACGGCAAAACTGGTGGCGTTTTTGACGAATATAATAATGTGGAAAAATAGCGTGGTAGTGTAAATCGTGCGAAAATAGAAATGATATTTGGCAGTTTAGGCTTGCCATAAAGGTCTGATTGTATCGTCCCACTCTGCAATCCACTGCTTTTCACTGACAGTTAGGCAGACTGTAGTAGTTGCATACTAGATGCAATCGGGAGTCTGATGTGGGACTTCCTGGTTAGACTGTGTTTTTCACAAGAATCAGAAAACGAAATTTGTCAGACTTCAGTCCGTGAAGCCAATACGCAATCTAACGTTAGTTGTCGATTTTCAACGTTATTTCGCAGGGAGGGGTTTCGCTGACGTTACTCGCCTTTAAAATTTAGCTGGTAAGGTGAAGCTAACGTTAACGTTTTGATTCTGCTGTGATCTAGCAATGTCCGCTTCGGCTGGATGCTCCCCGGCAGGCCACAGCTCGGGCCTTGGCCCTGGTATGTCAATGTTTCGTTGGCTGGAAGTGCTGGAGAAAGAGTTTGACAAGGCCTTCGTTGACGTGGATCTGCTGCTCGGAGAAATAGACCCAGACCAAGTTGATATTACGTATGAGGGTCGGCAGAAGATGACCAGCCTCAGTTCCTGTTTTGCTCAGCTCTGTCACAAAACCCAAACGGTTTTCCAACTCAACCATAAACTAGAGGTTAGTAACTTATGTAAGATGCACGAAAAATGTTACACATAAAAGTTTCATCTAACTGAACGTAGTTATCATTAAAACCCTGCCGAGATCGAAAAGTGAACCTCTGCTTTTCAGCTGACACATAACTTTGGCACATAACGTTAGCACTCACCGACATGTCGATTTTTACTGCCATGTTACTACTGAGTATGATATATCGTTACTGTGTGTGACTTGAATGTGCGTTATACCTCTTGTTACTCAGACAGATACTGTTACTGTCCACCGGCATATACCGATGGTGCACCACTGTCACTGAAGAGTCATATGCCCATCCTTTATGGCACTTTGACGAGTGCTATACCGCCACTTTGACGAACGTGAAAACGTTCTCATAGTTGTTGCACCGCCTCATGCCACTATCCACCTGCTCATTACGATTCTTCACTGGCACGACTGCTGGCATGTCCCTGCTATGCGCCACATACTCTGTAAACCGTGCCATCGACAGATGCTTCTTTCATCGGCAGATAGCTGTAAAACTAGTAACCACCATAACATTATACTTATAGGTAACACCACACATTTGGCAGCTGTCCTTGATGTGGTAAACATATTTGACTATTATAGCTAGCTGCTGTTGGACTAGCCTCTCATGAAGCGCCATTACGTTCGAGTGACAGCTCTATTACAGAGCTGGTTTTTGTCCAATATTTTGAATACCCACTGATTTTTGACAGATTTGACAACACTTACTGCTATTCTGAAGGTATTTATAGAATCCTCAGAAACTCTTCTAACTGTCTGGGTGGATGAAATATCTGTCACTTCGAAAATAAAGTTTTGACATCATCTTCCACGAGAGAGACTTAGGCCAAAAAACTCACGACAAATGTGGCCCCGTTCAGGGCTGTACAGTGGGACATACACAGTATGTCAATATATCAACAATGTATAAATAATATATGATGATATAAATGTACTGAGATTTGTACTGCTCGTTTGAAGCTTTGTATATTATTATTGTATAGCAAGAGGTGTTATGTCCCTGCAATTTACCGTTATTGGCCAATAAAATATCTGAAGAAAATGTCTGAAAACGTTTTGGCAGTGCTTTGGTCACAAAGTAGAGTGGTCGTCCACCTATCAGTTTATTCTGGGGCCAAGCTGAACCCCAAATTGCCCCTGATGCTGCGCCATTGGTTTGTGTGTGTCAGTGGTTAAAAGCTTATAATGAGCAGGTGGCCTGGCCATAGTGTGGATGCAGAAGTGAGGTTTGGATGCTAGGTTTTATATGCAGTGTTAGTGTCACATGTCCGTTTAAAGGTTTAAATTGTCCCGATCAAATGGGAGAAATTACACTAAAATATTATCTGGGTTTATGGACCCAATTTTGCTTTGTTTTTATGTGTAAGTGACCAGTGGGGACACTCATATTTGAAACTGGTGCCATATTGAATGAGAGCGCTGCGATGTAATCCCTCTGGATATTTGCGCAGTGTCTGTCCACCAAAATTGCTTGTTGATTAAGAGACTTCATATACATAAAGAGTAATTTTAACATCATAAGTCACACTTCATTCAAACTAGGGATGCTAGTTTCAGTTATTCTTTGCATAGAGTGACAGCGCTGTGGCAGAGAAAGGCTGCGATGTAATCCCTGTGTGCATTCACGCACTGTCAGTGTATCTAAAAGTGTTTGTTTTCGCCTCTGACAGGCTCAGATTCTTATTCCAAAGATCTGACAACTTTATGAAAAGGATCCGTACAGATATAGACTTTTTTGTAACAGAGTGAACCTTTCTGTTTAAGTAGAAACAGCCACGATATCCATTTACAGAAACAGTAATTTTATCATTGTAAAACACACTTCATTCAAACTCGACAGAAACAAAATATCATCATCAGAGACATCAGAGAAGCAGTGTGGGAAAACAGTGTGTAGAGCTGCAATGTTTACACATATAACTCAGCAGTTATTTTCACCTGACATCATGACTGGAGAGGCTTAAGTATGTCGGACTTAAACACATTTTCTTTGTAAAAACGACAATTAGATTAGATTAGAACAGAACCCGGCTCCCAGTCAGCACTGATAAAGTGGCTTTTGTTTGTCAGAGCTGTCCTGCAGTCAGTGGTCAGAGCTAGCTTGACTTTTTGCTCATCTGTTTCCTCAAAGTACTTTTCAATACATTCAGTCACAGTAGCTCTCAATGGGAAAACGTACACGGGCTCAAGGTTCCCGAACCAGCTCTTTGAATTGCTCACCCTGTACCACACTTGACTGGCAACATATGGGTCTCAGTCATATGCCCTGGACCTGCGTGCATCACTCTGTGTGTGTTATTTACATGTTATTTACCTAATTCATATGCGCTTATTTAATTTCAGCTCAGTGTGAGAGTCTTTACTGTGTTTTGCTGTCATTTATGATTGCAGTAGTTTCCTTCTGCCCTTTTAGGAAGCTTGTCCTGGCCAGAACTCTAGCAGCTCTCCTACATCTGGAGAACTGGACTCAGCTTTAATGCACAGCAGAAATGATGACAGAGAGGCTGCTGAACTGAATGTGCTTGCAGGAGGAATGCTCATTAGACAGCTGTTGAGAATCCCAGATCTGACACCAAATCCACACACAATAATTACACATACTGTAGGTGTAGAAGACACATAAAAACAGCCTGTGGGCCATGATGAAAAAAAATTCTATATTTCTTATAATTCAGTTCAATTCAATTTTATTTGTATAGCGCCAAATCACAACAGGAGTTGTCTCAGGACACTTTCCATTTAGAGCGGGTACAGACCAAACTCATTATCTACACAGACCCAACAGTTCCTTCATGAGCAACCACTTGGCGACAGTGGTGACGAAAAACTTCCTTTTAACAGGCAGAAACCTCAGGTAGAACCAGGCTCTGGGTGGGCGGCCATCTGTCTTGACCAGGTGGGTAAGAGAGAGAGAGCAAGGGAGAGAGAATGAGAGACAGACAGAGAGAGACAGACAGAAATGCAATCACAGTAACAGTGACAGTGGCTGCATCATCTCTCATGCTCAAAAACAGTTGAATAAATTGTTACATACTGGCAGAGTAAATGCAGGGGAACAAAAATGTAAATTTATTTTTCATTGGAACTCATTGTACCTTATAATGAATGAATACATTTAGGGGGAAAATGCTGTCCAAACACCTTTCTGTAATAATACTTAATAAAGGAAAAGGTAACAAATTAAAGCCATGATTGTGTAGATTTTGTGTGACTGATGGACTTGGTGACTGGTGGAAGCATTGTGTCTTGGTTTTGTATTTTGGTGGGTTGTGACTGACAGGAGGTGAGTCACAATATATTTTCGTAGAACAATTGATCTTGGTTTCATGTATAGATGTTATTGAGGTATTGTGTAATCTTGTGTGGCTTTGTTTTAAAGGAAAATCTAATATGTAATATGTCCTACAGTAGATTATGGAGGCAAAAACAGGCAGAAATCTCAGGCAGAACCACTCTCTGGGTTTATTCATTGCAGCATTAGAAATACTAATGATGATCAGTTTTTCCAAAATCCCACTTCTGGGATAGCTCGGGATCTGTTTTGCGGAAGCTAAATTCGAAATACTGGGACTTTGACAACACATTTTAGGCCACATGCAAGAAACAGACTAGTTCTTCTGCAGCATGTGTGAGGAAAAAAAAATTTTTGGCATTCACCAATTTTCTCATACTTATAATTTTTCCTTAGGTATGAACAAAATTCATGAGTGGTCCAGACCGGTCGTAGACACCATGACAGATAGACAATCTGTCTATCTGCAAAGGCCAAAAAAACTGTAATTTGATATGAAAGCAAAAGTCCACAAGATGGACTTCTGTCGTGAACAAACAAAAGTTCTTTTTCATTCTGTGTTGCTCACCAAATAGACTGCATGTATCCTAGGAAAATTCTTTCACTTTGTCAGGTCCGTCAGGCTCTTTATGCAGTCCAGTATCACCGTATTTTGCATCCAACAGTGTGACATCACCTGCTGTACTGCGTCTCATGGTCTAATGGACTGTTTTGCTTTTGATAGAAAAACATTGAATCACTCTCTCTTTATTTCTGGCACAGTTCAGGTCCCTTGACCTGGCAAATGAGTTGATTTCCAACAGCAAGACATGGACCTCTGCTGTGTGAAAATACTTGAAATTAGTTGTGAGAATCTGTTTTAAAATCCTCCTCATGACCTACACAACCTTCAGTAACCCGGCCCCACCTTACCTGACCAAGCTTCTCCACCGACACACTCCCACCCGCACACTCCTCTCTGCTGATGCAAACCTCCTGTTTTTAAATAGAACAAGAGTGGAGCAGGTAGCCTTACATTTCAATTTTAGGGGCGTAAATTATACTAATGATTAAATCTCACAAACATTTCACCTCATGAGCAGGTGGCTCTCATCATGTTGAAACGAGCAATTAACAACAAGCAAGAAAAAAGGAAGAGAGGTGAGGATGGGAAGAAAGACTTGTTCTTGCATTAGGTCCTTTTTCACAGTTCATTTTCTGTTATCGTTATAAAATGGAAAAGCTCCCTCTGAAATTGTCCAACTGCCAAACAAAAAATGTCTCTCATGCCCATGTCTGTGTAAAAACACAACTTTTCACTTCATAAGCAGCATTTCTGGATCAATAAACATACCTGTTGTATGAGCAAAATATGTAATATGCATTACACCCTGCTAATGTGACCTGAGTACTTCTGAAGCACTGAATGTGGAAGCAGGCACTGGAATTTATTGTACTGCAGCTCTGTGTTAGAAAGAGTTGATTGTCATACAAATACTTGTAATATTGTTTTGTTTTTGGTTTAATGTTTTTATTCAGAATTTCTGTCCAAACTACAGGTCACCCCCAGAGTTCGCCACATATGTTGTTCCTTTAGGAGCTATAATATTTCTTCGAAACACAACAATAGAAGCATTCAATTTCATTATGCATTATTTCAGAGGGGTATTAAAATCAAAATTGTTCAATATGTAGAATCATGCGGGCATAATTTACGATAAAATCCTAACTGAAATAAGATCTCATGTAAAAATGATGTGTACACACACAAAAGCTATGCATACACCATGTCCTCATACACAGTTTTCTAAACAGTAATGTTATATACCTATACATACTTAATTCAAACTTGACAAGTATGCCAAGTTTGAACCAAATGGAAAATAAAACTCACCAAACCCTCTTGGTTCGTCTTTCAATGTTCCAACACACACCACCAACTCTGGTTTGAAATGTTTGGTTGAAATAAACTCGGAAATAAATAAAATCACCAAATCAAGGGAGGAGCGAGAGAAAGAGATGGACATCAGAGAAGCAGCGATGTAGGGGCAGAATATTCTCACAGCTAACTCAGGAATCATTGTCAGCGGCCATTATGACTAAACAGATTTAAAAAGGTTGTCTCTTGTGATTTTGATGCTTCTGTATCAGCGATGGTTGTGGCTGGAGACACGATGGTTTTGCGCTGTTTGTCCATTCCATTTGAGTGAATGCTATACCTCAGGAACGTGAGGGAATTGAAGGAATTTCTTCAAAATTGGCACAAACGTCCACTTGGACTCAAGGATAAACTGATTGGATTTTGGTGGTCGAAGGTCACTTTAACACACATGTTTTTGGTCATAACTAAATAATAAATAAACTTGATCATAATTAGCACATAATTATGACAAAATTTCACACAAATGTTGTGGATAAAATTATAAAGTGATGACCTTTTTTTATCCAAAAGGTCAAAGGTCAGCTTCACTGTGACATCATATGCACCATGTGATGAAGCTCTCTATCAGTCCTCTGTATTCCTCACTGTATTATTCACAGGAATCATACATGTCAATGTAGTGATAACTTCAATTTCAACAAAAAAAGACTTAGATGGAATTTAATAAAAGGCATTAAGTGTAATGCCTTTTATTAAATTCCATCAAAGTCTTCACTTCATATACACAGTACATACATGAGTCTGGAGAGAAATGCATGTAAAAACAACTTTATTTTTTGCAGTGTACACAGCAATCTGTAAAATGCCCGTCAAATTTGTAAGCTTTATGTTGGTTTTAGCCTCTTACAACTGTCAGTTGTCTTTGATGGACAAAGTACAAAAGTACTTTTTCTAAACTATTTCTAAACTAGTACACCCCCTGGCAGACCCTAATGACATAGCTTATGGTTTGCCAGTCACTATCAGTGTATGGACAGTGACCTTACAGTGGTAAGTGCTGAGTCCTTGTGACTTGAAAACTTGACTAGATGTTCTGGCAGTCCAGACATGTTGGTTCTGTCTCCCATCTGAGGACAACTCCTGGGAATCTATAGCACAACTAAAGTTGAAATTGACCTTTGCATACTTTGTCTATTTGCCTCATTTCATCCACTCCAGGCTCAGCTGGTGGACCTGCGTTCTGAGCTGACTGAGGCGAAGGCTGAGCGGGCTGTGGTAGAAAGAGAGGTCCATGACCAGCTCCTGCAGCTTCACGCCCTCCAGCTGCAGCTTCATGCCAAGCAAGGCCAGGCTGAGGACTCTGACTCTATCAAAGACAGACTGGTAGGTAGGAGGAGAAGCTGTTCTCAACCTTCAGACTGAATAATTAAACATTTTGCATTTGGAGAAACTTGTTATGCCCAGTCTAGGGATGCCTGAGACACAACATGAAGGGCCCTCATCTTCCCCACCTCCCAAGGATCCACAAGGACCAACGATTAAATGGATAAAGAAATTGGAAGTTTTATTTACAAGAATTAAAGAATGTTAAGGGCGGCACGGTGGAGCAGCAGGTAGTGCGTGTGCCTCACAGCAAGAAGGTTCCCGGTTCGATCCCGGGGTCAGGCGGGGGCCTTTCTGTGTGAAGTTTGCATGTTCTTCCCGTGCATGCGTGGGTTCTCTCCGGGCACTCCGGCTTCCTCCCACAGACCAAAAACATGCTCATTAGGTTAATTGGTGACTCTAAATTGCCCCTAGGTGTGAGTGTGAGAGTGAATGCTTGTGTGTGTGTTGCCCTGCAGTCGGCTGGCGACCGGCTCAGGGTGTATCCCGCCTCTCGCCCGTTGACAGCTGGGATAGGCTCCAGCCCCCCCAACCCCGAAAGGGATACAAGGGGTATAGAAGATGAATGAATGAATGATAAAGAATGTTAAATGATGTGCTGAGTCAAACTTCAGGAGGGACTAATGCCAACATAACAAACAAAACAATCCTAACTAGAAAGTAAATAACTAACCTAATAACTTGTAGAAAAAACAAATGACAGAAATCTTACCTTCCTAACTAAATAAACAGGAGAAAATAGAATTAACCAAACTGGCAGTCCCACCCTACTTCTCAACAAAAGTTACTCAAATCAAGAACAAAGAAACATGTGGCCGGTTGGGAGATGAGGATGATGAGGTCTGCTGCCTGCTGCCCACGAGCGACCGCCATCTTGGCTCTTTATATAACAGGTGGGATCTTTGGCGAGACCAATCAGGAGCGAGGAAAAGGTACGACCCTCCAATCACCGCCGGGCAATGGCACAGGCTAGTTTGCATGGGAAACAGGGAGCAAGAGGACAGTCCCCCCCAAAACACAACGGTAGTCGTGACAAACTATTTAGATTTATTTCATTTAATGGGATTTTGCTTTTATTTGATAGAGACAGTATAGTTTCAGAAATAAAGTGCAGTAAGAGAGAGGGGGATGTGACATTATAGAAAGGTCAGTGGTATATAGTATGCATCTTAATCACTTGGTTACTGGATGACCCAGGGCAAACTAAATTAAGCAAAATATGAGCACAATATATTTGACTCAACATTTGACCAAGGTGGTTGTTGGTTTTTGTGGTCGAAAGGACCAAAAATCATACTCTAACTATTTATCTAGTGAGCTTGCCTTATTTGTTAACAAACTCCAGGAATAAGGGGAATCTTTGGCTATACTTCTTTAAGATGATGTTTTTGGCAACGTCCTGTGGTCTTGTGAGCTTTCCATCATAATCAGTGTGACTCATAGATGCTGTTTAATACCAACTTAATCAAAGTATGATGCTGGAAAATGTGAGACAGGTCTGCAATTTCAGGACATTTCTTTGGAGGTCCAATCTGGACCAACTAGACACCTCGTCCCATCATGGTGCACTGTTCTATTCATAAACAGTAGAAATGTTCCCTTTTTAAGATATGCTTTCTGGTGTATTTTACACCGTTGTCATGAAAAAAAAAAAAAAAGCAAGACGGGAAGAAGAACACCTGCACACTGAACAGTTTTTCCCACTGAATTTTGTTATACTATGGTGGGTGGACCTCGGACACTCTTGCTTAGCCCTGGTGATGACCCGACAAAAAAAAGTCACACCCACAAAGCATGGTAAACGAGACAGAGTTGAATAATATTCACAAATGGTCAACACAAAATTGACCAGAGCATACATTTGTGCCATCCCACATTACAATCACTTGTCACTTAAATGCATGAAAATTAATTACACTTTACTTACTAGAAACAATGAAATGTATGCCGGAGCATGCATTATTAGATGGACTTTACTTAACACATACAATAACTTATTTACTTAAGCATTTTGTGTGCGTCTGCATCTAACCTTTAAAAACTTGAAACATTGTGCAGCTGGTACTAATGTATTTAGTGGGATATTGCAGGGTCTCCATGGAAGATTATTGAAAATAATGTAAAGAGTTTATCTTTAGTAATTAAAATCAGACATAATAAATATAATTCCTTTTATTTTTGGAATTGTCATTATTAGATTACAAAAGGCATTCAATGATACAAACTATTTGACTATTCTTAAAACCCTGCTCCGTTTACATGCACACAGTACATAGTAGCAAGTGTAGTACAAGTACTGCTATACACTTGAAGTGTTTTGGACAGTGCACACAACCCAAAATACAGTCAATGAAGTAATGCCTGGAAGTCAGAGGAAAATGCACTTGAAAACTAAAACTATATGGATGTATGCAGTGACATGCATTAACGTGGTTTGGAGCTTGTCTAGGCTGCTCTTGCTTTGGTACTTCCTACTCTTGCTTTCCTATTGTTTCCACTGCTTTCAGTTATAACCCTGATTCCAAAAGTGCTGCGTCAAAGGTAAATAAAAACAGAATGCAATGATTTATAAATCCTGTTTGTCCCGTTTTCAGTTGAATATGAGACATAAACATGAATCTGGTTTCTTTGATCTCTGAAAGAAGTTTGGTAAAATGTAAACACTGATGTAAAGTGTCTGTAATGTAAATTCCAAACTCCAGGTACCTTTATCTTCAAACTGTACTCAACTGAAGTGAGTGAGTGAGTCATTTTCCATTTGGGAGCCCCATTTGTAACGAAGCTTTGACTTCACTTCATGATGCCATCTATTTTGTGAAGTGCACCAGTCCCTTCTGCAGCAAAGCACCCCACAATATGATGCTGCCATGCCCATATCTCACAGTTGGGATGGTGTTCTTCGGCATGTAAGCCTCCGTTTTTTCCTCAAAGCATAATGTTGTTCATACCTTTTTTTCCTGAGGTCGTGGCTTTTATTTCCCCATGATGTTGAGCAAAGAGGCACTGAATTTGAAGGTATGCCTCAAAATACATCCACAGCTACACCTCCATTTGACTCAAATGATGAGTTCCTGCTCATGGGTTACTTGCACATCTGTGAAGGCACCATCAATGTTGAAAGGTACATGCAGGTTTTAGAGCAACATATGCTGCAATCCAGATGTTTTATTCAGGGACGTCCCTGCATATTCCACACCACATTCTGCAGGTGTTACAGCGGCATGGCTTCGAAGTAAGAGTGTGGGTACTAGAACAGCCTGCCTGCAGTCCAGACCTGTCTCCCATTGAAAATGAGTGGCACTTCATGAAGAACAAAATACGACAATGGAGAGTGTTGAGCAACTGAAGTTGTATGTCAAGCTAAAAGATTATCACTTTTATAACTTCAACAATTAGTGTCAGCAGTTTCCAAACAAACTTAATGTTGTAAAAAAGAAAAGGTGACATAAAAGTGGTAAGCATGTTCTTTTCCCCAACCTTTTTAAATCTCTGCAACAGATTCATCACATTCAGAATGAGCACGTATTTACAAAAAACAATAAAGTTGATCAGTTTGAACATTAAATATCTTGTCTTTATACTGTGTCAAGTTTACTGTGAAAAGTTTTTTAAAAGTCATTGCATTCTGTTTTTATTTACGGTTTACACAGTGTCCCAATTTTTTTGAATTGGAGTTGTACCTTTTACAATGGGTGTTGTTTTTGAACATATCTACCATCTTGTATCAACTGGTTTACTCACTCATGGTCTCTGTTGCCTGAAATTAGAATTTCTCTAATTTACTTCTTTCTGTTCTTCTTCTGCCCCTTTTCCCCTAAAGCCTGCACCAACATTTGAAGAGATGGTAAGTGTGTTTTGCAGAAAATAAGATTTTTAAAATCAATTGTTTGAATTGAATATAGCTTGTGTAGCTATGGTGAACACAACTATTGATTCAGTGATTAAGTTTAACTGAATACAGGACACAAATGCCACACTTAAAGCAGAAGGAACAGAGAGCGGGAAAGGTTCGTTGTCTTTTAATCTTCCTTATTGTAAAAAACAGAGATTTCAGTGTTTGGGTTGACCTTGAGAGGGAGGAGGCTAGGATATTTATCCAGTTTCCTTCCAGGATGCGGACTAACATGGCAGGGACGGAGACAGGTGAGGGCAAGGCACCTGAGCACATACAAAAAAGCAGAGTCGGGAAGGCAGGCAAGCAAGGAAATTGGTCAAAAGTTACTGAGCAGATTCTGCTTGGTCTCTGTCGTTATGGCAGAGATGAACAGACAATTCAACAAATACTGAATGGAGAGCCAGGGCTTATATACTGTTACGGCAGGTGAACCTTGATTGAGTAATTGATTGATTGAGGGATTGAGCCCGTCCTGTCAGCCACACCCCTGCAGGGTGACACATGAACATTAGGCAGACACAGGAGAGACAGACAAGAGGGAGAGGGAGAGAAGAAACACAAGGCACAAAGGGAAAAAAGGGGCGAAACTGTGGGTGCTAACAGAGATGCTTAAAGGCAGGAGTAGACAGGACTGGGACATGAATTATAGCTGTCTTCCTCCTCAGTCACACGTCCATGGCCACCTGTTGTATATGCCAGTACTTAAGTGCCTACGTATACAGTGGCTTGCAAAAGTATTCACCCCCCTCGGCATTTTTCATGTTCTGTTGCTTCACAACCTGGAATTAAAATGGATTGTTTGAGGGTTTGCATCATTTCATTTACAGAACATGCCTACAACTTCGAAGATGTGATTTTTTTTTTTTTTTTTTTTGTGAAGCAAACAGCAAATAGGACAAAATAACAGAAAACTTCAGCGTGCATAATTATTCATCTCCCTAAAAACCTATACTAGCCACCTTTTGCAGCAATTACAACTGCAAGTCACTTTGGCTAAGTCTCTATGAGCTTGCCACATTTTGCCACTGGGATTTTTGCCCATTCCTCAAGGCAAAACTGCTCCAGCTCCTTTATGTTGGATGGTTTTTGCTTGTGAACAGCAATCTTCAAGTTTGACCACAGATTCTCAGTTGGATTGAGGTCCTGACTTTGACCAGACCATTCCAACACATTCAGATGTTTTCCCTTAAACCACTCGAGTGTTGCTTTAGCAGTATGCTTTTGAACCTCCGTCCCAGTCTCAAATCACAGGCAGACCGAAACAGGTTTTTGCTCAAGAATATCTCTGTATTTAGCACCATCCATCTTTCCATCCACTTTGAACAGTTTCCCAGTATCTTCTGCGGAAGAACAACCCCACAGCATGATGCTGCCACCACCATGTTGCACTGTGGGGATGGTGTTCTTGGAGTGATGGGATGTGTAGGGTTTGCTTATTTGACCAGAGCACCTTCCTCCATACATTTTGGGAGTCACCCACATGCCCTTGGCAAACTCACAACGTGCCACTAAGTTATGGCTTTTTTCTGGCCACTCTTCCATAAAGTCCAGTTCTATGGAGTGTACGGCTTATTGTGGTCCTATGGACAGATACTCCCCTCTCTGCTGTGGAACTCTGCAACTCCTTCAGGGTTACCTTTGGTCTCTGTGCTGCCTCTCTGATTAACGCCCTCCTTGCCCGGTCTGTGAGTTTTGGTGGGCGGCCCTCTCTTGGCAGGTTTGTTGTGGTACCGTGTTCTTTCCATTTGAAGATGTTGCATTTGATGGCGGTCCGGGGGACCATCAAAGATTTGGATATGTTTTTATAACCCAACCCTGACTTGTACTTCTAAACAACTTTGTCCCTGACTGTTTGGAGAGCTCCTTGGTCTTCATGGTGTGATGCCTCTTGCCTAGTGGTGCAGCCTCTGGGGCCTTTCAGAAAAGGTGTGTTTATACAGATCATGTGACTCTTAGATTGCATTGCATTGCACACAGGTGGACTTCATTTTACTAAGGTAATTGGTTGCTCCTGAACTTTTTAGGGGCTTCATAGCAAAGGAGGGGGGGATACATATGCACATGCCAGTTTTTATTTTTTATATATGTGTGTGTGTGTATATGTATGTATGTATGTGTGTGTGTGTGTGTGTGTGTGTGTGTGTGTGTGTATATGTATATGTATATATATATATATATATATATTCTCATTTCACTTCACCAATTTAGACCATTTTATGCAGATTCATGACATAACATTCGGATTAAAATAAAAACATTTAAATTACAGGTTGTAATGTAACAAAATTGGTCAAAAGCCAAGTGGGGTGAAAACTTTTGCAAGGCACTGTGTGATGTTTTTCTGGAGCTTACCAGCAGTGCTCAAATGCATATTGAGGCTGTAAACATTTGGAAGTTTTTAAGAGCACACTGGGACACACTTTGTTAGTGAGGCTGCCAAGGCCGAGATCACGTGCATTGTTAAAACCAAGTCAAAAGTCAAACTTTATTTATATAGCACTTTTCATACATGATAAAATGCAACATGAAGTGCTTTACAACAGTTAAAAACATTATAAAGGAAAACATGAGAACAGAGAAAACCCATCCCTCCCACCCTCCATATGTACAGTACATATGCACAGCCACAACTACACACACACACACACACACACGCACACACACACACACACTGTAGTGAGACATGGCAAGGCACTGAGGATTGGGGAAAAACGTCCACACTGAGAGGAGTTGTCGCAGGCTATGACCACAGGGGGCGCCGGCACCCGGCCCCCCCACCCCCCACCCAGCCGGGCCGAAGGGACCCGGGATCAGCACCCCCAGCAGCAGACCAGACACATCTCTCAGTGTGGAGGACCCCCCTGAAGAAACAGGAAACACTACAGTTAAAAGTAAAAGGCATGATATAAAACAACTAAAATAAATTAAACAGTTAAAGGAAGAAAAATACATAAGGTAATTAATAAAGTAGAATAAATAGGATAAAATTATACAGAATATAAAACAGCAAAATAAAAGGCATCAACATAAGATAAATGATAAGAACGTAAGAAGAATTTAAAGGTCAGTTAAAAGCCTGATTAAAAAGGTGTGTCTTTAACCTTCTTTTAAAAATATCAACAGTCTCTGCAGTCCTGAGGCTCTCCGGCAGGCTGTTCCACAGGTGTGGGGCATAGTGGCTAAATGCTGCGTCACCGTGGGTTTTAGTTCTGGCTTTTGTTATGGATAAAAGGCCGGTGCCAGAGGACCGCGAGGGTTGGTACGGTAAAAGCAGGTCAGATAAGTAAGAGGGCGCAAGGCCGTTAAGACATTTAAAAACTAGTAAAAGAACCTTAACATTGATCCTGAAGTGGACAGGGAGCCAATGCAGCGACTGTAAAACGAGTGTAATGTGGGCCCGCCCTCTGGTCTTCGTCAGGACACGTGCGGCTGAGTTTTGAAGTAATGTTGATTTATTTAATTTTCACGTGAACTGCAAATGGGTAGAAGTGATCGTACAGAATTACTGCTATCATTAAAATGATGGTAAACCAAAAAACAAACGTACATTCAATACATTTTAGTATGAAATTCCCTTTTCGTGTATCCCTTGCTGAGTTGTAGTGGAAGGATTCATTCTTTTTTAATGGGTTGCATCACAGAGAGAACTACAAAATACAAATGATGGATGCCTCAGAAAGTTACGTGAAGCCCTGGATATTCTGTTTGCAGGGCAGGTAAAGGCTTAAATTCAGTCCCTCACAGTCTTGCAAAGTGATTTGCTTATGTTCCATAGAAAAGTAATTGGTGTGAACTTTGTGGTAGCTTTCAGTGGGTCTTTCCCTTAGTCCACTATGCTGCCTGGCCCACACAACCTTGCACTGTATTAACCCCTTTCCTGGGTACAAACGATGATGCAGACTTGCCTTTCATCTGGATATTCTTTTTGCTGCTTCTGTTATTTTGCCATGCAGTTATAAAGCAAGACTGGAGTTATTTCATGCCATTAGGGTCTGGTGTATCGGAATCACATACATAGGGGAAGCCTGGTTTCATCTGCTTGGCATGCTACAGCAATGTGACAGCTACTTAGCTCTTTTCATTTCCAGCTGATTTACAATCACAAATATGTCAACTTTTTTGTGGGCAGTCACAGATGCTGGCATTGAGCTGATTAACATTTGGTCAAGTGGATATGATTTTTTTTAAATTAAGAGTATCACGGAGCACTGAGTCTGAGGGCAAACGCTGCTCCAGACTTGTTCTGCAGCGAAGGGACAGTCTACTCTACATCTATCATCTCTCTATCATCATCAGGTACCACATCATAAAGTACATGATGACATTTGAAATTTGTAAAGAAAGAAATTATGATAAAAGCAATAAAATGACATATAACAAATCCAACAATTATCAAGAAATGATGTTATGTTACCAACAATTAACACATTACAATAATGACATGCAGTTACTAAAAAGAAAGAGAAAAGGCTACAGAGTTCAGAATTAAAGAGGTTTTGCATACCAAGTAGCCTTAAACTTAAATGTGAGTGAAGAGAGGAGGTTGGCTGGATAAGTGGTAGCCCAAACAATGTAAGGCTATTGCTTCTTCAAAAAGTTAAGTTCACAAGAATTTGAGCCAACATGTAATTCCCATATTGCATTATGCAACCCCACCCCTCAACGAGTGTCTTACCCTTCAGTGTACTCTATATATTTTCCCATGTGGCACAGCTGCACTGTGTTTTGGTGTTGTGACATGAACTTTATTCTGTGACTCCAGTTCTGTCATCCTGAAAACCTTCTACCAAAACCATGTTGCATATATATGTAAATCTTGGTGTCTTATTGGTGATGACTCTTTCGACGAGCTTCACACGTAGTGAAAAGTAGGCAGCCAGACAAGGTTGTGCAATTGACAGTGTGTGGGAGGTAAAGTGTGACTGCTAACTGTAGATCTTACAGCTACTGAGTGCTCATCATCCTGGTATTTACTGGGAATGGTTGCCAAATGTATCCTTTCCCAATAAAAAATATCTGGTACCCCAGGATTTGTGTGTCTGTGTGCCATGTGTGGTCATGTTTTGAAACCAATTGTATGAACTGAAGCAAAAACACATTCTTTAGCCCTTATTAACGCTACCAAACAACTTTTCAAGCCAAATACTAATCTTGAAAATTCAGTTATTAATGTATCAACTTTTCAGCTGCAGCTATTTCTTCCCATTACTTTTCCTAGTTCAGTCACTGGAAACCAGTCAACCCCAAAGTGATTATGAATGATTAATCTTTTCATTTGATTTTCACTTATCCTGCTAGAACTAGTAATTGATGAATTGAAATTTCTCAACATAGATATTGGTAAGATTAAAATGCACACTTCTTTGCAATATACTATATATTGATAAAGTGGTACTATATTTGGCTGCCACAGATTAACAAGAGTTTTGTTTATTGTGCTTATAGTGCTTGTTGTGTTGTTTGTTCGATGTTCATCTTTGATGTGTTTGTTCTAGGAACAGGAGCTTGAGTCCAGCAAGAAGGAGAAATTAGCGGAGTCAAGGCTGGAGGCAGAAGTGAGACTATATAAGAAAGAAAACGAGGCCCTTCGTAGGCACATGGCAGTACTGCAGGCCGAAGTATACGGAGCCAGACTTGCTGCTAAATACTTGGACAAGGAACTGGCTGGCAGGTAAGGAATTAGAGCTCACAACACCTTTTAGATTAAAGTTGAGGATGTGCAAAGAAAACATTATTGTGTTGCAACTGATTATACTATTGGCAAGCAATATAGTAACCAGGGTTGGGATCATGTACACAAATGAAAGTGTACTTACTTTCAGAAAAAAATCAAACAAGTCAAGTTCAGTAATAATAATAATAATGATGATAATAATAATACTAACTCTATTTACATTGCACCTTTCAAAACTACTGTTAAAAAGTATCACAACCAAGACCAAATAAAAAATGCAGAAGAACAGTGAAATATATAGTCATACTTGCTGAGCAAAAATAACAAATATCACAGCTAAAAGTAAAGATAAATTAATGGATAACACATAAAATAGCTGTTAAAATAATTAACAGATAAGATAATTAAGAAAAAGCCAAATGATGAAAATAGGTTTTGTAAGACGGTATAAAAGAGGACAGTGAATTTTCTATTCTAAGGTCCTTGGATAAGGATTTGTTGGAAAGTATAGTCCACCTGTCAAGTGCTAATTACCCCTTTCACAACCTAAACACAGCGCACACAGGTCAGGCCAGGCCACCTTATCAGAGAGGATACGGTGTCGAGCATTGTATCTATTACCAGTAATAAACCTCAGGACTGAGTGGTAGAATATCAGGGCCTTAGTGTGGATGCAGCAGCAAGTCTATAAATTTCTATAATGAAATAAATACAAATTAGCAAAGTTCATTTAGCAATCCTCTTCCTACAAATCACAAGGAAGATGGTTTTATTACTGTGTAAAAAGCCAGTCTCTTGTCATAATTTGCCAACAGGTTGCTGGTGACAAATGTAAACTTGTCATCAAGCCAGATGCCAAGATTGTTGTTTTCTGTAACCTTTTCAATATTTAAACCATTAACAGTGGAGCTATGCAGAAAACTGAGAAAACCAGGGATTTCATTTTATTTTCATTACTTTGCATTACTGTTGCAATGCATGAAAGGAGAGTTGCAGTTTCTCAATGGCTAATTGGACAGAATCAGCAATACAGTACAAAATAGTATCGTCCATGTACAAAGACAGTATTTAACTAGTATTATACTAGTATTATAGTGTTTAACAGGACAGGACCCAGAACAGATCCTCATGGCATGGCTGTTGCAGCCGGCAGTGATCCAGACTGGGCTCCCCCCATCCTCACATGCTGACTTCTATCACAGAAGTAATTCTGAAGCCAGCTGCAAGCCTTCCTATCAAAGCCAGTAATGACCAATCTTTCTGTAAGTAGAGAATGGTCAACTATATCAAATGCTTTGCTAAATGCTCAGTCTATGAATATAGCAGCGCAGTGTTTTCTGTTGTCTAAACCAGTAATCAGGTTGTTTAGTACTAATCTCACAGTTGAGGTGGTGCTGTGGTTAGATTGATGTGGACTTGTGAGGAATGATCTCTACTGGTTTTTCACTAATTATTCCAGAATTTGTGAGAGACAGGACAATTTTGAAATTGAACGATATTAAGATTGTTGTTTATATTGTTACTCTCAGCAGCTTTGTGCATAGGGACCACCTGGGTTTGTAAACAATGGGGACTATGCTTGACAAGATGGAAAGTTAGGATATATGTGTGATGTGTTCCTTAATAAGAGGTGCAGACAAAAAAGGGATCCCAATTGTCCTCACTGACTGACTTCATGATGTTGGTGGCCTGCAGTCCTTCCAAAGCAAGATCAAAGGGAAAAGCTGAACGGACAACTAGGACTCTGGGTTGGCAGTATCCGCATAATCATTCATTGTGGAAGTGGTCCCAATATGTCTATCTTCAAGTGAGTGGGCAGTGGCAGTAAAATGTTAATTAATAGCTGAATAGACATGATTGGGTTCTGACACCAAGTTACCATGAAGTTTGAGACTTGAGGGAAGAGGAGTAACGGCTTCATTGTTTTTGACTTCCTTCCAGAATTTGGCCAGGTCCAAATAAGAATCTGTAATGAAGTCCGTATACTGTAGTATGTTGACTTGGCAGCGTTAACTGAAGCTGTACACTTGTTTCTTAGATGTCTAAATGATGTCCAGTGGCTTGTCCCTTGTGTGTCCGGCGAGTGACCAGGATTCGTGCCTTTTCTTAAAGACAGCTGATAAGTTAGGAGAGTACCAAGGATTTACTCTAATTTCATTCTTAGGTTTTAAAAGGTGCATGTTTCTTTACAATCAACTCAGAAGGACTTCCTGAAGTAATCTAGAACTAGTTCAACATCTGGAATGAGAGAGGTATGGCAAATTTAACTATGAAATAAGTCATGTAAGTAGGATTGTTTAATGCTTTAAAATATCTTTTGATGACACTCACGACAGTGTTCTTTTCAGTTTTATGTTTTTAACACAGGGCATCGGGCAATGATCACTGGTACCCAGGTCAAGTACACCAGAGGCAACAATTTTATCATCTCTATTCGAGAGGATTAAATCTATTAGGGTTGATTTTTGTGTGATCTTTCAGATTTGGCCTTAAGGATCAATTATTAATTAAGGTTATTGTGCATATATTTCAGTTGTTCAGCCAGTTTATATGTCAGAAGTATGTGTGGATGGGGGGGTCCATGCACACCCACTGCAGTGATTGACTCGTTGGACCTTATATTGTTTTTCAGAGCTAAGAATTCTAAACATTTTGGAACAATAGCAGCATGTAGTGCTGTGACTGAGAACCAGAATTTGACATTATAAATCTCTACCGCACCTTCCCCTCTAGATTTGTCCGTCCTGTACAAATTGAAACCATTCAGAGATACATCAGAGTCATTGCTAGTTTTATGTAGCCAGTTTTTAGTTTACAGTGAAATATCAAGAGTGTACCTGTGAAACTAGTATGTTCAGATGATCCAGTTTTTGTGACTGGTGTATGCTTCTAATATTTGGATGACGGAATGCCAAACCATTCCTGGGTTAAAGCTGTGTGGGTTATTGGATGGACTATGGGTGTTTGCACAGATGAACTTATTCATGGACAGGGATGGTTTGTCTTCCAGGGTGCAGCAGATCCAGTTACTGGGCCGTGACATGAAAGGACCAGCACACGACAAGCTGTGGAACCAGTTGGAGGCAGAGATTCACCTTCACCGCCATAAGACTGTCATCAGGGCATGTCGAGGTCGTAGTGATTCTAAGAAGCCTCTTCCCTCTCCTGTGGGGCATGTGAGTGTAAAACTATGAAGCAGTTGAAACTGTTCATAACTTTTATTTGTGCTTCCAAAGTTCAATGTGTAAATGTTATTACAGGACCCAGATATGTTGAAGAAAACCCAGGGTGTGGGTCCTATCAGGAAGGTGGTGCTTGTCAAAGATGATCATGAAGGGCTGGGAATCTCCATTACAGTAAGAAGTCACAGTTGTTTTTTGTTTTGTGTTGTTTTTTCCTGGCCTTTCGAAAAGTGGCTGAGAGCCTTTTTAAACTTTACCCTGATCCAGTTAAAGCAGCCAACAAATCCATGTGCTTGAATGCAAACCTGCCTACAGCAAGTGAAAATATGGCATCAGATAGTAAACTAAGCCTCTGGCTTATCTTTACATTGTGTTGCATTGTTAGGTATTTTGTGTGCAGGTCGCAGGGAAAGCGTTCTAAAAACTGTTCCATCCAGATCATAGTTATATAAGCTTTCATATGTAGTGCCAGCTAGACCTTACTGACTTTTCTAATCTTATCAAGGTGTGCTTGAAAATCTGTAAATTGAGAGAATCGCCTCTTGTGTTGCAGGGAAAGACTTTAAAGTGCATGTAGCATAAAATTTCCACAAGAAAAAGCATTGAAGATGCTTACAGACAGCAGTCCTTTGCTGCTGCTGCCTCCATTGTTTGTAATGTACACATGGCAGCCACATGGAGAAGGAGGATGGATCACACTCTTGTGAATGCACACGGCTATTTGCTGATTTCTGATACAGGAGTTAATTTTATCTTTGTCTTTATCTTCATTTATCTCTGAAGATAAATCACTGAATTACACATCTCTTCACAAGCAGTGGACATTTTAATGAAGAGAAATGATCTTGGATCAACATCAGTTTCAAAGTTTGATTATCTGGTCTTGACCAATAAGAAAGCACTGATATTGTTTGGCAACACTTGCTGTAATTGTGTCATATTGCTAATAATTACCTCTATTATAGCATCAGCCTGTAATGTGTGGTCCAGGTCATTAGTGGGATTAGAGATAACTAGCTCGGCTAGCTGTGCTACTCTGCTGCAAACCAAATAAGTTATCTCTTGTGTGTCTGTTCTCATCAGGGTGGGAAAGAGCACGGTGTCCCCATTCTAATTTCAGAGATCCATCCAAGTCAGCCTGCAGACAGATGTGGAGGTCTGCATGTTGGAGATGCCATCCTTGCCGTCAACAGCATCAATTTGCGAGATGCCAAACACAAGGAGGCTGTCACAATTTTGTCCCAACAGGTAACACAGACTTGCACACACAAGCACACTACACTGCACTGTTTCTCCAAAAGTGCTCATTCCAGGTGTCTGTGTCAGCGAGGACAGATAGAGTTTGAGGTGGTCTATGTGGCCCCAGAGGTGGACAGCGACGATGAGAATGTGGAGTATGAAGATGACAGTGGTCATCACTACAGACTCTACCTGGATGAACTGGACGACAGCAGCACAGCGCCACCAATCAACAGCTCGGCATCATTGCAAGGTGAGTTTTCCAAACTTACTTTGACCACTATGTTCAGAGATCCATAAAAGGTCATCCAGAATTAAATAAGAAAAACAAATGTTCTTCTCTTTTTTGGAAAGCTTAAGAGGGCTTGTGTTGCTTCCAATATACATTGTTTTTTCAGAGTTTGTATTTGTCAAATCCTTACAACAGAGGTAGCCACAAAGTTAGTATGACCTATAGTCAGAATGGCCTCATATGAGAAGAGGGCCCAGGTTGAAAAATCCTGCAATCTTCCATAAAGACTGAAACTGCACAGTTCACTTTCCTCCTTCTCACTGAATGTTTCGCACAGTTGTTTTTGTTGTTTCCTGCTACTTTTCTTCCTTGTCTTCCTTTAAGACTTGCTTACATGCAAGTCTCATATGGTAAGTGTGCTGAGCATATCCTACTCTACATGTAGGTAAAATTTTATTTACACCTGCTGTAATGTGTGTCTGTGCTGTAAAGTCAGGTTAAATTCTCTTACCTCCTGCTCTTTCAGGAAATAGTGAAACTACAATGTGATAGTTTCAGTACTTGCAGGAGGAGTGTAATATAGGCTGCCAGCTGGAATTGTTACTTCACTGTTCATCTGGATAATGTGAATTAGGAACTCCAACTTAATGGTTTACTTTCAGTGAAAATTTGCGGGGACTTTTAGTAGTATGGACTTATTTGGTCTGTGTTTGATGAGGTTAACATGTCAGTTGCCTTTCAAATGAACCAATTTTTTTGACAGTTTTGGTGATTGTCATCCTATATCATCAGTGCTATGTAGCTATGTAAGAAAATCTAAATTCAGTGACTGTGCCTTAAAGGTACAGTACCAGCATTTGTTTTCATTCAGTGTCATGGAACCATTCCCCCCCTGCTTTTTGCTTGATACAGAACAGCATATTACTTATTGTGCATCTGAATCTGTGTCCTCCCTGCAGCACTTGAGAAGATGTCCCTGAATAATGGACCAGAGAATGGAGGAGATACTGGGATCTCCAGTGAGACACCTTCAAATGAAAACCTTTCAAAGCCTCATGAGA
Source organism: Chaetodon trifasciatus (assembly GCA_037975065.1). Lineage (NCBI taxonomy): Eukaryota > Metazoa > Chordata > Actinopteri > Chaetodontiformes > Chaetodontidae > Chaetodon > Chaetodon trifasciatus. The sequence continues at coordinate 1,377,055 of JBBMOE010000060.1, read as the reverse complement.
CTGACTGCTCCTAGAGGCTCAGACAAACCATTGGTATTTGAAGAGATAACAGGAGGATTGGTAGGGAAATCCCTCTCAAAGAACTCAATAAAATAATTCTACAATAAACCTAGGGACAAGGGAAAATTAACAAAAACAGTCTATTTTCCCTTTTTCCTCTTGTTGTTCTGAGGTGGTGGGATTCAGGGGTTTAGCCTGGGCATGTGGCAATTATTGGGGCTGAAAGTACACGCAGAGGAGGGAGCGATACTGAACAATGTGTAACTTTTTTGAGATATATTATTAAAATTGTAATGGGAATTGACAGCTGTGTGTGAGAAAATGGCAAAAGGAAGTAGATGCTACCAAGCTGTCATGGAGACACAGTGACATAGAGGAAGAGGGTACTCAGTTTTGAAAATGTCTTTCAGGGGCTGTTTTTGGAAGGAGTGTTTTGCTTCTGTTTGTATAGTTATTTTTCTGGTCTTTACAGCACTATGACAAGACTATATTGTCCTACAGGGGCCCCTGGAGAGGCCAGGAAAATATCACAAAAAGGAACTGAATGAAAAAATAAATAATTGTTTTACAAAAAGAGAACAAATTGGTTAACAACTGTCTCAGAAGTAATTGATCATTGTAGTGAGCAAGAGCCAGGCCATTCATACATTCATGTTCAATGACAATATCAAATTCAGAAACCCTTTGAAATAAACATCAGATGGTAAAATGCTGTTAAATCTTGCTTGTTGTCACAATACACTTCAATCATTTCTGAAATGCATTTAAAAGTGAAAGAGGGCGGAACTAAATATAATCAGTTGAATTATGTATCCAGGGTCTAAAGAGGAACAGTGGGCAACATTTCTTTGGAGATGTACTTGTTGAACAGTGTAAAAGTACTTGAAAAGTTACTTTTGGGTCTGAAGTTTAAACTTTTGAATCTGTTTCTGTAGTTACAGTATCCATAACATGTAGTGCATTTTGACACTTAATAAACCAACAGTCTTATTAGTATTGCAGTTTTCTGATATCCAGCATAGCAATGTGTAAAAGAGGGCTTTCAGGTGATGTCATTTACCCTCTGGTGACTGCTCTTGCTCTTTGACGAGAAGCTGTGAAACAGATAACCATACCTGCATCCCACTCCAGGGGTTTCCTTCTTTGAAACGAGTCTTTCAAGGCAGCATAAAGGTTTTTCAAGTACTGTTCCAAAGGCGCCTCCCAATCCCATCCAGAACTGCGGCCTTCTTTTCTCCAACTTTTTAGGGCATGAGCAGTGTCCTGTAACACCCTAGTAGTTTCCCACATCCCAGTTATTCATGGTATGGTCATGGTGTCCTTGTTGAGTCATGAAGCTCTTCAGAGTCTACATTTTGCAAAACAAACCATGATTATACCACATGTCCATTTTAGGCTGAAGGAAATACATCTTTCCTCCAGATTTTTTTAAAGTGTAAATACTAAATGCATGTTATACCTTCTAATGACTAACATTGCAAATCCTCTCCCAAGTCTGTGAGGACATTTCCGTGACTTTACATGTAATACCAGTGTATGACCTCAAAGCTCTGACCTGATATCCTATTATAAATATCCTATTTATAAGGTGGTGACTGTAGGGTAGATGTTCCATTGACCTGTTATCCTGTCATAGATTTTTAACCTTGTTCCATCACTAACATATTTTGGCATGCCACTACATGTTAAAAGTATACAGGAGTGGGCACAATAACACTTTTTTGATGTAATGTCATTGAATACAATCATTCATAATACTGGGGTCCTTCTTAACTCTTTATTGCTGTATACTGTATTTTGTCATTTTTTGTCACTTGTCATTACATTCTGCTGTGTCACATATTTTGTCAGGAACACCACTCAGTATAATGCAGTAAAATACAACAAACCACAAACTCCAAACCGGGTAGAGAGTTGAATAAACTTCTCCCTGACACAGGCCTCACCAATGTGCTGTTTGATGCAAAGATATTCAGGTGAATACATTATTGTGCCCAACTCTTGTATCTGTTGTCATCACTGCTACAGTACCTGCTAGTGTTCTGGCCTAAAGGAACATCATGTGGATAACCCTTATTATGCCATGACTCCGTAACCTTGCAGTGTTCACATGGCAATTTCTTTACTTACTGTTTGTTATTCTTTTTCCTTGGCGCTTGTTTGTGTCTTTAAACTCTTTACACACAATATGATGTGCATCTTTATAGGTAATGTATTGAAGTTAAACAGTTTATTTAGCCTTTAAATAAAGATTGGTTCCAATTTGATTTATTTACAATACATTTGCAGCACTTTTTCCTTTTTTAAATGTCTTCAGTGCCTTAAAACTCATCTTTTTTTTTAGGAAATAAATTCTAGCTTGACTTGCAATCAAGTATGGTAGGAGTGGGGTCCGAGCTCCCCCATGGAATTTGGATCTGAAGGCTAATTGACCCAAGGTGATCTATAAACTATCAGCATCACTAAAAGGGCTTTGACAGGGAGTTTACCCAACATTTGTACTAATGGGCAGAATTGGATGCTCTCAGAAAGCATCCAGGATGTGATCCAGCCAGGAAAAATATTTAACAATATCAAACCAGTTTTTTATAAAGTTCCAGTGTGTAGAAATGGAATATAATATTCCTAGTTTTGTTTTCATTACTATATAATCACCTGAACATACTTATTGTTGTGTTTTTGTCTACAATGAGCTCTTTATATCTACAAAGGGAGCAGTCCCTCTTCCACAGTCTGCCATGTTGCACCATCATGGTCATTACAGTTTACAGTAATCCAGAACAGGTGAACTGAACACTGGCTCTATAGAGGGCCCTTTGTCTTTCCAGCGGCCACCATAGGTTCTTCTACACACTTGGAAGAAGAGTATGAGATGAGGTGTATTAAAGTGGTTGCAATCTGCAATCTCACCACTAGATGCCACAAAATCCTACACACTGGACCTTTAAATGAAGGTCATAATGAAATACATTAAAAATAATAAATGTTCATGGGCATCCTAAATATAAATAAGTAAATAGATACAGGATACATATGATTAAATGTTTCTTTTCAGTATGTACCGTTTTAGTGACCACTCAAATGAATAGGAGCTAATCCCAGTGCAGTTTGCACCTCTGAAGTGTAATGTCACCATAAATTGTGCTGCAAATTGACAGGTCTACCTGTCCATTTACAAGGTCCAGGAGGAGAAGCAAGCATACAGTGAATGCATCTTATACTTCATATTTGATAATGTCTTTATGTTGCATTAATTCACAATACATGAAACTGATGGACACTGACTGCAATACTACAATGAATGTATTTTTTTGATTATACGAAAAGTAATAATAGTAGTAATATGAAAAAAGTAGTAATATGTAAAACATGTATTGTGAAAAAAATGAACAAAAGAAGTAACTCAGCTGAGGATTAGTCTATGAATTCAGACATGAAACAGCAGTGGAGTGTTCAGAGGCAGTGGAGCAGCAGGAAGGATCAGAGGAGGTGGAGGAGATGACACCACAGTAGAGTCTGGTCCTGGGTGGATGTAGGCCACAACACTGGTTCAACGTGGCTGATTGTTAAACCCTCCTGGACAGCAGCAGAGATGACAGAAGGTTCAGCACTGGGGGTCCCAAGTGGTGGAGTGTAAAGCAAAGCAGAGTTTTTCCTCTGGACTGTGTGCTGGCTGTCCATCATCAGCAGCCACAGTAGAGGCTGGTTCTGGACTGGGTTCTGGCTGTTCCTCTGTTTTCCCCCAGGCCAATGTTGGCAGGGGGTTCGGCACAGTTGTTCCACTCATCCTGTGCTACAAAGATGACAGGCAGTTCGTCAGGGCAAGGCTGACTCAAAGGGGGAAGGAGTCTGAAGCCACAGTAGGGTCTGGTCCTATGAGAGATGATGGCTGTTCCTCTGCCTCTTCCAGAGTACTGTTGAAGCCGTGGTGGATATGAGTGTGGGCAGGAGGTCCAGCACTGCAGCTCAGAGGAGCTGGTGGAAGGGTCATGATATCAATATCAGAGGAAGATACTCTTCCTCTGATAGGTATGGTGTGCTCCTCCAGACCAGCCTCCTCATCTTCAGTAGGGCTGGTTCTGGCCTCTGCACCAAACACCATGTCTGCTGGCTGGATATAGTTATTAGTGTGACTGAGGCTGAAACAAAGCACAGATCTTGCTGTGACGCTGGTGATGGTGCTCTCCTGCAAAGCAGTTGACCCTCGTCACCAGGACTGGTCTGTACCAGCTCTATATGGAAAGTGTCCTGAGACAACTTCTGTTGTTATTTGGCGCTATACAAATAAAATTGAATTGAATTGAATGACTGAGAAAATACATTTATGAGTAATGTAATTTTAGAAGCAGGTATAAGGTAAAACCGCCACCTGCACCCTGGACCCCATCCCCTCCTACTTTGTCAAGGCCTGCTTTCCCGCTCTTTTCCCACTAATCACCACAACAATAAACTCCTCCTTGTCTACTGGCATTGTCCTGCCGTCTCTCAAAATAGCTGCTGTCATCCCGATTCTGAAAAAGCCTGGACTCAACTGCAACACCCCAACTAACTTCAGACCAATCTCCGACCTATCTTTTCTGTCCAAAGTACTGGAACATGCTGTAGCCTCTCGACTAAAAGACCACCTCTTCACCAATAACATGTACAAAACATTTCAATCTGGATTCTGCTCAAATCACAGCACTGAAACTGCCCTCTTTAAAATCACGAAAGACCTCCTCTCCTCTGACGCCAGAAACCTCAACATTCTCATCCTCCTCGACCTTTGACATCATCAATCATCTCTATCCTTCTCTCCCGACTGGAAACTACCTTTCATATCAGTGACTCTGCCCTTAACTGGTTCAAATATCATATCTCTCTGACAGACTTCAGTTCATCTTCATCAATAACTGCAAATCCCCCACTGCTCCCCTCCCCTAGGGTGTCACCCAAGGTTCAGACCTCGGCCCCCTCCTCTTCATAATGTACCTGTTTCCTCTCGGTCACATAATCCACTGACATGGTCTCTAGTTCCTGCTTCACTGATGACATCCAGCTCTGCATCTCCACCAAGACAATCTTCACTGCCACTGAGTCAATCCTGACAAACTGCATCACTGAAATAAAATCCTGGCTTCAAGACAGTTTCCTCAAACTCAACTGTTACAAATTGGACCAAAATCCCTCTCTAAATCCACCCACAAGATCACCCTAAATATCGACAGCTCCACAGTATCCACCTCCCCTCACATCCAAAATCTTGGCATCATCTTCGGCCAAACCCTCTCCTTCAACTAATACGTGAAACACATCATCAAAACAGCCTTCTTTCACCTCAAGAACATCGGCTGCCTCTGGCCATCTCTCTCCTCCACAGCTGCAGAAACACTCATCCACGCCTTCATCACCTCTCATCTGGACTGCTGCAACAGTATGGCTCACCTTCGAAAGTTCTCAATAAGCTCCAATGCATCCAAAAATCTGCCGTCCGCCTGCTCACCCACTCTGGGACCCGTGGCCACATCACCCTGTCCTCTACAAGGTCCATTGACTTCCCATCCCCCAGAGAATCGGTTTTAAAATCCTCCTCCCGACCTACAAAGCCCTCAATAATCTGGCCCCACCCTACCTGACTGAGCTCCACACCGACACACTCCCAGCCACACACTCCACTATAGAAGCGCCATATTAGAACAATGTATTATTATTATTATTATTATTATTATTATTATTATTATTATTATTATTATTATTATTATTATTATTATTATTTAAAGTCCAGTGTGCAGGATTTGGGGGATCTACAGGCAGAAATTGAATATAATATTCATAGGTATGTTTTCATTAGAATATAATCACATGAAAATAAGAATCACTGTATTTTTGTGGCCTTACAATGAGCTCTTTATATCTACAGAGGGAACAGGTACAGGGATATTCAGTTGTTACAATATGCAGCCTCACCACTAGATGCCACTAAATCCCACACACTGATCCTTTAAAGCTGCAGTAGGTAACTTGTATAAAGTAATTCTTTGTCACATTTGGTAAAATTGTCCCTATGCCCAGACAGCAGTACACGAAACATCTTTCTCATCTCTGGGGACTTCAGTCATGCCTCTCTCTGTCACTCTCCCCAACTTCACACAGTATGTAAACTGCCACACAAGGGACAATACCAAACCCAAACACTGTGACCAAACACTGTGCCATCCAAGAGAGTACGGTGTTTTCCCAACAACAAGCCCTGGGTGACCCCTGAACTGATGGCTCTGCTAAATGAGAAGAAGAGGGCCTTCATCTCAGGGGACAAGGAGGAGCTGCGGAGAGTACAGCGGGAGCTGAAGTATAATATCAGGAGGTGTAAGAAAAACTAAAGGGAAAAACTGGAGCAGCGCCTGGAGAAGAACAATGTCCGAGATGTGTAGAGAGGTCTGAATCATATCTCGGGCCATGGCAAAAGTGGGGATGGACAAGCCACCACTGGAGATCAGGTCTGGGCAAATGAGTTGAACTTGTTTTTTAATAGATTTGACTCTGCCCCCACTCCAGCCCCCTCTCATTGGGGCCCCACTTCTTCACACCTCTCCAGGCCAGTCATCTCCCCTCAGCTGCAGTCCTTAACACCTCAACTCCCCTCAGACCCCTCTGCTCCAACCCCTGTTGTCATCAAGGTCCCCCCACCACGACCACCTACAGCTCTGGACTACCCCCCACAGTCACCCACCTCCCCCCTCTCCATCACTATGGACCAAGTGAGGGGGGAGCTCAGGAAGACAACGGCCAGGAAAGCCACAGGCCCAGATGCCATCAGCTCCAGGGTGCTCAGGGGGTGTGCAGACCAGCTCAGTCAGGTGGTTCTGTACATGTTCAACCTGAGCCTCAGCCTGGAGACCAGGGAGATGGTTACTGATTTCCGAAGGAAACCTTCCCCTCACACACCAGTGAACATCCAGGGCTCAGACATTGACATGGTGGACTCATTTAAGTACCCTAACTGGATGTTGAACGCCTTGTTCATAAGCTTGCAGTAGTACAGCCCCTGCTCCAATATGGAATGGTTGATCCAGTTGGGGAGCTAGCAGGACAGGAGCAGAGCACAACAGAGCTTTAACAGTACAAAAAGCTTGCTGACATGAGTCAGACCAAATGAAATTTGAGTTTGCTTTCAGTAGGTCAGTCAGAGGAGCCACCACAGTTGAGAAATTATGGCAAAAGCAGCGGTAATACCCAACCAAACCCAAGAACCTCATCAGTTCCTTTTTGGTGGTGGGAACAGGAAACTCCTCAACGGCTGCAACCTTGGCAGCGACGGGCTGCACCTGACCCTGACCCACAATCTTTCCCAGATATGTCACAGTGGCTTTTGCAAATTCACATTTAGCTAAGTTCACAGTCAAGTTTCCCTTTGTTAGTCGTTCAAACAAAGCACAAATGTGACTTAAATGATCTTCCCAGGTATTACTGTAGACCACCACATCGTCTAGATATACAGCACAACCTTCAAGTCCACTCACAACCATATTCATAAGAAGCTGAAAGGTAGCTGGTGCATTACGTAAGCCAAAACCCATGACTGTGTAAGAGAACAGCCCAGAAGGGGTTACAAAAGCAGATATCTCTTGAGCCCATTGTGTTAATGGCACCTGTCAGTACCCTTTTAATAGATCAAACTTACTTACATACTTTGCTCAACCAACTTGATCAATACAGTCATCAACACGAGGCAAGGGAGAAGAATCTGGTTTTGTCACAGCATTTACTTTGCGAAAATCTGTGTAACATCATGATGACTAACCCCAGCTTTTTCAACTAGCAAACATGGGGATGCCCAACTGGAAGAGGATGGAACAGCAATGTAGTTATCCAACATGTACTTTACTTCACTTCACTGTCTTTTATTTTTCTTTTTTCCTTAGACACTTGATAGAATCTTTGACGGATTGGTTTTGCATCACCAACATCAATATCGTGTTCAATCAAATTTGTTTTTGAAGGCATGTCCCCAAACAATGATTGATAACTTCTTTCAGTTCTACCAACTCAGTACACTTTTCAGAAGCCAAGTGAGCCAACAACACATCCAAATTTTTAAGGGATTCTGAGTTCTTCAAACGACCACGCAACAAAGAATCATCAGGCGATGCCACATCATGGGCGGGTTAACATGGGTGTTCACCTCAACAATAAACTGGACTGGACAGACAATACTAATGCCCTGTACAGGAAGGGCCAGAGTCGCTTACACCTGCTGAGGAGACTGAGGTCCTTTGGTGTGTGCAGGGCTCTACTCCGGACTTTCTATGACACTGTGGTGGCCTCTGCAGTGTTTTATGCCATAGTGTGCTGGGGAGGGGGCAGCACAGACAGAGACAGGAAGAGACTGAACAAGCTGGTTAAGAGAGCCAGCTCTGTCCTGGGCTGCCCACTGGACTCCATCAAGGAGGTGGCAGACAGAAGGATGTTAGCCAAGCTGACATCCATCATGGACAACTCCTCCCACCTGCACCACACTGTGAGGACCCTGAGCAGCTCCTTCAGCACAAGTGCAGGAAGGAGCGCAACCACAGGTCATTCCTGCCCACAGCCCCAATAGTGCACAATAACATCCACTCAAATGCAAGTTGTACTGATAACCTGATCACATCTCACATTTTTCCTTTGTTTTTCATGTGCAATCGTCATTTTTTTAAAATTACCTAAGTGTGTACGTATTGTATATATTGTAAATTACCATAGGGTATATAACATTTGTGCATTATTTTTTTGTCTTTTTATTTTTTGTCTTCTTGTCCTCTGACTTCTTGCACTGTCTTGTTGCTGCTGTAACGTGAATTTCCCCCATTGTGGGATAAATAAAGTCTATCTTATCTTATCTTATCTTATCTTATGAAACTGAAGAATTTAGTGTTGAATTTGGTGATAAAAGAGGCTGTTAGCTGCTCAGCTTTCAGAGCTTGTTTTTGCAAGTATGAAAGCTTGTGGATTTGACAGACAAATCATCAGTACTAGGCACAGTGAAACCCTGCACTCTCGCCAATATCTGCACAACAATTCAAACTATGGAAAATAGCGATTTCATGTCTGTCCGTGTACCAATCAGGATTTAGCAACATTTCAGTCAGAATATGATGACAGGTGTTGGGTTGATGCTTTTTTCCATTTAAAATGGCTCTGGCATCATCATTATTCTGTTGTAGAAGCTACCTTCTTTTTATCTTAAGCTTTTTTTTCTTTTTTTTTTCCATTACAGATGGTGTGATGTTTGCCTCCAGAATTTGATGGTATTTAATGGAATCCATTCTTCCCTCTACTAGTGAGATGTTCCCTGGCTGCAACAAATGCCCAAAGCATGATCAGTCCACCCCTGTGCATGACAATTGGAGAGGTGTTCTGTTCAAGAAAATTCTGCACTGTTTTTTTCTCCAAATAAACCCTTGCTCGTTTTGGACACAAAGTTCTATTGATTTTGAATTACAGGCTGAATTTCGTAGTGAGGATGTAGGAAAGGTTTTCCTCCAATGACTGTTAAAGGACATATTTGTGTAGGTGTTGCTGCACAGTGGAACAGTGCACCACCACCCCAAAGTCTGCTAAACCTTCCTTTCATAGTCAGCCGGGGGTTTTGATGTACCTTTCTATAAAGTATTCTTGTTCTTCCAGACCTCAACTTGACGCCCACTTTTCCTGCTAACTGACATTACAAACTGAGGAAACAACTACCCGAAAATACTGTGCTATGCCTTCCTCTGCTTTGTGGGCATCAGTTATTTTCATTTTCAAAGAGTTAGACAGCTGCTTAGAGGAGCCCATGGCTGCTGATTGTTGGGACAACATATAAGGAGTCAGGCTATTCATAAAGCTTTGAAATTTGTATCACTTGGCCTTTCCTAACAATGCCTGTGAACAAGCCATAGCACTATTGAGCTAAAAAAAAAAAAAAAAAAGAGAAGAGAATCTGAGTGCTCAAACTTTTGCATGATGCTCCTTTCCTTTTTTCTCTAAATTTGTGCACAACTAAATTAATGCCCTTATCTCACTTAAAATGTTGGAGAGGATGTTTCATCTTTAACTTAACGACTTTTGGAAATCAGTCCATCTTCTACTCACTTAATTATTCACAGTAACCAAACTTTTGACCAGGGGTGCCACTGTATTTAGAGTTAATATAAATTGCACAAAATATACATCTGAATGCAGAGAAAGTCTTTGACAGAATGGTATCTTTTTTGCTGTATTTAAGCTGCTTGCTGTTTATCTTCTGCATCTTAACATCTCCTCTAGTTTTTGTATACAGTAATCAAACTTATTCTGATTGTATTACTTTATCAAAAATGCATCTTAGTTGGGCTATACATTGACATACCCTTGTAGATAAAATCACCATCAAAGTCCTCGTTGTTCACAGGGCTACAGCTTACACTGGATGCAGCTACTCAGACCCTGCAACACCCACTCCATCAACAAGTGTTAGATCTAACAACCAGGACAAGGTAACAGTCAACTGCTAATCAAGCACGCTCAGATGACTTTCTTGCTACATTTTGAAATTCTAGTGTTGGAAATGCAAGCAATTGCAGCTAGATCAATAGCCCCAAGTACACTGAAGTTTCAAAGTTTTGTCAGAATGTAAACTTGTAGACTCTCTGACTGTGCCCTGAGAAATGTCATGATTCCCTGCCAATCAATCTGCTTGCAAAGGAGAGGCTACTTTCCTATGTACACAATATCCACAATTCCACAGCCTGGGAGGCTGGAGGTCAACTTGTGGGGGAGGGTAGTGGTGCAGTGATGAGCAATGGGTCTTGAAAGCATCTTAGGGTTAGGGTTAGCATCTTTAAAGCATCTTTAAAGTGAAAATGAAAATGAAATAAGCAACAGAGAGCAAGAGAACGAGAAGAGGGAACCAGCAGGGTTTGGCAGAAAGAGAGAAAGAAAATAGGAAGGAAAAGGGAAATAACTGTGACATGAATATCACTTGCAATTGCAGGGAAATCAGGCAGGGAAAGTGGAATGACTTCTCAGTATGTTTGATTTTCTTCAGTGAATGTCAAATATTGTGCATTCTTGAACTGCAGGTAATCTGTACTTGTGGGCATGCAAGAAAGCATATTAAACTTTCTGGAGCCAGCTTTTTGCTGGTGACTGACATTATTTCATATTGCACATACAATATACTGCATTCTGACACCAACCCATAAGAAATCATACAACTTCTTTACAAAACTAATTTTATTTACCATCTGAAGAAATGAGATCAAACCTTCATATTACAAAAAAAAACAACAACAAAAAAAAAAACATTAGGAACATCACTGCATACAAACATATACCTTCAGCATTAATCATTAAGAATGTCAAACGAAGGGTAATTTCTTATACAGAGGAACAAGCCATCCAGTGACTCTTTAAATCATCCACAGATGGACTGAACACTCCTACTACAAAAACCAAAACACATTTGGTTGTGGTTGTCATGGCTGGGTTAGAGCACATAAAATTTACAAATCCATTAAATCATGCAGACAAAAAAACAACTGTTTGGTTGTTTGTTTGATAGATCATGTTTGATAATTCATGTATTCTCTAACCTGTCTGCTCTCGCATGTGGTGGACAATATTCCCCATAGTGTAGCAGATGCAGTGTTAGTGAGGGAGGACCCAGGACAGACTCTGGGTTAGGAGTATCTATATGGAGGAATCAAGTTAAACAAAGTGTAAGAAAATGTAACAGTGCTTAATCTCATGAGATCAGTTTCTGATTATGAATGGGGAGCAGTTAACAGTCACTACTGGATATTTATAGGGCCTTTATCAGATCATATATTGATTAGCGGTGTATGGTATATGGAGCAGCAGCCAATGATTTATTTCAATACAACCGTTGGTTTATTGTGAAACATCTGTCTTGTCAGTAACAGGTGTAACCCTGTCTTAACAATTTCCAAAACTATATTCAAAGTTCTTGAGACAGTACTTCTTCAATCCCCCAGGTGGCACTGTCGTTCTTTTCTCCATTCCCCCCTGATTGCCCTCGCCACACACAGAAGACAATATCTACCAAAAAGTGCATGTGCTGTTTCAGTTCGCTCTTTCAGCGTCTTTGGCTGCAAGACTCACTTTACCCCAGTGTAAATGGAAACAATAAGCATTTAAAGTGACAAATTGATACTATCAAGCCAAATACATTTTCTGCCTGTTCCAATAACCCTCTTAGAGCAGCTCCTGAATTGCTGCTCTTTTGTTTTGGTGTGACAAGCAGCTCTGTATCACCTGAAGGGTCATTACTGAATTACTTATCTGTCTATTAATTATCAAAGAGTCCTATGGTTGACATAGGTCAAGTGGTTAACAGCACAAAGGGCCACTTGATATTGCTTATTAAGACATTTTCATTAATTTCTAACAGTTATCTGTTGTCTAGGAGTCTGATAGGCATGCTTTGGGCGATCTCTGGTGTAGTCCACAACAGATGTGAAGACCAATCACTCCATATGGGGATGGGCTTAACACCATGATTAGTCTACATATTACACTGTCATCAATCATGTACAAACCACGGCATGAAAATGACACAAAAACACTTCTCTGGGTAAAGCCTGCAATTCCTGTTATAATTCTTTAAATGGTTATCTATGAAGTATTAAAAGAGGGAAAGCTCCCACTGGGTTAGAACAGTGCCTTTAGAGTTGGGCAGTGCTGAATGTTACTGGGAAACACAGCTGTCACCCACATACTGAGCATAGCGATCTGAGACACTTTTCCTCAGCTCATCGACATCTCTCCTCAGCTGGCTGACCTCCAGAAGCTTTAACCTCAGTTCTTCTTCCACCACCACTCTGCAGTCACTCTCCTCCACTGAAGCACTCAACGCTGGACAGAGACAGCAGAGGAGAAAAGTTAGCAGGAGGTCAGGGTTAATATATAGTAACCCGGGCTATCACTACATACTGCACATTCAGGAAGGGTGAATCAAGCCCCTTACGTAAACATCGGTAAAGTTACTAGTTACTGACACACACCTGCGGTTATTTGCTTTCTTTCAAAGGGTAAGATGAGAATATTGATAGCACTGTGTGTTGTCCAGTGCTGCACTGGGGTCAGAATGTCAGTTTAAAAAAAAAAAAAGACATGTGTAGATTATATCTGTAGTAAGGCACAACAATACATTTCCTTTCTTGGGAGGCTGATGTCATTCAGAGCAAACAGACACTAATCCTGTTATTAATTATAACAACAAATTATAAAGATAATAGCAAAAGCGAGCAATTCAAGTGATGGCACTGCAGCTACTTATTTATGATGTCTGGTGAAATATGTGTAGTATTTATTTTTGTTTGGTTATCTATTGTATTTAGTTTTTATGTGTTTGTGTTTGGGACACAACACAAATTTAATCAAAACTGCAGTTAAGATGTAACTTTAAGATGTAAGCGTTGCATAAAGACTGTAATGTGTGTAAGTGTGTGTTTTCCACATACATTTCATGCCCAGAAGCAGAGACAGGTTGGGCTCCTTCCCCTGCGCTCTCTGAGCCAGGATGCTACAGAGAGCCTGGAGGTCCAGCAGACACAAGGACATCTCTTTCAGCAGCCGACCCACTTCTGGTATTTTTACGTGGGGTAGAGGATGCACCAACAGCCCTTCATCCACCTGCCGCTGCTTCTCAGAAGGAAACAAAGGCACATATTTTAGTTTGCAGTCACTTGGCTTTCTACAGCAAACATTACTCAAAGCAGTTTGTCAGATAGCTAAGCTGCTAATGAGGATTGTGTGTTTCCTGAGCAGAGTTAGGTGCAGCCAAGTGGTGGAGGGGCGTGTGGAGATAGAGGTGGGGACTACTTAGATCCGTGCAAACTACATGAAGGCAAAGGTATGGAGCTACATTTAAGCCAATGTAAGGCATGAAGGGATTTCATGGAAAAAAACTTGTAAATTGTAACTTTGATGAAGAGACAGGAGTTTTTAGGGGTTTAATCAATGCATGGACAGGAAGTTTAAGAGCTCTGTAAATGACTTTGTAGCGGCACAACCCAAACGTAAAGAGATTTATGAATGGCAATATGGTGGCACTATTCAAACATAAGGTGCACTGTTACTGATCAGTCAGCATATCAATCCCTATCTCATAATGTGTTCTGCAGTAAGTCATACAGAAAAGAGTGAAAGACAAGAAGACTTCCAACATTGATACCTGTGGGAAGGCTCTGCATAGGGTGGCTAGGCTTTCCTCCTTTTCCAGCAGATAAGACTGTTGATGAGGAAGGCCTCTTTTCTTTTGCAGTTTTGAACTGGTGGCCTAACAAAGCACAGAATGTGACAGGTAAGCCTGAATTATTCTTCAGAGGGAGAATATACAGCAGATGTGTGAGGCCAGGAATGTTTATTTTTTCCATTTCAGTTAAAGAGATTATTTACTGAGTGATACATATTTAATTCTTAAACAAAGTCAAGCACAAGCGGGTGGCTGGACAAATGATGATGATGCGTTACAGTTTAGACAAATGATGAATTAAATGAAAATCTGTCACTGACGACGACAAGAAATTGTCTTGGATATTTTGTCACAGTTGATGAGGGGCCACAGAGTTCAGTGTAAATGACTTTTCAAGTCCAGGGAGATGCATATGGGCTCATTTTGAGCTGCAAAAGTACCTCTCAACTATTACCAAATGATTTCACTGGGCTCTGTGCACAGGCTTTCCTATCATCCAATGATTATCTGAAGAAGATTTTAACCTTCACCTCACCTATTTGTCTCTCTGTCTCTTTGCAGTCACTGCACTCAAGACCCTGTCTATGGCTCTCTAGGGGAATCTCCAAATTAGTTGCTATTTGTATGGCTCTCAAATAAAGCTGCTGCATTCATGGCTCTCCTGACTGAATTAACATAATACTCCAACTGTCCAAGGGACTTTCTTTCACCAGCTGTTCTAATACTTTGTCTGTCTGTTGTTTGGTTATTTAAAAATGGTATTTTGGACAGAAGGACCTTTCAAGATACATCAATTATAACGTGGTACAGTGCTTAAATACAGCCTATAACTGCATGATAATCCACAGGTGCATTGGAGGTGTCCATGATCACATACAGTCGCCAGTTTATTCAAGATATTCTCAACTGTTAAACCCTACAATTGCTATAATATCTATAATCCTTTTGATATTACAAAAAAGGAAAAATTATTTTCAAGTTAGTGCTATATGTGTGTGTGTATATATATATACACACACACACACACACACACACAGACAAACAATGCTACATTTCTGTAGTCCATGTAATTGTGCTATGACACCTGAATTTCCGCTTGGACAATATGAAGATGAAGAGCAATCTTATCTTAACCAGTGAAGATGAACAGACTGTACAGTTAAATTTCACTTTTTTTCGATGTCACTTAACATTTTCTAATGATCATTTTACATTTGAAAATTGCTTTTTCAATTTAAATTTTAATTATGACCAAAAATTACCTCCATGTAGTACAAAAAGTGTGAAAACCACTGACGTAAATTTACAAGGTAGTTGACCAGTGGTGTGATATACAGTAAGTCTACTTTTGGATCACACGCCGTCAAGTTGGTTGTCAGGTAAATTTGAGTAAGGCACTTTCAATTCTGTTTTCAATAACATGACTCCAAGGTTGAGAACCTCTGAGTGTGTGCATATGCTTAATACCCTACCGTTAGCTGTGATGTCAGTCTCTCAATCTGTTCTTTTTGACGCTCAATCAGCTGGTGGGGAATAAAGGTAACATGTTAATGGATTTTTGACTTTGTGTATATGTGGATGCATTTGTGCATTTGTATGTTTAGGATGCTACCCTGCTGCTGTGGTCTTGCTGCTCCAGAAGTTCAGTGTTTTCGACCTCAAGCTGCTTCAGGTCCTGCACTGGCAACCTCACCCCATCATCCAAACACTGCTGCACCTTCTTCTGCAGACTTCAATACGATAAGATAAATTGTATTAAATAATAAAGAGACAGAGCGACACACAGACATGTACTTACATAGAACAAAGATAAGAGCATGTTAGCAGCCGTTTTGTAATCTAATGTAGAAGGAGTTTGTTCAGACTCAATTCAAAGTTTAGAGGCAGCTCAACTGCATACATACATGTTTAATTAATTAATGTAAAGACACCAGACACCAGGCACGCACTCTTCTGATGACCTTGTGTGTGAACTGTTCTTATTTCAAGGACTTAATAACTTCATAAATGTACAGATATGATGAAAAGGAGAGAAACCACAGATAAATAACAAAGAACTGAAGTTCCTTGTTCCAAGTTTTGAGATCAGTCAGAGTCAAAGCTATCACACAAACAGAGCTGAGGTGCACACACAAACATGGCTGGTGTGTACTTTGCTAACTATCCAAAGCAAATATCTGGTTATACATTGGCTGTTTGAGCAGCGCTCCAGCAGTCATATTAATGTTAATAACACAAGGTGCAGATTTGCTTTGAATACACCTTAAAACAAGCTAACAGCAGCTATTTATCATGGTCGACATTAGCTGATTATGTACCTGTGTACAGATGCAATCAATTCCTTCTCTCTCCTGGCCTGCATCTCGATCTTGATGTTTTTCTCCTTCAGCAGGGTATATCCTTCCTCTAGGTTCTTCTTTAACAGAGACAATGTTTTCTCCAGATCCTTGGCTTTCTGCTGTACCTCCTCCTGCTGAGTACACACAATCGTACACAGAGTGGTCACTAGAATTATCAGTGTTTTGTCTAAATTGTTCAAAGTGACAACGTGTGACATACATTTGTACATTTCGATGTGCAAGACTATTAACAAGGTAAGCATTAAAAACAATACATATCCATATTGTTTTTTACATTTTAAACAGTAGAAGGAGTAGTAGTGGCTCTGCAGGAAAAAACAGAATACAAGTGATAACAGACATAAAGAAGAAAACAACCAATGAAATCAACATGACCATAAGATAAAGAAATATATGTTCACAGGCAGTTGGCTGTTTTTTTTCCCAAAGCAACTTTAAAATTATTCCTTTAGCTCTGAACAGCAGACTTCATGAGCTTCTTTAATGATAAAATTCTTACTATTAGAGACCAAATGCATCACCTCCTGCCGTCAACAGGTACTGTTTTGTCATTAAACACAGACACCGTAGAAACTTATTAAACCTGTCACAGTGTTAGACTGTTTTTCACCTCTCAATCTTCACCAACTAATTTCAATAATTTCATCATCAAAATCATCAACCTGTATTCTAGACCCCATCCCAACTTAGCTGCTTAAAGAAGTTTTAACTTTAATTGGCTCTTCCTAATTAGACATGATCAATCTGTCTTTATTAACAGGCTACGTAACACAGTCCTTTAAAGCAGCTGTAATAAAACCTCTACGTAAAAAGGCTTCTCTTGATCCAGGGGATTTGGTCGACTGTAGACCGATATCCAACCTCCCCTTTCTCTCAAAAATTCTTGAGAAAGCAGTTGCTAATCTGCTGTGCGACTTTCTACACAACAATAGTTTATTTGAGGATTTCCAGTCAGGGTTTAGAGTGCATCAGAGACAGCACTGGTTAAAATTACAAATGACCTTCTAATGCAATCAGATAGAGGACTTGTGTCTGTACTAGTCTCAATAGATCTTAGTGCTGCATTTGACACCACTGACCATGGTATCCTATTGCAGAGACTGAAACACTTCATTGCTGCCAATGCAGCGACTGTAAAACGGGTGTAATGTGGGCCCGCCCTCTGGTCTTCGTCAGCATGTGTGCAACTGAGTTTTACAGTAATTGGAGGTATGCAATAGTGTTTTTGGGAAGACCAGAGGGCAAGGCATTACAGTAATCTAAACGACAGGAAATAAAAGCATGCATTAGCACCTCTGTGCTGGCCTGAGAGAGAAACGGGCGGACTCTGGCTATGCTCTTAAGATGATAAAAGCCTATTTTTGTTGTATTTTTGATATGTGGGATAAAAGTCGGCTCAGAGTCAAAAATCATGCCCAGGTTTTTAACAGATTGTGTTGGTTTAAAATCTTGTAATTTTGCTAAAAGTTTGTCAGTCTGGCGTTCAGGACCTATAACTAAAACCTCTGTTTTGTCCTGGTTGAGCTGTGGGAAATTCCCTGCCATCCATGACTTGATATCTAAAATGCAGTTAAAAAGGGTATCTATTGGCCCTGTGTCATCAGGAGACACGGCAATGTACAGCTGTGTATCATCAGCGTAGCTATGGAAACTGCTGCTGTGTCTCCTGATGACGTCTCCAAGAGGAAGCATGTAAAGATTAAAAAGAATTGGACCTAAAATTGAGCCTTGGGGAACCCCACACTTAATTTCATGGGTTCCTGAGGAACAAGTATCCATACTTACATAAAAACATCGGTCTATGAGATAAGAATGGAACCATTTAAAAACAGTACCAGAGAGGCCAACCAGGTGTCTGAGTCTATTTAATAAAATGTGATGGTCTACTGTATCAAAGGCCGTGCTTAGAATCTTGTTTCTGTTTAAAAAGTCATTGACTTGGTTAAAAACCCATTTTTCTAGAATTTTACTTAAAAAGGGTAAGTTGGATACAGGTTGGTAGTTATTATGAAAGTTGGGGTCTAAAGTGCTCTTCTTAAGAAGCAATTCATAATGTTTAAAAACTGTTCTTCGAAGAATCCATAAAATGATTTTAAAAGTGATGTGGGAATTGGATCTAAAGGCAGGTTGTTGGGTTTACTTGGGAGAAAACTTGACCAAGTGTCCTCACATCAACCAGGGCAAAACTCTCCAGTGTTTCCTCAGGCAAGGACAACAATTCCAGTGTGTTAACAGATAAAACTTGTTGGGATAAAAGGCTAGATCTGATGTCCTTGATTTTGGTTCTGAAGTAGTCTGCAAAGTTCTGACAAAGAGTGTCAGATGGCATGTTAAAAACTTTGTTGAAATTTGTGCTAACTTACAATCTAAAATCACATCATTCATTAAAAAAGTCTTTTTTAAAAGAGAGCGCATGTTCAGTACTGCCACGTTAATGTTCATGCTGAACGTGCGCTCATTGTAGTGAATCGGTTGAATGATAGTATGTGTGCGTGGTCTGAAAACATTCCTGGGTTTTTGCATTCTGTGGGAAATGATGGTTGTAATGGTGTAGACGGTGTTGTCCAGGACTTCTGTGAGGGGGTGTGAGGTGTGTGTGTGTGACGTGCAGGCAGTCAATCACGTGGGTGTGATTGTACCGCAGACAGATCAGCTGGTTCTGGTTTGGGGAGACTGGCATGCTGCACACCATATGCCAGGTTGGCAGACAGCATGCAGGCACCTGCTGTGTTCAGGTGGAGTCTGTCTGGACCGAAGAGATGCCATCTCTCCAAAAAGACATCAAAGCTGCTGATGAAGCCGACATGGTGAGAGTTACAGGCAGAGGAGAGCCAGGTGTTGAGGCTGAGCAGCCTGCTGAAGCTGCCTATCCCTCTGCCACAGGTGGGGGTAGGGCTGGAGATGAAAACACTCACCTGGGACTGTGAGATGGTGTTGAAAAGGTGGGCGAAGTCCTGCTTTAAAAGTTTGGACTGCTGCCTGGCGCTGTCGTTCGCTCCTGCATGGATAATAATCCTTTTTGCCCGCGGATGCGAGCTCAGGATGTCTGGGAATTTCCCCATTATGTCCATAACGGTGGCGCCGGGGAAGGACAGAATGGACGCCCCCCTCATGCTGACGTGCCTCATGATGGAGTCCCCGATGACAAGGGTTGTGGGAGCGTCCGCTCAATCTTCAGGGGGGCAAGCCAGTTCAGCCACCCCGCCACCAACACCAGGACCCTGTGTGTGATCCCTCGCCTGGTGGGGAGAACGTGAGGAGTGCCAGCGCACCGCATCCTTAACCAGCCGCCTGCACTGGGATGAGGATGAGCCCCCTGTTGGACACCCTGGTCGTGGTGCTTCTCGCTCACGGATAAGGCCGCATACTTAATGGAGAGTGGCAGGCTCGGGGGAGAAGGAGCCCCGCCATGGGTCCCGCTCGGAGTCCTCTTCCGCCTTCGGACGACCACTTCGGTCCAGGGGGTTGCCTTGCTTGGTGTGGAGCAGACGGGTTGATGACAGAGGGAGGATGGTTCCCAGAGAACTGTGTGCCCAAGTGCAGAGGTGGTGTTTTTTGGCTTGGACTCACTGGTCTGTGAGGACTCCAGCCAGCTGGTCACCGCTGGGAGACGAGACCTGAGGGTGGACAGCAGGGAATCCTTCCTCAACAGCTCGTCCAATATTCGTCTTTTGTCCTCTAGAAGGGCAGCGATCTTTTTGTGTGTTATTTTTAGCAGTTGTTCCATCTCTCCAGGTGACTCAGCAGCGCCCGGTGAAGGCATGGCGGCTCACATGCCAGAAAAAGTTCTCTTGACCGGCCTAACGCTAAAAACAGTTAAAGTGCCCAAGACTTAAAAACTGAAGAGCTAAGAAAGGCTAAAAATCCAACTCTCAGAACTAAGTTACAAGGCTAAAAGACCAAGTGCTAAGACTGAGAGCTAAAACACGGACTGAGAGCTAAAACACAGAAGTCAACCGGAAGCAGCCGGAAGCATTGCCATATACATCTGCCATATACATCTCTCACCATCTTAATACCATATTGATTGGCACTTTCATCTGTTTCCGGTTCCGGTTTACTTCCGCCTGCAAAACTGCAGACTGCCGCACGTTAACTCGGTAAAACAACGTAAATAACTACCGGATTAAAGTATTATTTATTGATTCAACATCAGTAGAGCGTTAGCAGCGTTACCTCCCAGCGGTACCGAAACAGAACTCACCTCCCTGTGGTGGTACTGTGTTACGGGGTGCCTGTGCTCCTGCACAGGCTACAGGTATGATGGCGGTGTGTGAGTCCTGCCTTCCCACCCTCTCGAAACTGAGAGAGAGCATCTCCGGTTTGCGGGCTGACCTCAAGGAGAGGGACAAGATCCTCTTGGATTTCTCCACTGTCACCACGACCCAGGCGAAACATATCGCCTACCTGAGGGCATCCGGCGCTGGTGACCAGAGCATGACGGCCGCATACAACACCACCCTGCCGTGGACCGGCTCAACTACCACCGGAACCCCGGCACCACCGACGGCGGAATCCCGCTGGCACTGACAGGGAGCCAGGCCCATGTCATCGGCACCTTCCACTTCCTATCTTCGCCCCGTGGAGTCGCACTGCCTCACCGGGAAGGACGGGGCGGAGGGTCCATTGAGCTCAACACCACTCAGGCCGAGGGAAACCTGGTCGGTGGTGCACCGAGGCGCTGGAGCTCAGCCATCTCCTCCCCCGCCGCCTCCGGATCTACCACTGGACAACAGGTTCAACATCCTAAGCCTGCAGGATTTCCCTCCCGTCGGTACCTCGTCCAGCTCGCCTCCAGGACCTGACCACCCAGCTGGCTGTGGCTCTCACCAGTCCAGGCTCCAGGATCCACCTGTTCAGCATGGTCCCTCCCCTCCAGCTCGGACCGGTACAACCACCACACGACACCAGCAGGCTCCACCTCGCCACCGCCGCACCCCAAGGGAGCCAGTTGTGCAGCGCACTCCCCCCTCGGTACTGGTAGTGGGGACCTCCATGGTCAGGCACGTGGCAGTGCCCGGAGGCTGGACCTTCTGCCACCCTGGAGCCCGCGTCATGGAGGTTGCATCCGCCGCTCTTCAGCTGTGTGCGCAGCACAGCCCGGCCTCCACACTGGTCCTGGAGGCTGGCATCAACAATGTCAAAAAACAGCAGTCGGAGGTCCTGAAGAAGGACTCTAGATAGCATTCTCCTTACAGAGACATGGCTTGGCACTGATGCACCTGTTGTTCTCACTGAGGCTTCCCCACCAAATTTTAACTTTTTATTCTCTACTAGGGGGGGCAAAAAAGGAGGTGGAACTGCATCTATTACAAGAATTACAATGTCTGCAAAGTCAGTTCCTTTTAACAGTTTTACATCATTTGAACATCATGCCTTTGTTCTTAGCAGCCCACCTATTCTTTGCATAACGGTCTACAGACCACCAAAGTATTCATCCTCTTTTATCAGTGAATTCTCTGATTTCTTATCAATCATTCACACCAAATACAACAGTATTATAATTAATGGTGATTTTAATCTACACATCGACAACATCTCGGACCCAGCATCCAGAGAATTTTTAAACCTCTTGAACTGTCTGGATTTTAAACAGCACGTTACGCAGCCGACCCACAGCAGGGGGCACACCCTTGACCTGGTCATAATCTATGGCCTGTCCGTGGGTGTGTCCTCTGTTGTGGATCTGGCTGTGTCTGACCACTACTGTGTGTTTTTTAACATCACCAGCTTTAATCAGCGGGAGGCTCCAGTGAGAACAGTGAGGAAACGCTACCTAACTCCTGAGGTGGCTGCAAATTTTACCCAGATTTTACAGAGCATTCCTGCAGAGTTTTTACCAGCGCCCTGCGATTTTATCGTTGACAATTTTAACAGCAATCTGAAGTCAGCGCTGGACTCAGTGGCTCCTTTTTTAACAAAAACAATTAAGAAAAAACCTTTACCTCCCTGGAGAAATGAGGAAATTAAGCAACTGAAAAGAAAATGCAGGAGTGCTGAGAGGAAATGGAGAAAATCAAAACTAACAGTCCACTACGAAGTTTTACATCAACACCTCAAAACTTACAATAGCACTATTAAACAGGCAAGAATTTCTCACTTCCAAAAACTAATCTCTGACCACTGTTATGATTGTTATGATTTGTTGCACTTGTTTTGGTGTATCCTGGATGCTGTGTGTCATCCTGGGCATAAGGCGGTGTGTGTGTGAGTGTGTGTGTGCGCACTGCTCTGTCTGCCCTTGTTACAGGTTGTAGGTCGGGAGGCGTGATTGGCCGGCGCTACTACTTAAGGAGGACAACGGCGGACCATCTCCCTCTCCTGCTTCTCCTTCCACTTCCAAGAGAGGGCTGTGTCAGAGTGGGTTGCTGCCGCTGTGGTCGGTGGCTGAGATTGTGTGTGATCATTAATTGTCATTGTATATAATTGTAAATAATATTAGTATTATATTAGCGAGGTGAGTCATCTAGTAGCTGTGGGGGGGGGGAGCCATTTATGTTCATCGGATTTTTTCTCCTGTGCTTAGGGAGGATTACAGTTTTGTCATTTATTTTATTTTATTTTGGACAGGTAAGATTCAAGAGAATGGAACCTTTTGTTTGTTATTTTGGCCATGCCCTCCCCGACGCCATTGCTACCTGGTTAAATAAATAAAAACCTTGCTAGACTGCAGTGAAGGTGTGAACAGCCTTTCTTGGGAGCTGGGAGGAAGAGGGGAGCCCTTTTGTGTTGTATCCTGGTTCCCCTAGTCTGGGGCATAACACCACAAAAATAATCCCAAATTTCTCTTCTCCACAATTGATCTTTTAACAAACGGTAATTTTAACAGATCTCATAAGACAACAACAAATACCCTGTGTGAAGACTTTGCGGACCAATTCAGGCACAAAATTGATAACATCAGATCCAGTCTTTTATCTCAACAGGTTTTAACTACCAACACGTCTGGATCACAGGTTTTACCTGAGGAAACACTGGAGAGTTTTGCCCTCGTTGATGCGAGGACACTTGGTCGAGTTTTCTCCCAGGTAAACCCTACAACCTGCCTTTGAGATCCAATTCCCACACCGTTTTTTAAAACACTTTATGGATTCTTTGAGGAACAGCTGTTATACATGGTGAATTGCTCTCTTCAGACAGGTGTCTTCCCCACCTCCTTTAAAACGGCGGTGGTGAAGCTCCTTCTGAAGAAGAGCAACTTAGACCCCAACATTCTTAATAATTACCGACCTGTATCCAACTTACCTTTTTTAAGTAAAATTTTAGAAAGACTGGTTTTTAACCAAGTAAATGACTTCTTAAACAGAAACAACATTTTAGAAAGGTGTCAGTCTGGTTTTAGGATGAACCACAGTACCGAGACAGCCCTATTAAAGATTTTAAATGATATCAGGTGCAACTTAGATAAACACAAGCTCACAGTCTTGGTTCTACTGGATCTAACCGCCGCCTTTGATACAGTAGACCATCACATTTTATTAAACAGACTGAGGCACCTGGTCGGCCTCTCAGGTACTGCTTTTAACTGGTTCGTCTCATACCTCACTAACAGACACTTCTTTGTAAGTTGGGATACATGTTCCTCGGGAACCCATGAGATCAAGTGTGGGGTTCCCCAGGGATCAATTTTAGGGCCAACTCTTTTTAATCTGTACATGCTACCCCTTGGGGACCTCATCAGGAAGCACAGCATCAGCTTCCATAGTTATGCTGATGATACGCAACTGTACATTGCCGTGTCTCCTGATGACACAGGGCCAATTGATGCCCTTTTTAACTGCATTTTAGACATCAAGTCATGGATGGCAGAAAATTTCCTTTAGCTCAACCAGGACAAAACAGAGGTCTTAGTCATTGGTCCTGAAGGCCAGAGAGAGAAACTTTTACCAAAACTACAAGATCTTAAACCAACACATTCTGTAAAAAATCTGGGCGTGACTTTTGACTCTGAGCTGACTTTTATTCCACACATCAAAAATATAACAAAGATAGGTTTTTTCCATCTTAAGAACATAGCCAGAGTCCGCCCGTTTCTCTCTCAGGCCAGCACGGAGGTGCTGATGCATGCTTTTATTTCATGTCGCTTAGATTACTGCAATGCCCTGCTCTCTGGTCTTCCCAAAAAGAGTATCTCCAACCTTCAGTTACTTCAGAATTCAGCCACACGAGTGCTGACGAGGACCAGAGGGCAGGAGCACATTACACCAGTTTTAAAATCGCTGCATTAGCTCCCCGTGCGTTTCAGGATAGATTTTAAGGTTCTTTTATTAGTTTTTAAGTGTCTTAACGGTCTCGGGCCTTCTTATTTATCTGACCTACTCTTACCATATCAGCCCTCGCAGACCCTGAGGTCCTTCGGCACTGGCCTCTTAACCATACCAAAAGTAAGAACTAAAACACATGGGGAGGCGGCTTTTAGTCATTATGGCCCCCGATTGTGGAATAGCCTGCCAGAGAACCTCAGGGCCGCAGAGACTGTTGATGTTTTTAAAAAGAGGCTCAAGACCCACCTTTTTAATCAGGCTTTCAATTGATTTGTTTGACTTATCTCATTCCTTTAATCAGGCTTCTTATCATATTTAATCTTTATTCGTATCTTATTTTAGTTGCATCATGTTTTAACATGTTTAATTATTATTTATATCATTTATCCATTTTATTTTATTTTATTTTATTTTATTTTATTTTATTTTATTTTATGCCTTAGTCCCTTGGTTTTTAGCTCCAGTGTTTCCTCATGGGGGCCCCTGTTTTCTTCATGGGGGCCCTTGGTTTTTAGCGTTTCCTCATGGGGGCCCCCCACACTGGGAGCTGCTTTTGGTCTACTGACGGGTGCGCTGTCGAGGGGACGGCTCTGGCCTAGACGGCTGGAGGCCTCTGCACCTTGGTGCGGGGCCTCCTGTCTGCCTGGGTCGGGGTGTCTCGGGCGGCGCTCCCTAATCATGGGCCGGGGGCCCTCTCAGTGTGGATGGCCCCCAAAGGTTGCTTATTCCTTGCCTTGCCTGTATGGGTGTGTGTGCGGGTGTGTGTCCTCGTGTGTGCATGTCTGTGAGTGTGTGTTTTTATATGTTCCGGTATGTTTTTATGGGGGCGGGAGGGCTGGGTTTTCCTCTTTGTTGTTTTTAGCCTCTGTGAGGCACTTTGTGTTGCTTTTAAGTATGAAAAGTGCCATATAAATAAAGTTTGATTTGATTTGATTTGATATGCATGGAGAGTTGGATTTGACCATAAACTTGAGGAGGTGTTGATGAGACATTTTTAACAAGTTACAGCAAACAGGCTGGAGGCGAGAGGAATCACCTGACAGTTACATCATGTGTCGCAGCTGTTTCAGCACTGTGTTCAAGAATTCACTTTATATGAATTGGGCTTGTTTTCAGAAAGTGGATCCAGAAAAGCAGACCTAAAGCTGAGAGGTTCAACATTTAAAAAACTGCTGTGTTTAGTCCTTCCTTGGTGCTTTGTCAGGATGACAGAGATAGCAACAAAAAGTGACAGGGCTGACAGTGTCGAGGGGAAAATTTCCACCAATACCTCTGAACTACTCGAACCTTTCCAAACATATAAGTAAATACCCTCAGACCTCTGACACTTGAAATAATTTGCATTAACTCTGATCTTAAAGGAAAGTAATGGTTTGAGAATTTTGTTTCATTACCCAATTCATTCATTCTGTCTGAAAATGAAAGAGAATTAATAAAAGTTTGTTTCATGAAACTGCTTAATCCAGCTATAGCCCACCTTGGCTGCACTCAGCAGTCAGAATTCCATGTTTTCTCTTCAGCCTCACAGCGGGGGACACTTCACTGAACCATGTTGTTGTGGTCCTGTTCTGTAGCAGGGCTGACCAGGGCCAATCTGTGACCACCTCCTCCCTCTACCACCGCCATTTCTTGCGAAAACTGATTTATTTTAGAGGCCTCAGTGCTTTTGCATCTTCTAAGTTAATCTCTGTGGTTTACTTTAACTCCTATGTTCTTGTTCCACTATGTTATGAGCCTCTACTATTTCATGTACTATAGTGAATTTGTCAGTTTTAGCGCTTTGCAGTGTTTTGTTAGTGGTCTTTTTCATGGTAAATTCGGTCTACACGTCATGTGGACATATTCTGGACAATTTGGTCAGCAGATAACTCCTGCTACAAGGAGGACTGGATGAAGAAGGAACAGCCACAGTGAGCTGTTAGATGAAGATTTACAAGTGACAGATTCTTACTGTGATTTGATCAAACCTGTGAACCTCAAACAAACATTGTCATGTTGTCCTGTAGAGTAACATCAGCGTCATGGCATCACAGTATGAATGGCTGAATATCCCTGTTTCTGTAGAAAAGCAACTCAGTCAAGCCATACTTTCACAGTAAGTGCTGCTTTTCTAAGCCTTCGGTATAAAACACCTTTTGGCTGTACTGGCAGACAACATAGTTACCTCCTATGTATGTCTATGTTTCGTATGTGTGTACCTGCTGGGACTGGGCCTGGACCTCGTCCAGCGTTGGCAGGTCAGAAAGGTATTTCTCTAGTGTCTCTATGCGTTGCTGTTTTTCTTGGTTCTGTTCGCTCTCTCTCTGACACTTCTTTTTCAGACTACTGATGTAGCGATCCCTCGTCTTTATCTGTTGACAAAAAACAACTAATGCACCGATTTCATATAACAATGCTGAATGTAATTACCTTTTTCAACATATTACAAGCACATACAAATATTCTACAATAAAACACAATGAATTTGTTCACATCAGTTATTATGTCGTGTACACAAAATCATTTAAAAAGCAATGAATGAAACAAAGCCTATCCTTTGTCATTCAAATAGTACAAGTGGCCTATATTTTTGCTCCTCTGGTCATTTGTAGGATCAGAATCAACCGTCACTATTTTTCTTCCACTTTCTTTGTATTAACAACTTTGAATTCTGTCTGTAATTTGCTGTACCTTTTCCTCCAGTTTTCTGATGTCATCTGTATATTTCTGTGTGACTTGCTTGAAGAACTCATTCAGATGAAGTACTTCCAGTTCAGCCACTGCTAGCTTCCTACCAAGGTCTTCATCAGATGGCTGTTTGCTTGGTGTTCTCATTGTTGACTCCTTTTGGACAAGCAGAACTTGTGCTGTGACTTTTATTAGGAAAATATTTAATGTGATTATCAAATTATGAATTTGGATCCTCATTCATCACAGAAATGTGTCACCTTGGTTTTTAGAACGTGGGGGGTGTCAAACCATCCTCTCTGGCTCTGCAGGACCTGCTGTGCTCTGAGCTCATTCTCTCTGATCCGGGTATGGAGCTGCAAAATCTGCTGCTTTTGTCTGAAACACAGATTCCCTCCTTAAAAATACTGACATCTGCAAATATGCAGTCGTTTAGACACAAAATTTTATGAAGCTCAGCAAGGGGTTAGTTTTTCCTAACTATTGTGAAATGATTTCTATTTACATATTTGTTACCTGCATAATACACTCAGTTGCAACTTTATTAGGTACACCAGCTAAAACTTGTACTGTCCAAAATAACAGTCCTGCAATAAATCCTACCTTCATGTAGGTTATAATGTCCAGTCTTTGTTAAAATTGGTTTAGAAAAGTGTTTTGTGTGTGTGATTCAACTGTGTGGGATGTAGTTTGTGGCGCTATGGAACTGCAATAACCAGATAAGAGATTTCTGTTATTCAGCCTTCCATGAATGATATACACTATAAATGGGGTGGACATACAACTAAAACACTTTGGTCTGCACAGAATTACATGACAAAGACTATTGTTGGAGGAAGTGTCAGGGAAGCTCAAAGTGTCTGTGAGTGTGTCCTGTAGTACCTATCTATCTCTACTTCTCTCTGTCGAAGCAGCCCCTCTTTAACCTTCACCAGAGTGTTGAGAGGAAGGGAGGTACCCATCAGCATCTGGAAACAAGCAAAAACACAGATAATTGAACACATACAGTGTACAAATACATCATGACATGATGTAATGGCATCAGTAACATAATCTTCTGATTTTCATAATTCATAGTAGTCATGTTAATGATCACTAATTGAATAATGATTATTGTATAATATTAAAGTAAATAAAGTCAGTGTTTTTGCTCTTTGCTCAACAAAACTTTTTAAAAACTATTTCCATGGGGTCTTTTCATATCACAAAACAAACAAATTATGTATTTGAATCATACAAATCACACGCACAATTTGTGAGGTCAGGTGTGATCATTTCTACTTGTCATTACATCTAGCAGTCTGCACATATTGTGGACTAGAGGTGAGAATCTTTTTAGACTCTTAGACCCTTCACAGGGTTTGGACACTGAGATTACAATAGTACAAATACCTGGGTGTTCACCTCAACAACAAGCTGGACTGGACAAACAACACAGATGTGGTGTACAAGAAGGACCAAAGTCATCTCCATCTGCTAAGAAGACTGAGGTCCTTTGCAGTATATAGTTAAAAACATTTTATAACTGCAATTTTCAACACAGCGGATTGCTGGGGCCTCTGAGAGGGACAGAAAAAGACTGAACAAACTGGTCAGGAGAGCTGGCTCTGTCCTGGACTGCCCTCTGCACACCATCGAGGGGGTGGGTGAGAGGAGGATGTTAGCCACAATCATGGACAACCCCTCCTGCATGAGACACTGGGGGCCTTAAGCAGACTGCTGCATCCACTGTGTGAGAAGGAACGCTACCGCAGGTCCTTCATTCCTATGGCTGTCAGACTATTGAACTGTAGCATTATTTAACATAGCATTGTGTTAATGTTGTTTCCCATTACAACATCACAAACCTACTGGTTTACACTACTGTTATTCATGCTAAAATATGGCAATTTTTTTACTGGGTTGTACATTTTTTCTACTGTGAAATAATGCAAACACTGTATTTATTATCCATACAGGACTCATGTATTTTTCTCATGTGCAATTCAATATCGCAATGGTAATTTTCATGGCAACAGTATCCTTATAGTCTTGTGTATAATGTAAATATATATAGTTTATTTAATGTTTTATTCAGAATCCTTTTTTATTGTCTTTTTGATCTTTCTATGTCTCTCTTATTTGCTGGCTATAACAATTCAATTTCCCCAACGTGGGATAATAAGTTTTATCTTATCTGTCTTTACTTCACTGAAATGCAATACAAAACATAACTGGCAGTTAAGGTACATAGTCTTGATGAAGGTCACTGTCAGACAAACAGACAAAAGTGTGTGAGAATATGCAGCTTTCAGACCTGCCAACCTTGTCAAAATATTTTGAGTACCACTTGCTTTGTGCGGCTTTTTTTTCGCAGACTTTTTCAACTCCATTGCTTTGCACGCAGTAATTTTCTCATTCACTGGCTGGAAATCGGTTATAAAAAAAACAATAAAACCTATATTTTTGATTACAATACCTTTAATAAAGACAATATAGACATTTTGCACTTTGTAATTACATTCTTTAACTATTTCTTAACATAAATATCCAAACCCATCAACAGAAAACCAAAAAATGCTATGTCCTTTTCCCTCCTTCCTCCTTATTTCAATACTTATCTAATTAAAATTAATTAAAAATTACTTTAATATGTATTTAATTAAAATGGTAATAATTTATTTTGTATATTGCAACAGGTGTTTTTGTTTTCAAGAATGTAATAATTAAATTGACTTACAGCACATATGCACACATCACTGGGACTAATTTATATATTACCTGCAGCTCCCTGGTAGCTTATGTCCACATCATAATTGCACACTGTGCAAAATGCATGATGAGGAACTTTAGAGGGTCGGAAGCATGGCCACTGTTCTTGATATTTACTCAAAAACTTCTGGGGGACATGGACCCTCTTCTTTTTGGTAGGTCAGCTGCCCTGTCCCTCCCTGTCTTCGTCTTCCTCATCTGCCATGATAGTGGTTGCAAAACTTGCTGCAAAAGATTTGTTGGCTACATGTTTAAACTGTAAATAATCCCATTGCTCCTTATATACAGGCCTACTCTATCTGCAACCCTATTTAAAGGCTAAAATACACACACACACACACACCCACACACACACACACACACACACAGATGCACCGCTGCCTCTTCTTTCTCTTTTTTCTTTGACGATGCATTGGGGTCATTAGGGGAACATGACCAATAGATTTGCAAATCTTTTTTTTTTTCTTTTTTTTCACTTAGACTGCAGCTCAAATGTTTCCACAGTGAAAGTAACGTTACGCTATAAGTTCGTTAGACTCGTTATTCTCCACTTTTCTACAATGATTGGCTGAAACTGCTTCACCACACTGCTGCATCGTGTTAACAGACATGAGTACTGCACGTGCACATCTGCCACAGAACTCACGTCTGCAGCTTTTTACGTAGTTTAGAGGGGCGAATCGTACCAGCGCATTAGATGTCAAATTGCGTACTTGCTACGCAAAATGCGTACAGGTTGGCAGGTCTCAGCTTTTCTATGTTAAAAACACACGCATGACTTTGTTGAACTCCAAATAATTACAATGTAGTGAATAATCACTGTACTCTGTCTTTTTGTTCCATCAACAAAAAGTTAACTTGTTATTACAAAAAAAGATTTTTGACATTTGTGAATAGATTTAGAATAACAGAATATAAGAACTGCAATTCTCATGTGAATCAATTG
This sequence comes from Chaetodon trifasciatus, assembly GCA_037975065.1. Lineage (NCBI taxonomy): Eukaryota > Metazoa > Chordata > Actinopteri > Chaetodontiformes > Chaetodontidae > Chaetodon > Chaetodon trifasciatus. The sequence continues at coordinate 1,345,870 of JBBMOE010000060.1, read as the reverse complement.
TATGGATGGAGCATTGTCAACGCTGGCTGTTCAAGGTTCATGGTAATGAGACTGGATACATCCACACTTAAGATAAACTTAACTGTAAATTCACTTTTTTAATCAGCAAAAAGACTCTAAACAACACCTTTAACTTAACATGGCACTCAGTCATTATATTAAAGTCAAGTGAATTGTGCATGTTAAAAAATACCCTATTCCTCTGCCCTCTACCTCATTTTTACTGTCCAACCTTCGATCACTACTCCATGCCTTTGTTCTTTTTCCTATCTTTCTTTCTTTTCCTACTCCTTCCTCTACTTCCTCATTTCGTCTCTCACGCCATTATTATAATACTCCTCTCACCTGGTTAAGTCCTGGTTCCTGCTGGTGTCCCTGTTGCCATGGCAACATCGCAACTGTGCCACAGGTCTCTGTTCCAGTTCCAGTGGTGATCTGACCAAGTTTACCTCCATGCTCTACTTTTGGCATGTATTCCATCTGCTCAGTGAGCCACATCTGGGTGCGAACTGCAGTCTGAATTGGGGAGCCTCTATCAGTTTGATGAACCAGTGGTGAGTCTGCTTGTTTGGGTAAACTGAGGCTATGAACGTGTCCACCTCCCTGAGCCAGTCTAGTTTCTGTTAAAGCACTGTAGTTCATTTCCAAACTGTTGTGTTTTACTGGTGAAGACAGAGTTGAGGAAAGGGACAGGTCTGTTTCTAAACCAGTGGTTCGACTGCTGTGGTTGTACCGGTAGCAGGGGCCAGCACCTGGTGAACGCTGCAGAAAGCTGTGGCAGACCATGGAGGAAGATAATGGTAGATAAAGGTCCATGTTTGAACCAAGGGGTTCCTTTCTGTACCCATAAAGCAGACCTCTGTCCAGCGAGCCTTGTGAACCTGGGTTGTATTGACTGCCTGATGTCCTTGTGGAACTCTTATCAGCACCAGATGATAACTTGGTGAGAGAGGACCACCTCCTGATGGGTTGATGGTCCTTCATGTCTAGACAACTTGGTGCACCCAGGGGAGACATGGTTGGTGTAAGCAGCTGGCAAGACCTGCTCCAGCAGCTTGTACTGCTGGGTGAGGCTGGCATTCTAAAACTGGTGTGGGGTGAAGAAGATGGGGATGACATGACATGGACAATGGTGATGCCATCATCATCCTGACCCAAATGAGGCTGGGTCAGCTGCTGGAAAGACAAAGGTGTGGTACTGGAATTGGAGTCATCTGTAGGAAGACATACAGGCAAAAGGGACCATTAGAAGAATGTTAATTTGAAAGAAATCATGTCACACATCATCATCACTAGATTAGATTAGATTCAACTTTATTGTCATCGTTGGAGTGCAACACAGAGACAACGAAGTGCAGAATAATCATCATCATCTTCATCATCAACAACAACAACAACACAAGCACATATACCCTGTCAACCTTCAACAACTAATTTCAATCTAGCTTCTTCACAAAAATTGCCAACCTGTATTTTAGACCCCATCCCGACAAAGCTACTTAAAGAAGTTTTACCCTTAATTGGCTTCTGTATCAGACATGATCAACCTGTCTTTAACGACAGGCTGCATACCACAGTCCTTTAAAGTAGCTCTAACCTCTTCTTAAAGAGCCTTCTCTTGATCCAGGGTTTTTAGACAACTTTCGACCTACCGTATATTTAACCTCCCCTTTCTCTCTAGAATTCTTGAGATCAGTTGTGTGACTTTCTACACAACAATAGTTTATTTGAGGATTTAGAGTTTATTTCAGGTTTTAGAGTGCATCATAGCACAGACAGCACTGGTTAAAGTTACAAATGACCTTCTAATTGCATCAAACAAATGACTTGTGTCATTTGTGTTAGATCTTAGTGCTGCATTCGTAACCATTCACCATGGTGTCCTACTGTAGAGACTGAAACACTTCATTGGCATTAAGGGCTGGTTCAAATCCTACTTTTCAGATTGATGTCAATTTGTACACATTAATGATGATGCCTTTGTGCTTGTGCTCGCTAAAGCCAGTCACAGAGTTCTGCAGGGTTCTGTGCTTGGACCAATTCTATTCCCCTTATATATACTTCCTTTAGAGAATATTATCAGGAAGCACTCAATAAATTTTCATTGCTATGCAGATGACACCCAGTTATATCTATCAGTGAAGTCAGAGGAAACCAATCAGTTAACTACACTCCAAGTCTGTCTTATGTCCAGAAAGACCTGGATGACCTGCAATTTTTTGTTGCTAACTTTGGACAAAACTGTTATAGTATTTAGGCCCTAAACACCTTAGAAATTCATATATGTTGATATAGAAATTATGGATGGCATTGCACTGGCCTCCAGCACCACTGTAAAGAAAAAGGGAGTTATTTTTGATCAGGATATGTCCTTTCACTACCATGTAAAACAAATTTCAAGGATTGCCTTTTTTGACCTACACAAGTCCGTGCATTTGTTACTTCCGGGTTGGATTACTGCAATTCCTTCACATCAGACTGCCCAAATTTGTTGCTAAATACTCTCTAGCTGATCCAGAATGCTGCAGCACATGTTGTGACAAAAACATGTGATATTCCTCCTATATTAGCCACTCTGCACTGGCTCCCTGTAAAATCCAGAATAGAATTTAAAATCCTCGATCAGGCACCATGTTATCTTAAAGAGCTAGAGTACCTTATTACTCCACTAGAATGCTGCATTCCCAAAATGCAGTTCCAGTCTTTGTCTGGGAGGCAGACACTGTCTCTATATTTAAGAGTAGGCTTAAAGTTTTCCCTTTTGATAAATCTTATCATTAAGACTGGATCAGACTTGCCTTGGACCAGCCCTTAGTTATACTGCTATAAGATTAGAGTCAGGGGACTTCCAATGATACACAGAACTCCTCTATCCTCTCCCTCTCTACCTGCATGCTTTCCTGTCCTAACAAGGCATGTTACTAACTTAGCTTCTTCCCTGGAGTCTTTGTGCTTTGTCATCTCGCAGGTTCCCATGGATAGCGGCTGAACCTAGATTGTGGATTATAGCTACATTTCCTGCCATGGCCTTGCCTGACATCTACTGCAACTGCTAGCATTAGTCCATAGTGCTGTGTTAGGTACATATACTATCTTTTACTAATACATACATATATCATGTTCATATATCATACATGTATATACTATGCTATACATACTACATATGGTTTAGAGTCTATTATAACAGCTGTCACCCTTACTGTGATTGCATTTCTGTCTCTGTCCCTGTCTCTCTCTCTCTCTCTCTCTCTCTCTAACCCAACTGGTTGAGGCAGATGGTCGCCCACCCAGAGCCTGGTTCTGCCTGAGGTTTCTGCCTGTTAAAAGGAAGTTTCTTCCTCGCCACTGTCACCAAGTGCTTGCTCATGAAGGGTTGTTGGGTCTCTGTGGATAAAGAGTATGGTCTGTTCCAGCCCTATATGGAAAGTGTCCTGAGACAACTTCTGTTGTGATTTGGTAGTATATAAATAAAACTGAATCAAACTGAATTGAATATTAGTGAACATTGCTGTTTAGTATCAAAATTAATGCTTTTATTAGTCCCCATAAAACTAACAAAGTGGGGTGGATTTTCATTTTATTCTAAATGCAGAAACTCAGTTTACTGAAGAACAAGAAACATGACAAGAATGCAAATGCCTAAAGGTGCATTAAGTGATTTCTAGACTGCTGAAAGATCAGATCAGCTTTGCACTGGCATAGTGGCTTTTCCTGGGGTGCAGCTGGAGATTCACCTAGGTTTTCCAAAACCACAAAACTTCCCTTTACTAAAAAAAATATCTTTACCTTATTATATATTTTAAAAGGCACAGGAAACTCAACATCGTACACTTGTTACTTTCAAGTATATGTAGTTCAACAGGACCCAAAAGGCAAGGCAAGGCAAGGCAAGGCAAGGCAAGGCAAGGCAAGGCAAGGCAAGGCAAGACAAATTTATTTGTATAGCACAATTCATACACCAGGCAATTCAAAGGGCTTTACAGAAGCATAAAAATACATTAAGTGAATAGAAAAATAAAAATAAAATACATTTAAAGGAAAATTAAAGACATAAGCCAGTAAAAGACAATAATTTAGTATTTACAATGATTAAAATCATTGAGCAGATATATTTACTTTAAGTAAAAGCCGTAGCAAATAATAATGTTTTCAACCCTGATTTAAATGAACTGACAGCTGGTGCAGACCTCAGGTGTGCAGGGAGAATGTTCCACAGGTGAGGAGCATAATAACTGAAAGCTGCTTCACTTTGTTTGGTTCTGATTCTGGGAACACACAATAGACCTGTCCCTGATGACCTGAGAGGTCTGGATACTTCATATGGAGTTAATAAATCTAGAATATATTTTGGTCCTAGACCATTTAATGCTTTGTAGACCAACAATAAGATTTCAAAGTCTATTCTTTGACTCACAGGAAGCCAGTGTAGTGATCTGAGGACTGGTGTGATATGGCCCATTTTTGTGGTGTTTGTAAGGACTCGTGCAGCAGCATTTTGAATCAGCTGTAGTTGCCTAATTGTTTTTTTTGTTTAGGCCAGTAAAGACTCCATTGCAATAGTCCAACCTACTGAAAATGAATGCATGAACAAGTTTTTCCATGTCTTCTTTGGACAGACATCCCTTAATTCTGGTTATATTTTTCAGGTGGTAGTAGGCTGATTTGGTAATCATCTTTAAATGGTTGTTAAAATTCAATTACACCAAGATTTCTAGCTTTATCTGTTGTTGTCAGTGACATGGAGTTAAGGTGAGCACTGATCTTTGACCTTTCATTTTTGGGGCCAAATACAATCACTTCTGTCTTATCTGCATTAAGCTGAAGACAATTCTGGCACATCCACTCATTGATTTGATGAATATACTCACTCAGTGAAAGTAAAGGACTGTAGTCATGTGATGACACAGAAATATAAAGTTGTGTATCATCTGCGTAAGTATGATAAGCAATTTTATGATGCTCCATAATCTGAGCTAGGGGCAACATGTAGATATTGAAAAGAAGTGGTCCGAGAATGGATGCTTGTGGCACCCCACACATTATCTTTTTTCATTCAGACACATGCTCACCAATTGACACAAAGTAGTGTCTATCTTGTAAATAGGATTTGAACCAGTGTAGTACAGTGCCAGTAAGTCCCAACTACTTTTCCAGTCTGTCAAGAAGTATGTCATGATCAACTGTATCAAAGGCAGCACTGAGATCTAATAATACTAAGACTGAGGTTTTGAGCGTCATTATTCAGATGTATGTCATTTAAAACTTTGAAGTACAGTCTCAGTGCTGTGGTGTGGACGAAATCCAGACTGAAATGCATAATAAAGATTTTTCTGCATCATGAAAGCATGCGTTTGTTGAAAAACAACCTTTTCAGTAATTTTTCCTAGAAAGGGAAGATTTGATATTGGCCTGTAGTTACTTATTACTGAAGCATCTACAGTGCTGTGAAAAAGTGTTTGCCCCCTTACAGATTTTCTTGTTTTTTGCACATTTGGCACTCTAAAATGTTCCAGATCATCAAACAAATTCTAATGTAAATCAAAGATAACCTTAGTAAACACAAAATGCAGTTTTTATATGATGGTTTCAATTATTAAAGGAAAAAGGTTATCCAAATGAGCCTGGCCCTATGTGAAAAAGTAATTGCCCCCCTTGTCAAATCATGAATTAACTGTGATATGCAACATCTTTTGGAAAGCTGAGTTCAATTTCACTGGCCACACCGAGGCCTGATTACTTCCAGACTTGTACAATGAAGAAACCACTTAAATAGAACCTGTCTGACAATATGGAGTACGCTGAAAGATCTCAAAAGGCCAAATATCATGCCACGATCTAAAGAAATCCAAGAACAGCTTAGAAAGACAGTAATAGACATCCATCAGTCTGGAAAGGGTTACAAAGCCATTTCTAAGGCTTTGGGACTCCAGCGAACCACTGTGAGAGCCATTATACACAAGTGGAGAAAACATGGAACAGTGACGAACCTTCCCAGGAGTGGACAACCAACCAAAATTACTCCAAGAGCACGTCGACATCTCATCCAGGAAGTCACAAAAGAACCCAGAAGAACATCAAAAGAACTGCTGGCCTCACTTGCCTCAGTTAAGGTCAGTGTTCATGACTCAACCATAAGAAAGACACTGGGCAAAAATGGCATCCACGGTAGAGTTCCCAGGCGAAAACCACTGCTGACCAAAAAGAACATAAGGGCTCGTCTCACATTTTCCAAAAGACACCTGGATAATCCCCAAGACTTCTGGGAAAATATTCTGTGGACTGATGAGACAAAAGTGGAACTTTTTGGAAGGTGTGTGTCTCGTTACATCTGGCGCAAAACTAACAAAGCATTCGATAAAAAGAACATCATACCAACGGTCAAACATGGTGGTGGTAGTGTGATGGTCTGGGGCTGCTTGGCTGCTTCAGGGCCTGGACGACTTGCTGTGGTTGAAGGAACCATGAATTCATCTCTCTACCAAAAAATCTTGAAGGAGAATGTTCGGCCATCAGTTCGTGACCTTAAGCTCAAGCGCACTTGGGTTATGCAGAAGGACAATGATCCGAAGCACACCAGCAAGTCCACCTCTGAATGGCTCAAAAGAAACAAAATTAAGGTTTTGGAGTGGCCTAGTCAAAGTCCGGACCTGAATCCGATCGAGATGCTGTGGCATGACCTTAAGCGGGCTGTTCATGCTCGAAAACCATCCAATGTGGCTGAATTAAAACAGTACTGCAAAGAAGAGTGGGCCAAAATTCCTCCAGAGCGATGTGAAAGACACATTGCAAGTTATCGCAAACGCTTGATTGCAGTTGTTGCAGCAAAGGGTGGCACAACCAGTTATTAAGTTAAGGGGGCAATTACATTTTCACATTGGTGATTTTGGTTTTGCATTATTTTTCACTGTCAATAAATTGAATTATCATTTAAAAGCTGCTATTTATGTTCACTCTCAGTGTCTTTTTCTTAAATTAAAATTTCTTCAATGGTCTAAAACTCCTAAGTGTAACAAAAAAGCAAAAACAGTAGAAATACAGTAGGGGGCAAATACTTTTTCACAGCACTGTAGATTAGTCTTTTTTAGGAGACGTTTTATTGCTGCAGTTTTCAGGGCCTGGGGAAACTGACCAGACTGAAGAGAATTATTTATTATCTGCAACATATCAGGAGCTAAGCAATCGAAAACATTTTTAAAAAAGTTTGTTGGCAGAGTATCAAGGCAGCATGTTGTGGATTTTAACTGTGATACAATTTCTGTCATCCTTGTATGATCTAGAACAGGGGTCTGCAACCTTTATTATCAAAAGAGCCATTTTGCCCCCTCTTCCGCCAAAGAAAACTAGTCTGGAGCCACAAAACATAACACAGCTTATAAACTTTAATTTAATCTTACGTTTTAATCTTACGTTTTAATCTTATTTTAAATTTTAACTGTTACAACCACTGAAAACAACAAACAGAAGTGCAGTATGCATGTGTAGGCCTACTATGAAATAAATTAAACAGTGAACTATGCAAGCCTATTTGAGTCCTTCCTATATTTGTGTAAAATAAAAAATAGCCCAGTTTAATATAAATAAAACATTCAGGTGCAGCTTAGCAGCTTTAAAAAAATACACATAAAATTAGGAACGTTTGTGACAAGTCCATTTCAGTGTGCTCTCATCCTCTTCGGGTTTCTTTCTCAGCCAGCAATCAATTGAAGCACCTGAACATACAAAAAAACTACATCAGCTCCGGGTCTGAAATAAACATTTTTTTTCCTTTCTGAAAAATAATAGCCTATTAAATGCTATTGTTCTCACTGGTTTAATGTGACTTCTGTTTCTGAAGTTTGCTGCAGATCATCCCTGTCGGGGCTGTAAGATGTGACTTTGATCTTCACACAGGACTGGTTCTCATTTGTGAGGCGGGAGTGATGTTTGAACTTTATGAAGTTCATGCTTGAGAAAACTTGCTCGTACAAGTATGTTGAGCCAAAGATGGACAGGACTCCAAATGCATATTTTTTCTTGTTTATATACATTTCAGGAATGGCACTTTGGGGAGGTTTTCAACGTCGCTCCATTTGTGCTCTTTAGCAAGAGTAGCCATCTGACGGGCGACTTCTTCAAGATCCGCTGTCAGGCATTTGAACTTGGACAGCAATAAATCTTTATCCGCTATGTCGGCCAGTTCAATTTCCAGATCGGGCTTACTTACTCCTGTGAATGCGGGTGTGTTCAGCAGGGATGGGTCGATGTTCAGGGGTGTGACAGGGAAGGAGAGAGTGTTTTTTTCCTTTCTGAACTCACTGAATCTTTCTCCAAATGCAGCTTGCACTGCAATAATTGCACGGTGGAAATAATCACAATTTATGTGATTGTTCGCTTCTTTGAACTCTCTCAGAGAGAGGAAGTGAGAGAACGTGCCTCTCTGTACATCCCTGGCAAACACTGTCATCTTGTGCTCAAACGCCAAAACATCCTCCAGCATCTGCAGGGTCGTACTTCCCTTTCCCTGGAGATTTTTATTCAGAGTGTTTAAGTGACTTGTCATATCTACCAGGAAGTAAAACTTTTGCAGCCAATCGAGGTCTCCCAGTTCGGGATAGCTGAGGCCTTTGCTTTCCAAGAAGGTTTTCACATGCTCCAGACAGGTAGCGAAGCGTTTCAGCACCTCTCCCCTGGACAGCCACCGGACTCTGTTGTGCTGCAGGAGATCGGAATATGTGCTGTCGACTTCTTCTAACAATGAACAAAACTGTTGGTGGTTTAACCCATTTGCAATTATTTTGTTCTCTATCTTGATAAAGAGGTTCATCACTTCCACACATTCAGGGGGGAACGTTTGAGCACACAGTGCTTCTAGGTGGAGGATGCAGTGAAACATCATCAGCACTCAATCCAGTGACTTTTGAAGTAAATTCACAAAGCCCTTCTGTGCTCCTCTCATACTGGGTGCCCCATCAGTAGACACTGACACCAGGTGAGTGGTGTTTATTCCTTTGGCTTTTAGACAACTCACAACAGCCTCACAAATGTCCTGTCCCCGCGTTTGGCCCTTTAGCGGTATGAGTTCAATCAGTTCTTCCTGTGGCCCATCAGCGTTCACATATCTGCATAAAAGTGCTGTCTGCTCAATATCGTTTGCATCACTTGACTCATCACAGGCAATTGAAAATGCTTGAGCTGAACTGATGTCATCAATTTGCTTAGTAGTGATGTTTGTTGCCATTTTAATGGTCCTGTCCTTGACAGTCTTTGCAGAGAGAGGCATTTCGCTAATTTTGTGAACAATTTCCACAATTTGTTTTTAAAGTCGGAGAATAGATGCTCTGATATTTTTATGATCGATTCTTTCATGTAGTCTCTGTCTGTGAACGGCTTACCCCTCCTTACAATCTCCTGAGCTGCCACAAAACTAGCAACTGTAGTTGACTGTAGAGAGGTGATCCACTTCTTGAAAGTATGTTTGCTCTGTTCAACTTTCCGTTGCAGTTCCAAAATTGCTCTCTTTCGCTCATCTTCACTTGGGTAGTTTTCAGTGAATGCTGAGTGCTTTTGAAAATGTCTTTCAACGTTACATTTTTTGTTCAATAATTTCTCACCACATAGTAAGCACACAGGTAATCCAGCGTCGTCGGTGGTGAAGGCAAATGCATCTGTCGCAGAATTAAACTCTCTTTTTTCCTCTGAGATTTTTCTTTTTTGGGATTTACTCATGGTTAGTGCAGGAGTCGCACACTCCAGAAGCCGCCTGCAGGTAAAGGCGAGGGCTATAGACGTTGATGTAATGCATATTTTAGTTGACAAATTAATAAAAAAAAAAACTTTTTTTAAAATTAGATGTTAAAGTATATAACAGTAGTAGTAGTAGTAGTAAATAAACAGCAAAAATAATAATATATAAATAAAAATTAAATTAAGAAATAACCGTTATTCATTTTCATGTGTTTTTTTGTCAAGGCCAAAGGGAGCCACTACAAGGAGGCTAAAGAGCCGTGGGTTGCCGACCCCTGATCTAGAAGGTTAAAATGTGCTAGATTAACTGGAGAACAAGAAGGCACAGGTGGACTTATCATTTTGCCTGAGCTGGAGCTGCACACTGTTTGTCTTATCCTTGAAATTTTATCTGTACAAAAGGCTGCAAAATCATTGCATGACTTGTTGGATAGCAGCACAGGAGGGACTGATGCTGTGGGGTTTGTCAGTCTATCCACAACAGAAAATAAAGTACAGGCAGGTACAGTTTCTGTTGATAATCTCTGAGAAGAATGCTTGCCTTGCCTTCTTTAGTTCATGGTTATAGGTGTGGAGACTGTTTTTGTAAATCTCATAATGAACCTGGAGTTTGGTTTTTCGCCACCTGCGCTCTGCCTGTCTGCAGACTCTTTTCTGGACTTTGACCAGTGTGGTGTTTCTCCAAGGTGCCTTTTTCCTTCCTGACAAAGCTTTGGTCTTAATTGGGGCGATGGAGTCAGTAATAGTCATAACTGTGAGGCGGGAGTGATGTGAAAACTGAAACTATTTACAAGGTCATCGGTTGAAGCTGAGGGCACTGTTGGTGATGGTGTAAAAGACTGAATAAAGACTACACAGGTGTTATCATTAATATAACGCTTCTTGATTACCTCTGTTCCACTTTTGTTAAGAATAGCAGGTGTGGCCATTTTAAATGGCACACAGTAGTGATCAGAAAGATCAACATCCATCACCACAACCTCAGAGATATTAAGCCCTTTGGAAATAACCAAATCTAATATATGCCCTTTGTTATGTGTTGAATGTGTTACGTGCTGATATAGGCCAAAATGATCTAGAATGTTTAAAAGTTCTTTAGCACATCCATCTTTGAGATTATCAACATGAATGTTGAAGTCACCCACTAACACAACACAGTCAAAATCAATACAAACAACAGACAGTAGATTGGTAAACTCATTTGAAAACTTTGCATTGTATTTTGGGGGTTTGTAAATGGTTACAAAGACTGATCGACAGGGAGACTTTGATTGAATGGCAACATATTCAAAAGATTCAAACTGACCATAAGAGATTCTCTTGCATTGAATGCTATCATTAAACAAAATGGTGACTCCACCTCCTCTCTTATGCATTCTTACTTCACTTATGAAACTGAAATTCGGAGGGGCTGACTCATTGAGAACTGCTGCACTGTTATCTTGTCCTAACCAAGTTTCAGTTAAAAACATAAAATCAAGCTTGTGCTTAATGATAAAGTCATTGATTAAGAATGATTTGCCTGCCAAAGACCTAACATTTAAAAGAGCTAACTTAAATGTGCTAAAAAGTCCAACATCTCCATGTTTTAGAACATACTGTGGCTGACATGGAATACATGTTAAATTCGATGATGTGATGTTTCTGGAGAGATGGACCGGTCTTCTCCTCCTACCTATTGAGATATGAATCAATGAAGCTTCCAGCACGATGGGCCCTGGCTTTTCCTTGGAAAAGTCAGGCATAATATTTGCCTTAAAAGCTGGACCCAGAGCACATCAGTTACCAACACAAATAGGTGGCTGTGCTGGGCTCTTACTGGGGGACTGGAATAGGTTCAGATTAAGCCGTGGAGGGGGTGGAGGTGGTGCCCGTCGGCGCTGTGGTAGTGGAGGGGGACAGGGTGGCTGTAGGGGGCGGGGTGGAATTTGGAGGGACAGGATCCCAGATGGGCGAGGAGTAAGCCTGATGCCAGCGCTGACAAGTTTGTTCATTTGGTCAGTAAACTCCAGTAGGGGGGAGGAGGGTGATGGGATACCCAGTGAAGATGATGAGCTAGATGGAGTTTGGGCAGTTGGAGATGGTGACCTAGGTGGAGTTTTAGTGGTTGGAGATGGTGACCTTGGTGGAGTTTTAGTGGTTGGAGTCGGTGAATCCCCACGAGCAGTGGCCCCTGGTGGAGGACATGAGGCATCCCCTTTTTTGCTCTGGCATCCCTCATGATTAGAGCATACAGGCGGGGGGAGAGTTGGTTCTCCTTCATGTTTTGGTGTTTGCTGCTTTTGTTTGGATTCCCCTTGTCTCTTGTCCTTGGGAGTGGGAAAAGTGTGATGCAGGAAGAAAGATAGGTTGGAGGCAAAAAGTATTCCTTCTGACTTGTTTAGGGAAAGTCTGTCTCCTTTGAAAAAATGTCTGCGGTCCCAGAAAAAGTTAAAATTGTTAATAAAATGCACTGAGTGCACATCACATGGAGTTGAAAGCCATCTGTTTACTGCCATCAATCTGCTGAATCTCTCTCCTTCTCCTCTGACTGGTGGTAAAGGCCCACTGAAGAAGACTTAAGCATTCAGAGAGCTCACTGCATTTAGCAGTTTACCTGAATCTCGTTTGAGCACTTCAGATCATCGTTTTGTAGTATCATTTGCCCCTGTGTGCAGTACAAGGTATTTCAAAGTTGGAATTTCTGCAACAATACTGAGGATTCTGTCAGTCATGTTGGAGACTGTATCATCAGGAAAGCACAACACTTTTGTGTTTCTGCTGTACATGCTTCCCACATGTTTAATAGCAGAACCACCAACAACCACAGTCTCAGGACCAGTCAGTAGCTTTCCTTGTAGCTTTCTGTCTTCTGACTTCCTGTCAGGCCTTACCCTTCTCTGTGATTCCGAGAAGTTATCCACGTTTTCAGTTGGAGATCCAGGGTCCTGCAGTAGTGGAGCAAACCGATTTTGTAACTGCACACTAGCTGGTTTGGGAGCTTTGTGGCTCATCTTCCCTTTAGCTTTTATCCACGGCTGTGTCTTACTCTGCACAGGTGTTGAAGAGGTTGATAACGCAGGCCAGCCTGTCGCATCACAGATCTCTGGGCACTGGGTTCTACCTGTTGGACGTCTCCCCATATCAGCTGATTTACTCTTGGGCTTTGCCCCAAGAGCATTCCAGGGAGGACTGATACTGGCAGATTTATTACCCTGTACACAGCCCTTCAGTTTCGTGGCAGCTGTATCAGAGCTAATTAGCTGGATGTTAGCATTCTCCAGTCCGCTATTTTGAGTCAGCAGCAAAGTGCTGTCATTTCCACAAGGTCCGTTCACTTCTGCGTTTATATCCACACGCTGAACTTTAGTTTCCAACACTGTAACCTGCTGCAGAAGTTTATTAAGATTAAGATTAAGATTCCTTTATTTCGTCACAATTTTTTAACACACAACATGCAGAGTTGAGGAGGGAAACTGCACACGCCATGCATTTTGTGAAATTCTTTCTCCGCTTTTGACCCATCCATGGTCAAACCTTCCTCCACGGCAGACCAGGAGCGGTGGGCTGCTAGTCGACCAGCGCCCGGGGACCGGTTCCTTTTGTTGTCACCATTGGTCAGGTGGTGATCTTCTTGCATGTTTTTAGTGGGGGTATTTTTATGGAGGATACCCCAGGTGAGCACGGGGAGAACATGCAAACTCCACACAGAAAGGCCCCTTTTTCCTCGAGCAGCAGGCACTGAAGGCATGGTGGAGGACACGCCACCAGCGCCCACAGCGGGATTCGAACCGGGGACCTTCTAGCTGTGAGGCGACAGTGTTACCACTTGTGCCACCGTGCCAAGGTCATCTGTAGTTGACAGAGTTAGCTTTAGCTGCCAGCAGGCTTTTTCTGTCAGTAGGCCAGAGCAGAGTGTATCCATGAAATATCAGAAGTTGCAAAGGTCATCCACAACTTTTAAATATTTGTCCATAATATATGTCTTTAGTTGTCCAATTCAGCCTAAAATTAAAACTTTCTAGTTCAAGGAAAATTAAAATAAACATAGAAAACAAGATGGGAAATCATGAGCCCAGACAGAAGCCAGCTACCAGAGGAGGAGGATGTGTCAAAAGCAGGACACTCAGGCAGGCAGACTGCTGAAATAACACAAAGTAAGCTTTTAATAACACAAAAGCTGATTCCAGAGACAGAAAACAGGCAGCAACAAAAACTGCAGGAGCAGGTGGAGGTGACAACAGAAGCAGACAGGGTGACAACAAAGAGAAATCCAGAAGGCTACTAAGGTTAACTAGGAGTAAAGTTGGAACACAGGAAGAAACACTGAGACACTAGAAAAACACAGGACAAGGGGACAGATACAGACCATCTGTCAGGTGAAAAAGAGAAAAAACACAGACTAAACACACAAAAAAAGGAAGACTAAGGAGAGACAGGTGAAACCAATCCACAATCACAAGGATGTGAGAGAGACACAGCAGGAAGTAAAACCAAACATGTCACATGGGGATTAACTTTGATCTACTTTAAACTTACTGCGAACATGGTTTAAGAGAGGTCAAAGGGAAGGTTTGTATCACTCCAATTTTTAGTATGCCAGAACATGGCGCTACAGAACCAGCAATGAGTGTGAGTCAACTTTTACATGCGCCCAACATCAAACCTGAAAATAATCAAAGCCACACAGTTTGGACAATGATTCATTTACATCTGTCAATTATTCACTCCACCAACAAAATGACAAAGCAAGTGACAAATGGTTTGTACAACACAACATAAAAACCTATAAAATAAAAATGACTGGTTATGGAACTTTTAGCATTTGACAGACATGAGGGGATTCTGGCTTTGAATAAGGTGTTAAAATATCACAAACTCTAACAGAGAAAATCTATTTAGGACCTGAAGGGTAACTTACAGAAAAGCTAAAATATTCCAGTCTATTGATTTCTGCTACTAGTATTGGAGACAAAATTTAGGATAAAATATCTCAAGATTGTTTGAACTTATTGTAATCTTATTTTTTCATTGATATTTTTTCAAATTTTGTGCAAATCAATGTCAAAAAAGTTTGGTGTCCAAAATCTTGTCTGTAGGTGTGTACATGATTTATTTAATTGTGAAAAAAAATAAAAGGTTTTTATAACTAGTGACAGAAATCAGACAATTACACAAACCATTATAACGCTGCATTCCTCTGAAACACCCCTGAGTGTGGGGCACCCCATAAAGGGTCAAAATACTGAATACCAGTCTCACCTGGGGGTCACATTGATATGCAGTCTATGAACTGTTGAACAGTACAGGACTATAAGAAGAGAAATGTAAATCTGGCAGAATCTTTCACCATAAAACCCCACCCAAGTAAGCAATTAATTTCAAGTAACAAGAAAAAGGAGATTATGCAGTGTAAATTTTAGCAGAACTTGATACAAGAAACTAAGCTGGTAAAAAAAAGAAATGCAACAAATTATTTCATGGAATAAGGCAAAATGGGAGTTCTTGTCAAACTAACAGTGTGGCGGCAGCAATACTATATTTGTTAACCACATACATATGGCTATACTGTCACAGCTGTGGGTGAACATGAAACACTAAACAGCTTGTGGGCATCATTAATTTCACACATCCACTCACCAACTCTCTACCTTAAGTACTTACAGAGCAAAATGCAGAGCCTGCTGTGCAATTTTTGTTTTGTTTTTTTGAGTATGTGATGCATAAGCTTCATATCTCATGTGTATTGACTGTCCATCAGTGTTCAGCATAAGCTTTCAGTTTGTTTTTTTGCTGGGTTGAAAATGGTGAAGCTGCACTGTAGTGTTTTCAGTTCAAATAAGTTTACTTGAGGTGCTGTGTTGATTGGGATTGTTGAATGATGAACTGTGAAACATATCCCAAAAACAACTCCCAACACTGCACCACTTCTGACAGTTAATGCCACTACACTCTCATCTTTAAGTGATAAAGCTTGCTGGTTGAACCTTATTGAAAGAGGCATACAATGCAAAATAAATAGACAGGATATCCTACCTTCCACACTGTCAGAGCAGTAAGTGCCAATGCCAGTGTCACCACTGTCAGACACTGTGCTGTGTCGGCGTCCGCCACAGATACTGTTGCCGGGGCCAGTAGGGTTGCTATGCCAAGCAGATTCTTGGCCAGGAACCCATCCTGGAGATCCACCAATATTGGAGCCTTGAAAAACAAGTTTTTAAAGTCTATTACAAAAGTCATAAGAGTTACAAAAAATTGCGTTTATCAGCTGGGCCAAGTAATACTCACAGACGGCAAGAAACAGTCTATAGTAGTGTAGTGTCGCGCAACATTGGAAACAATGTTGTAGCAACTAGGCCTAGCCTACTGGAAACAAAGAAGTAAAAGTTGCTGAGAGGGTGAGGTAGGGCCTTGCTCAGTGGTTGTATGACACGCATCCAAAAGACAGATTTGCTGAGATCAAAGATACGTTAATAACTTTTATAAAAGAAAACAATAAACTCAGAATAACGTGCTGAAAATATACTCAAAATAATTCATGGCGATCAAAACAGCGGTCAACAAAAAATACAGCGATCCACTCCCCTCTCTCTCTCTCTCCCTCTAGCCGCCACACAGCTAAAGGTGCTTATGTAAGTTACCACATTCACCGCCCACAGCCATGTGACCTCTCACAATCACCATAATCATTAAATAACAAATAAACAATCAAAAATAACCCAAATAGCAAATACATGAACCATAACAAAATTATCTATTTATAGTACATCCATTCATGGCTCCTACAAATGTCACAAAAACCAACAGGTTCTTTAACACAAAACCATGAACGCAGGGTATTCTCAGTCAAAATGGATTGATTATGCAAAAGGGGGTATAAATCAGCATATAACAACATAGGTGGGTAGGATGACATAAATTAAGGACTCACTTCTCTAGTCTTACTGATCATTCAAAGTGCTTTACAGCACACACACACAGACACACAAACAAACACACACCAACGGCACAGCATTGGGAGCAGGGCTGCTTAGTCCATTCTGGGCCTTGATCTCGATTGTGGCCACAGTCGATTGAGAATCGTTTTTCACAAAGGTATGTAGCTGTGAATGAGATAAGGAACTACACACCTCTCAATGCGAGGCAAGGGCAATCCAGTCCAGGAGGCCCAGAAAGATGTTTTGGAAAGTTTCTGTGTGTTCAGCTCTCAGTGCTTTTGTAGCTTCAAACAGTTTGCTTTCTCTCCTGTGTCCCTGTTTGTACTTTCAGATATCTGCTTTATTTTACTGTTTCATGTTCGCCCTCAGCTGTATAGAAGTCATGATAAGTTAAGAGTACAAGCAGAAAGAGCCACAGTGGGATGTTTCATGAAGAACTGCAGACAACAGGCTCTTACTGTACCTCTGCTAACAGCTATAACTTCTTTTATCTGACATGTTGCATGATACAAAAACAGTCAAAACAGGCTTTTCTTGGGAAGAATTTATAGGAAATGAAATATGTTTATCCACTGTGATACAGTCACTCCTTTCACCATTCAGCCTGCTGCTTTTAAACATCATCAACTCAAGACACGCAAGTCTGCAGTTAAAATAGGGCTGAGAGATGTAGCAAAAATATGATGACAATAATTTTCTCCATATTGATCAATATCAATATCAATCAGAAGGCCACCACCATATTTCTTATTCATATTTCTTATTTCTTAAATTACATGTTCAGTACTGTGTGAGCATCACTTCCAAACAACAGAAGCTTTTTTGTGTCTGTGACTGGAAACCAGGGATCAAGAGGGAAACAAGATGGCAAAATGTGTATGCTGCACAGACTGTGACTGATAAACTGAGAGAATTGCACAGAGAGAGACTCGATCCCTGGCCCAGTGCACATGTCAAAGTATCCTTGGGCAAGATACTGAACCCCAAAACTGGCCCTGATGCTGTGCCATCAATGTGTGAATTCATATGTACGTTGCTTTGGATAAAAGCGTCTGCCAAATGACTAATTATAATTGTAATATTCCTGTTACTATTATTGCTGCCTGTAACACCCTATGTTCACCTACAGGGGATTAATAAAGTTGTATCTTATCTCATCTTATCTTGCTCTCTCAAATCTACTGAATTGGAAAAAGTCTCACCTAACCAAAAAGGAGGAGTCATCCTCAAACGTTCTTATAGAAAAAAGAGGCATAGATATAAGTTGTTTTCCTCTGTAGAATTTGACAGGTTTTCATTCAGTGAGTCATAAAATGAATTTTGTTGACATTTTCTGATGCAGTATTCAGCTGAGCAGTAACTGGGGTATATCTGAAAATCAAACAGTAACGTGTTTCACTTCTTCATACTAGGAAAAGTAATGTGATTACAGTTACAATGTAGTAGCCTACATTATATTTCCACCGTTAATCACTTTACAAAATTCTGTCCTCCAAATGAATGATACACGGCAGTACAAAATAACAGTGTAAGAGTCATTTACATTATATATCAATTTGCTTATTTTCTGGTTTTACATACATTTGCTGTACTGTGCTATATGCCAATATTGTTTATTAAAACAATTAGAAACATTATTTTCTATTGATTTCAATCACACCACAACCCTGGCTGATCATTACCTCGTTTAGTAAATCCGTTTCTTACCTGCAGTCATTTCAATTGTTTCATCTGCTCTGTTCAGTTTAACTGCATCGTGACAAACGGGCTGCATAACACCTCAGAACAAGGGAAACAGCTCATGAACTACACTTCTTCCTCATGTCATCTATCTATCGTATTAATGTCGACTTGTAGCACAGTATCGCAGAAGCATCACGTCCTCGTTGATCGTCTGTGTTAGCTGCGGTGCTGTAGCTGCTCCTGGCTTTTAACAACATAATCACTGGATGTTACTCGCATCGTTGCCCTCTTCTAATCGCACACCGTTAATTAATCGGAGCGTCTCACCTGCTTTATTGGATTCGTATCCATCCTCAAAGTCACTTCTGTACCACATTCTCTATGATTGAGGACTTTGCGTAACAGCAGGAAAAATAGCAATCCGATCAGAGGACAAAAGAGAAAAAAACAAGGCCAAAGTATGTAAACACGCGTGCTGTTTCATGTTACATGTTCATGACATTTCAGTAGAGAAAATCGCAAACCCTGTGTGGAAAGTCTTCGGTCTGAAAAACATTCTCCGTCCGGTAACGGTATCCTTCCGATAAATTAAACCTGCACGTCCTGGGTTGAACGTCCTCTGGGTGGAAGTGATCGTAACAAACTCCTCCTCCGCAGCTCAGCCGCCGGACTGCCAGCACGACACAGCATCACCCATGTAAGATGATCCACAGATCGACTGTTAATGTCGTTGGAGCAGTGGGAGTTGCTTCCCATTGCGAAATAAATGAGGCTCTGTGAGATTGTTGCAAGAGTAGACGGTGTAGACGGTACAATTACGGTACAGGCTTTGTGCGAATGAAGTTCCTCCGAAACCTCCAGGCCTCAAACCAATGGTCCCTAGCTGCGGCACTCAGAATGGGGCGGGGACAGACATCTGTATCCCAATGACAGAAACAGCACCATCTGATGGACGTTTTTAAGAAGTACACATACAAATCTGTAAAATGGAAAGAAAAAAAAAAAAAAGGAAGCTACAACAATTTCTTTATTAAAAATGTATTCAGGCCACTTCTAATGTCAACTAAACAAGACATCCTCCAAGTAACACAAATATTTCAGCCTTGTGATGTAAAGAGGAGAATCAGAATCAGAAAGCTTTATTGCCAGGTACGATTTTACACATACGAGGAATTTGCTTTGGTGAGGTTAGTGCATGACACATCTATTAAAAGAAGTTATTAAAAAAGTAAAAATATAACAGTAAGTGAAAAATATAACAATAAGTAAAAAATATAACAATAGTGGAAAATATAACAATAACTAAAAGATATAGACAGAGGTGGATTGTGAAGAGTGTCGGGGGGGTTCCGGGCCTTGTTAATAAGGCCGACAGCAAACGGGAAAAAACTGTTCTTGTGGCGTGAGGTTTTGGTCCTGATGGACCGCAGCCTCCTGCCAGAGGGGAGTGTCTCAAACAGTTTGTGTCCAGGGTGGGAGGGATCAGCCACAATCTTACCTGCATGCCTCAGGATCCTGGAGGCGTACAGATCCTGGAGAGACAGGAGATTGCAGCCGATCACCTTCTCTGCAGACCTAATGACACGCTGCAGTCTGCTCTTGTCCTTGGCAGTGGCAGCAGCGTACCAGATGGTGATGAGGAGAGGATGGACTCAATGATGGCTGTGTAGAAGTGCTCCATCATTGTCTTTGGCAGACTGAATTTCTTCAGCTGCCGCAGGAAGTACATCCTCTGCTGTGCTTTCTTGATGAGGGAGCTGATGTTCGGCTCACACTTGAGGTCCTGGGAGATGATAGTTCCCAGGAAGCAGAAAGACTCCACAGTGTCAATAGTGGAGTCACAAAGGATGATGGGGGCAGGTGGGGCTGAGTTCTTCCTGTAGTCCACAACCATCTGCACTGTCTTTAGAGCGTTAAGCTCAAGGTTGTTCTGGTTGCACCAGGTCACCAGATGGTCAACCTCCCACCTGTAGGCGGACTCGTCGCCATCAGAGATGAGTCTGATGAGGGTGGTGTCGTCCGCAAACTTCAGGAGCTTGACAGACTGGTGACTGGAGGTGCAGCTGTTCGTGTACAGGGAGAAAAGCAGAGGAGAAAGAACGCAGCCCTGGGGGGATCCGGTGCTGATGGTCTTTGCGTCTGAGATGTGTTTCCCCAGCTTCTGTTCCGGGTATGGAGAGCAGTGATGGCCAGGTCCACTATCACATAGGCCTAATGACATAGCGACAATGAGAAACCTGCTTAATTTGTTGGATTTGTTTTTTATTTATTTGTTTGTTTTTAATGTGACCTTGACAGAGACAGACGAAATCATATATAACTAATGTATTTATTAAAACAAAAAACAAAAAAAACCCCAGCAGGATTGCAGGCGCAAGGCCCCCTAAAGGCCCTGTGTGGTTGCACAGTTTGCATAGTCCATGCGACAGCTCTGGTGACAGGATTGGCTCCACCTGTCCACACCTCCTATTCATCACCTGAGCACACCTGAGACTCATCAGCCAATTACCAACCTGCTCCCCAGTATTTGTTGAATCATCAGTTATGAACAGTGATGATCAAAGAAAGTTTCAGCTGGACGGGAAATCAAGTTGCAAGAGATGAGGTAGTGTATGATAAGGAGATTGATGATACTGTTGTGTGGCCAGTTAGACTTGTCTGGACATTAGAAAACCCTTGTGTTGACCTAGAACTACTCAGAATTAAACACAGTAATAAGAATGCCGATTTAATTAATGAATATTGAGGTACAAGGGAATATAAAGAATTGGTTCAGATTTTTACAGATGGATCAAAGGATCCTCAAACAAATGCAACAGGGTCTGCAGTTGTGCCCAGTTACAAAGAAGGATTCAACAAGAGAACATCAGATTATTTGAATATATATGCAATTTAGCTATATGCTATACTAATTACAGTGGAGTGAGCAGATTAACTGCAGTCACTAATCAGCAGTGATTCAGTGTCAGCCCTTGCAAGCATTTCATCAGGAACAGCTAGAAGTTACAAGGATCTGCTCTACGAAGTCTTAAGCACCAACTCACGAATAGTGAGAAAAGGGATAAATGTAACATTCATGTGGGTTCTAGCACACTCAGGTGTCCCAGGGAACAAGAGAGCAGACAAACTAGCGAAAGAAGCAGTCAAGAAAGAAATGGTGCAAGTCAGTATTAAATCGTCAAAACTAGAAGGGAAAGGCATGTAGGAGAACCAGAGACCTCCAATTCACCTTTCCCTCTCGCATTCCTTCAGGAGAGCTGGGGTGGAAAAACATTCCAACTACAAAGAGTTACTTATCATTTAAACTGTTTCCAGGAAGGTGTTAATGTAGGCCAAGAGGCCTGGCCCTGAACCATTTTCCCCCCACATTCCTTCAGGAGAGCTGAAGGAGAAAGACACGTCAACTACAAAGGGTTACCTATTATGTAAAATGTTGCCAGGAAGATGCTAATCTTTCTTCCAGCTCCACACCAGATGAAGGCGTTAAAACCATCAGGATGGACAATTAACAGGTCTCAAGAGGCCTCCAGAACCAGATAACATTGACAAGTTGTAAATCAGACATTCCTGTAGCAAACTGTTTTGTGTGTCTGTGTATTTTCTTTTCTACCACATCAGGATAATGCAAATAATATGTTTGATTTGACTTTGGATGTTCTCATAGCACAAAACTCACAATTTGTATGGTGTCAATGCTTTTCCTGTGTTTCTAGCTTGTAAAATGACAAAACTATGATCTTAACTCTCATAAGCATGTTTGTTCGGGTTTCTACCATGGAACCATACTGCCATCTAGAGACTAGAAGCGGTTAGGTTTCAGATATGCGACATGAGACAGTTATAATTAGTAGTGCTTAATCCACCAAATATAATCTGCCTTTCCTTTTTCCTTTGTTCTATTAGTTAGCTATACTATTAGTTATCATATAAGTTAGTATTTGTATTTAAGAATGTTGCCATTAATCAATGATGTGTGCCTGATGCATGTATAATGGTGTCAACATACATGTTGTAAACAATTTTGATGTGTGATTGACCATAGTGAGAAGCAGATGAGTCCATTGCACGCAATCATTAGTTAATGTTTTTTTTTTTTTTATTTTAGGATGAAGTAACAGCGTTCACCTGTAAATCATTCTAACCCAAGCCTGTTTGTCACAGACATGCCCCGGAGCGCCAGAGGGTATATTCCCCGCAGCCCACAGTAAGCACTCACTCTTTACTTTCACTTCTTCACTGCACTTTAGTTGCTTTTTACCTTGAGTTGCGTTTACTTTTTTACTCTTATCTTCAGAAAAACGTTTTTCGCTAGTTCTTTTTCCAGTCTTCGTGTAACTTCATTTTTTGCTTGTCACGTTAAAGTTAAAGCCAAATCATGTAATAATATTTTTGTAGATATTTTCGACCGGCCATAAAAAGTATTCTCATTTTTATAATGAACCGAGAAGTTTTGCCATACAGTTGTCAACCTCTTTAGACCGAGGTCCTGCAGCCAGCCACCCATCTGTCTGGGTCAAATAGCCACCGAAAGAGACGCTCCTTGCCTGTTACCAACACCTAAAGTCCAGCCCCTGAAACTCTGTACAACATTGCCCCCCCCCCCCCCCCCCGTCTTCAATCACTTGTTTATATAACATCATATAATCCATACTATTCTTTGTATCATTCATTATTCATATCTATTCCCATTATTGTGCCATGATGATCACTGTATCGAGAGCTTACACTTCAGATGATGAGACTGATCTACCATTTATTCATTGATTATTATTAAATCAGCATTAAAAGAAAGAATAAATAAAATCCTTCTGAGCTGATGAAGGTTTACGCCCCTTTCTATATTAACGAGTGCAAACATTAAACTGAAAGGTTTAATGCCCTAATTCCCCTACAGGCATAGTGTGGAGGAAAATGACACAACAGTGGCAACAGCAATAGGATGATGCAGCAAAAGGGAGACATCTACATGCAATACAAAACAGATTGGGTATAACAAGAAGTAGGGGACACACAAGGAATTACAATTACAATTAGTCATTTGGCAGATGCTTTTATCCAAAGCAATGTACATATGAATTCATACACCAATGGCACAGCATCAGGGAGTTCTGGGGTTGAGTTTCTTCAAACTACCAACCTCCCAATAGGTGGACGACCGCTCTACCTCCTGAACCACAGGAGCGAAAGCTGGAGAGTGAAACCAGAAGATCACAATAATGCAACCTCCTGGATGCCAGCTTCTGTAAAACCTCAGAGAAGAAGAAGAAGAAGAAGAAGAAGAAGAAGAAGAAGAAGAAGAAGATCAACAACAACAACAACAACAACAACAACAACAACAACAACAACAACAACAGTGGTGACAGTTGTTTCCAGTTTTGTTGTCGCTTGAATGTACAGCTGCTTACCTGCATTTCTGACTCTTTTATCTCTCACCTGCCTCAATTTATTTTCCGGTCCTGCTCTGGAGTGTTGTTGGTGTGAATTCATTGCTTGTGAGTACAGACTGTGCTTCTATAAAAAAAAAAAAAAGACTTGTGAATATATATTTATATTGTTATATCTTTTACGTATTGTTATATTTTCTACTATTGTTATATCTTTTTACTTACTGTTATATTTTTCACTTACTGTTATATTTTTACTTTTTTAATAGCTTCTTTTTAATAGATGTGTCACGCACTAACCTCACCAAAGCAAATTCCTTGTATGTGTAAAATCGTACCTGGCAATAAAGCTTTCTGATTCTGATTCTGATTCTGATTCTCCCACCTTAAGATAACTGTTGGATCGTCTGATTCTTCTGATGCATATTTCAATACTGAAATTATTTCATTAAAAGACACAGTTCATGTCAAACCTCCCTGTATCAGTGTTTTGGGCGCTAACTTGGAAAAAATGTAACAATGATTTGATCAATTGGAGCCAGCTGCTCCAGACATAGAGGTCAGAAAGATTCAGTGACCCATAAGCCACCAAGGAAATCTAATTAGTCAACATGGACAGATTTTGTCAAACCTCTCTCAGCAGCGAGAAACCATGCCCAGTTCCTTGAATCAACTAACTCACCTCTCTTACCTCTCCCCCAGCTCCTGCTCAGTCACCTGTGGTTGCTGTCCTTCCACCACTCTGGGACTCTCACACCACTGACCCGGAGCTCAGGTGACATGACAAAATGTTGGGGGTTCCTGTTTACAGTGTACTATGATGTTTTGCTAAAAGCCACTGACCTTCTCCTTTGAGATCTTCAAGATTTGTTAAGTTTTAGGACTAATATGGGGAAGGGTGCTGACCTGCACTAAAGTGAAGTACACTAATTACCAATTGGAAAGTCTCACATTTGAGGAGCTTGTGACTAGATGGTGTAGCGTGTTTGATCACCCTGACTATGTAGGAGACGCCTCCAGCAGACCTTTGAGACTCAGAAAGGGAGCCTGAAGTGGCTGATTATTCTGTGGATTTTTGAAACTTGACCAGGATTCTGGATGGAATGAGGAGACAACAGTGTCTTGAGTTGATTCCTCTGCCTCTTCCTGATGACAGTTCTAAGGTAGCATTCTATGGAGTTATTACTGAGGCTCAAACAAGTAACGTGTCACTTTTTACAGAAACAAATTAAAATTAAGAATATATTTTTGCAGTCATGAATAAAGAGGAGAGAGATATAGGAGAGATATGGGAGATATAGTCTGAGTATGGATGGGCTACATATGTTTTTGTTTCCAACAGGAGAATTACACAACAAATGCCTCCACCAGCCATGCTTTTTTCATTTGTGAAGAGAACTGGAAATGTCTGAGGAAGACAACTCAGGCATCTGTTCAAATCATCACCCTAACCCAAAATGTCCTTTTAAAAAGGGGTTTGGACTTTACATCCTTTTTGCAGTTTTTGCCTTCAAAAGACAGTGGTCAAGGTCATTGTTTCCTGAAGAAATGCCCAACTGTTCTCCTGTTGAGGTTGCTGTATGTTTGCCCTCTCTGTGTGCAGGGGAAAGTGGAGAGTGACACTTCACAGCAATGGAGAGCTTCAAGTGAGACTATGCCAGGCACAACTACAGGCAATTAAAAAGGAGACCAGCTCAAGCAAATGAAAGGGATGTCAATGCTGAAAGACTGACTTCCAAACAGCCATGTACCTTGTATCTTGACAACCTCAATGAGCTGGAGGAGGTTGTGGAGGAGTCTGGTTGAAGGGATGAGATACCTACAGTGTTGTGCCTGAACGCGTTCATTGAACGATAGTTCATGAACTCGTTCATATTTTGGGTGAACGTGAACTGAACATACTGTATAACTGCCTGATGAACGTTACTATGAAGTCGTTCATTCTGGTGTCTGTGAACGGCATGCTCTCTCAGTTTAACTTCGTTCAATAGGGTACCAGATTTCTATAGAGCCTTCCAGACAAAAACCGGGCAAAAACACACCGTAAACAGGCCTTAATATGTAGCGGAAAAAAAACCCAATCTGGCAACACCAGCCACCAGTGTCACACAGCCGCATGTGTCATCAAAACAAAAACCAGCATGGAGGCGACAGCAGCATGGGGTGAAAGCTGCAGCTGATACTAGTGTGGACTGAATGGACAGCAACAAAGCGTTAAAGCAGCAATGGGGAAATGCTGTCCCCTCAATGCTAATGTAAACCATGGTTGGATAAGAATTCAAAATTGGATATGAAGATGAAATCTGATGCATAGTTACAGTGTTAAAACTGATCAAATAATTGCTGTCTGTGGTTCTATATGGGCTGTGTCAATAATTTTGAAAAATAATAGCTCGCAGCAACATATGGAAAAAAAGAACTATGAACTAGTTCATTTTTGGAATGGTGAAATTAGTGCTAGAAAGCAACAAAGAAGAGATAAAAGAGGTTATAAGCCTCTAAAAGATGACTGAGGAGAGGGTGAGTCTGGGAATTATCCAGAAGGTCCTCTTGTACTGAAAATGTTATGCTATGCTCTGTGCAGACAATACAGCTTTTCATTTTGAGATCACAGGAGGGCATTGTGGATTTGGATGCAATGGGGAGTGTCATAAAGAAAGCAAAGGATGAAAATACACCATATTACATCTGTTGTTGCACACTGATCTACATAAGTGGAGAGAGTAGTGAAAATGTTGACAGAGTAATGCCCCACCACTTCTATCACACCAATACTGTGTCCCTTATGTAGCCTGGCCTTTAATGTGAAATTGCCATACAAAAGTACTCCATAAAATTTGATATAATATTCATGAAGACTCCTAATTGAGTAATTTTGAATATTTGTTTCTACATTTGTTTGGTCACAACAGCTTCAACAAAATGAAATACAGCAAACCAGTAAGGAGGCAATGAGAAAAGGACACAGAAAGTGAGTGACCGAATTAAAAGATCTGGACCCACAACAACTTGTGCCATACACAACTTTTGAGACGGCGCCCCCACGTAAAAGACCTCAGCACCCCCCTTCACCAAATCAAATAAGTTAACAGTATGACAGTCAAATATGTGTTAACAACAGGATAAAACAGGCATTGTCATGCCTGGACAAATTATTTTTTTTCTGTCAAAGCTTTTGTATTTGGCAGGAACAAAGTAATATGGAAAGAAAATTTCTACACTCACTACTTCTGACTTTTCACTGACCTTTTACACTGATCATCCTCACTAGTTATTGTTGCTCTGAGGTTGTAAACTACAATGTTCCCTGAGTAAAGTGTTTTCCTGTTGTGTACAGAAGGGAATTCAGCTGAAAACACAAAATTGCCTGTGTTTGCATTCTGATGTCCAAAATGCTTCAATGACAATACAACCCCATTTCCAGAAAAGTTTGGATGCTGTATAAAATGTCATTTACAAAACACTGAAGAACAGAGAGTGGTGAACTCCTTCCCATCTTTACTTCTGTTATGACTGGTAGTCACAAATGTTTTAAATAGGACCCAAAAAAGGCAGAAACAAAAAGCACTTGAACAAGGGAGGTCGTTGACAAACAAACTGTTTATTACAATTCAACAAAACAAACAAATACAACCAAAACAATCCTGAAGTATTAAAACAAACACAAATTCAGCCCTAAACTAAACTATCAACTACACCATGGCGAGCGGGTAGGAAAACAGACAAACTCTAAGGATAAACTAACTAAGGTAGGAACCACTAGGGAACAATGCAAGAAAACCAAAAGCTACCAATGCTAAGAAGCAAACAGAAATCTGCACAAGGTGACTAGGACAAGAACAAGAGATCTAAGGACGCTAGGAAAACAAGAAATGGCTGGAAAGTAAGGCAAGAACCATAGACAATCTGGCAGTGAGGCGAGGCCGCCCTGCTGCCTAAATGCAGGTGAAATCAGCGGGATGCGAAACCGGTGCGCTGATAGCCCGCAGCACCGCCAGACCACACCTCCCCTGCGGACACAGGAGAAGAGGGAAAACAGAAAACAACAACTTCAGAAAGTTAACCCAATTTCTTGTGAGATGTTCCACCAGGTGTTTTCTTTCAGCATTTCACAACTTTTTTTCCAATCAAATCAAATCAAATCAAACTTTATTTATATGGCACTTTTCATACTTAAAAGCAACACAAAGTGCCTCACAGAGGCTAAAAACAACAGAGAGGAAAACCCAGCCCTCCCGCCCCCATAAAAACATACAGGAACATATAAAAACACACACTCACAGACACGCACACACGAGGACACACACCCGCACACACACCCATACGGGCAAGGCAAGGAATAAGCAACCTTTGGGGGCCATCCACACTGAGAGGGCCCCCGGCCCATGATTAGGGAGCGCCGCCCGAGACACCCCGACCCAGGCAGACAGGAGGCCCCGCACCAAGGTGCAGAGGCCTCCAGCCGTCTAGGCCAGAGCCGTCCCCTCGACGGCGCACCCGTCAGTAGACCAAAAGCAGCTCCCAGTGTGGGGGGCCCCCATGAGGAAACGCTAAAAACCAAGTGCCCCAGTTTTTTTGTTGCCACTGTCCCAACTTTTTTTTTTTTTAAATGTGTTGCTGGCATCAAATTCTGAATGTGGATATAACTTTAAAACACAATGAAAATAGTTTTAACATCTGATATGTTGTTTTGTGCTATTTTCAATTAAATATGGGGTTTCAGAGTTTTGCAAATCTTCACATTCTGTTTGTATTTACATTTTAGATGTGTCTCTACTTTTCTGGAAACAGTATTGTATTTGACTGTCTGGAATTGTTTGGTTTTGCAAATTTTTAGATTATTTTTGCAATGCTCTGAAAAATGTCACACCAAAGACTCTTTCTTGAAAAATGTATTTGACAAGAGTGTCCTTTCTCTGTTTACCTATTCCGTTTTGTTGCACAGACATTCCTCATCAAAACAAGTAATCTGTAGGGTATCTCTGCTGTTGGTCAACATGTTGTCATATTTTAGCTGGCTGATGACACATCCTTATTATTAAAAAATGCTTTACAGTTCCAGCCAGCTGTTAGTCTTATAAAAAATGTTTTCCAAGGCTTCAGATTTGTGCCTTAATCTTACTTGTTTTAAATAATTGCCTGCTACACTTGCCAGAGTGGACATGAAAAGAAACCCCAAAACAAATGAAAACAACAAAATAGTCCCACAACAAGAGTAGCTAATGCACCACTGATGCTCTACAGAGGAAGAATTATTAACAATCAACAATTTTTGAAGAAATATTGAAATACATACCGATTTACTGATAGCCCAAATGTTAAAAATTACCCGGCTAAACTTTAAAATACCTGGTATGTCGATCTACTTCAGCATTGACTATCAGCTGCCTTCAACCCAGCAGGGATCGAAGCAGGTCTGAAATGCATGAGAACAATAAATGTGACACGTATTCAAACCAGACAATATAAACTCCTTAAACACAGAAATGGCCTATCAGTTACTCCTGAACTCCCATTTTCCCTGCATGCCAGTGTTAAATGAGGTGTGCACCTGTTTCACTCCACCAACCTGAACCAAGCGTTGCAACCTGCGTTCCTCCTGCAGATAGCCCTATGTCTGACTCATTGGTGGACCTCCCCTTTTCCTACTTGGTGCCACCCACCACATAAACATCCCTGTTACTACAAAAAGTGAGAAAAGATAGATTCAGCCCAGCCACTTATTTACACCAGCAATCATTGATAGGTCTTGGTTTTCAAGGACCTATGTTGGTCCCTGGACCTCACTTTGAGAACCACTAATCTATTTTTTCAGCATTCATCTCAAATGTCCCAGAAATTGTGCATTTATGTGTGCAAAAACCAAACTTTTGCGGTGTGCACCGGTGGGGTGGGGGGCCCCAGGGATTTCTTGCTTGGAGCTCCAAGAGACCCTAGCAACGCACTGGGAACAGTGGTTATATTTTATACAAAAACTGATCTGTCTTTTTAAAGAACTGATTTGAAATGAGCATTGTTTGGGTGCTCAACTCACATTTTCATTGCATGATAGTTAGTTTTGGTAGGAGGTTCAGGAGCCTCTGTTCCCACACCAGCAGGCACAGGAACAGCTTCTTCCCCAGAGCTGTTACCCAGCTGATCTCTGTCCCTCAGTGGGTCCTATTAATTCTGGCTCTATATAAAGCTGTTCCTTATCCTTCTGAAATCTCATTACATCACCCTGTTGATGTAATGACACACACTCTTTTGTGTTAAAATCTGTTCAGTACCATCTAAAAATAATAACAGAGCTGTATGTTTGCTATTTCAGCTGGAGTATTTCTATTCCTTATGTCACCAGCCATTGAAACAAGTTTGAAGTGATATTCAATGGCAGAAGGTTTGACAAATATCTGACAAATATCTCATCACCAATAAGGTAAGGAGGTTTAATTTAAACTTAAGTTCTATCCTTTAGATCATTTGCATTTTCTTAAAAAATGTAAGAGTTAAATTAACGCTTCATGTTGATTTTGCTGAAAGTGTGTCTCATTTATTTTGGTGTTGTTGCTACTCTAAAAGACTGTGGCAAGAGGTTTCTAAGTTTTCTAATGTTGCATTTATAATTGTTATGACTTAATTGTATAAGTATGTTCTGTTTGGGTTCTTAAATTAGAAGTGAAGAAATGAGTAACAAGCTTACATCATTAATTTTACGTACTATTTTAGCTAAGTTTCATATTCATAAATACAATTTTGCAAACAACAAACCTCTCTTCTTAGTTTTTCATAAAGAATGTGAGCTATACTTACAAACCATTCAGTAAATCCTGCACTGAGAGGGCCACAGAAACTGTTAACAATCTTATTTTTGTGTCTTTATTTAACTAGTGTAGCACAAGCACTTATTTTATTGAATTTACTTTTATCCTTATTCTAATTAGATTTAAATTTCCTTTGTGTTTTTTATGTGTTGTTTGTGAGCCACTCTGACATTTTGTTCAAGTGATTGTTTCTGGTTCTGTCTCATATTCAATAAAGTTCAAAAAAAAAAAAAAAAAAAAAAAAAAAAAAGAAGGAAAGAAGAACGGTGTCTCGAGTGAGTTCAGGACAGTTATATGGAGAAAACGTATAGAGAGTTGAGAGTTTTTGTTTTCTGGGAGTGTGTATTGATCAGAGATTAACATGGACAGAGCACATTAGATATGCAGCTAACAAATGTAAGAAAGTAAAAAATGTCATGAAATGTCTGGCAGGATTGGAATGGGGAGCTGACTTTGCATCGCTGAAACACATATACGTAGCCCTAGTGCAATTGCAATCAGATTATGGAAGCATTGTATATGGTTCAGCAGCAAAATCTGTACTGGCAGACCTGAATACCATACAAGCTTGGGCCTTAAGATTATGCATAGGAGCAGTTAGAACTTCACCAGTATATGCAATTCAAATTGAAACAGGTGAGATGCCATTAGGGATACGTAGGAAGCAACTGATAGGCAACTACTGGATAAATATAAGGGGACATGGAGACAGCCATCCTGCAAAAAGGGTGCTGCAGATTGAGAAGGACAGGCCATAAAGTTTTGGCTGGACAGGAAATCAAGTCGTGAGAGTAAGGAGATTGAGGATACTGGTTTGTGGCCAGTTAGACCCGTATGGATGTTAGAAAACCCTTGTGTTGATCTAGAACTACTCAGAATTAAGTTCTGTAATAAGAATAGTGATTTGAAGACTGGAAATATAAAGGATGGGTTCAGATTTTTACAGATGGATCAAAGGATCGTCACACAAACGCAAGAGGGTCTGCAGTTGTTGTACCCAGTCACAAAGTAGGATTCAACAAGAGAACTTTGGACTGTTTGAATATATGTGCAATTGAGCTATATGCTATCCTAATGGCATTAGAGTGAAGTGAGCAGATTAACTGCAGTCATTTATCAATATACAGTGATTCAGCGTCAGCCCTTGCAAGCATTTCATCAGGAACAGCAAAAAGTCATGAGGAACTGCTCTATGAAGTCTTGAGCACCAACTCACGAATAGTAAGAAAAGGCATATGTAACATTCATGTGGGTTCTAGCACACTCAGGTGTCCCAGGATACGAGAGAGCAGACAAACTAGCGAAAGAAGCAGTCAAAAAAGAAACGGTTCAAGTCAATATTATATTGTCAAAACTAGAAGAGAAAGGCATAGTGTGGAGGACAACACCACAACAGTGGCAACAGTTTTGGGACAATGCAGCAACAGGGAGACATCTACATGCAATACAAAATAGAGTGGGTATTACAAGAAATAGGGGACATAAGAGGAAGCAACAAGTCATACTAAGCAGACTGAGAATTGGCTACAGCAACCTTAACAGCACACTCTTCATCATGGGAAAACATCCAACAGTCCTTTGCAATCAGTGTCATAAGGCTGAGACTGTACAGCATATTTTCATGTCATGCAGGAAATTTACACATGAGAGACGAGTTATAATAACACAGCTACAGAAAATATGACAGGTGGAGGACAACATTAAAAATATATTAGAGTGTGGGGAAATGGATCTTCCGTTTTCTAAGAACAACTGGACTGGACTGGACTGGACTGGACAGAGGGATCTAGGGAGATGCTACAGTATCTCCCCTTAATGGATTAAGATGGAAAGTGAATCCAGAAGATGG
The DNA here is from genome assembly GCA_037975065.1 of Chaetodon trifasciatus. Taxonomy (NCBI): domain Eukaryota; kingdom Metazoa; phylum Chordata; class Actinopteri; order Chaetodontiformes; family Chaetodontidae; genus Chaetodon; species Chaetodon trifasciatus. Next base: position 1,313,511 of record JBBMOE010000060.1, on the reverse strand, counting down.
CAGTAATGCAACATCGTGGATGCCAGCTGCCGTAAACCCCAGAAAAGAAAAAGAAGAAGAAGAAGAAAAAGAAGAAGAAGAAGAAGAAGGCGTTAAAGGAAGGATGTGCCAATGGGTCAGGGAGTATCAGATAGGAAGATCATAGTTAAGATCAATGGGTTTTATAGCAAAGAGTATTCAGTAGAGAATGGTACTCCTCAAGGCAGTATTATTAGTCCAGTATTATTTTTGATAATGATTAATGATGTGTTTAAGAATACAGAGGGGTCTATTAAGGTGGCTTTATTTGCAGATGATGGCGCTATGTGGAAGAGAGGAAGGAATGTCAACCATGTTGTAGGTAAGATGCAGCAAGCAATAAATGCTGTTCAAAAATGGGCTCATGAGTGGGGATTCAGAATTTCCATTGACAAGACTAAAACTATGTTCTTTACAAGTAAAAATATTAATCAAGAGGTAGTTCTAAAAATATCAGGTAAAGCTCTATAAAAGAGTTGACAATTTCTAATATCTTGGTTTATGGTTTGATAAGAGGTTAACATGGTCTGTGCATATCCAGAAAATGATAGCCAAATGTAAAAAAAGTGTTGAATGTTATGTGTTGCTTGCGAGGAGTGGAGTGGGGAGCAAGTATGCCTGCAATGAGAACAATATACATAAGACTTATAAGATCAGTGTTTGACTATGGGTGTGTAGTGTATAGGTCTGCAGCCAATACACTTTTAAAGAAATTGGATGTCATTCAGAGTCAAGTATTGAGACTGTATTGTGGAGCTAGGAGGACGACCCCTGTAAATGCACTACAGGTTGAGATGGGGGAGATGCCTCTTTATATGAGAAGGGATCAGTTAACATTAGTTTACTGGGCAAACCTAAAGGAGCATTAGGAAGATCATACTTGCCAGTCTGTCCTTCTTAAATGTCAGGAGAGAGACAAAACACAGACCAGAATTTTTGGATGGGTCATATCTCAAAAAGTTGAAGAAATGCAACTGCATAACATTGAAGTGAGTCCTGCAGTCAACTTCCCAGCAGTCCTGTTGTGGATGCTGGGAAGTCCTGTAGCTGATTTAGACCTTATAGAACTTAAAAACACTGGGGAAATCAATAGCTCTGTTGTAGAACTGTATATCAAAGATAATTATGGTGACATGTTAATGGTGTATACGGACGCATCAAAAGCAGAAAATAACAAAGTGGGTGCAGCATTTTTTATACCCAAGTATAAGATAAGCAGAAGGGAAAGGCTAAATGACAATCTAGCTGTATACAGGAGAGTTAGTAACAATTCTCACTGCACTTTCTTGGGTAGAGAATAATTGGCCAAAGAGGGTAGTAGTTGCATTAGATTCCTCCTCTGCGCTGCTAAGTATCCAGAATGGGTCTTCAAAGTCCAGACAAGACATTATATTGAATATTTTGCAGTTGGTGCATAGATTGCGATGCTCTGGGGTTAATGTAGCCTTTGTGTGGGTGCCAGCTCATATAGGAGTATCAGGAAATGAACTGGCAGACAAGAATGCTGAAGAAGCTACCATTTTGCCAGAGGTCAGTCTAGATATTACATATAGTAAATCAGAAATAAGCAAGCATAGGGAGAGGCTATTATAACATCCAAAGGTATGTGGGCAATGCTAGAAGTACACATAGGACAACACAAGAGGAGGATATGATATCCAGAATGAGATTTGGTCACACTGGTCTAAATAATACATTGGTTTTAATTAAAAAACATGGTAATGGCTATTGTAGTGAGTGTAGACCTCAGACATTAGAGACCATAGAGCATGTGCTAGAGAGTAAAGACATACTGCAGAAAAATTCTTGTGAATTATGTTAATTTTAATTTTAATTTTTTTGGGCGAACTGGGTTAAGCAAGAGACTGTGAGGCAGGAGTGTCCAGACCCACACTCCATTTCAGAAGGTGGCGGTAATGCACCAAACGTTGTTTGCCAACCGCCAAATATAAAAAGAAGAAGAAGAAGAAGAAGAAGAAGAAGAAGAAGAAGAAGAAGAAGAAGAAGAAGAAGAAGAAGAAGAAGAAGAAGAAGAAGAAGAAGAAGAAAGGCTGAGGACAGACCCACCCACTATTCTACCCGCGAAACACAAGGGTTTTTCCATCGACGAGCAAGCCAAGGTGCACGACCGAAAAAGTTTCTGTCCTTGTACGATACAGTACGTTAATCTGCTTTGTTTGTATTAGAACAGTGTTGTAGTTAGCTGAGTAAGGTGACATTATGACCAAGAGTCTGTGTGGTTAAAGGCAGTCAACATTAAATTCCCCATTAGCTAATTTATTGCTGGTGTCTTAACTGCGAAGGCGAAAACGCTGTTGAATGTTCAAAGCGGTGTGGCATATCGTCTAATGTCTTTTTCTAAACACGTTTCCTAGATGCAAAACGTCACGTAGTTAAAGAGAGATGTAAAGGAGAATTCATAAAGACTATGCAACCGCGGTGCAAAGAGAGTCGGACCGCACTTAACGTGGAACGACGCGACATAATTAGGCTGTTGCGGATGATAGTGACTTGTGTCTGCCGTGCTGAAACGGACTGACACATGGAAGGAACTAGGTGAGCTGCCGAAAGTGCATTCGCCCCGTGTGTTGAATTAAAAACGTCACCTGGCTTAAAATGTCTCACATAGCTTTTCCTTGAAAGACAGGAGTCTGTGTTATGATTAGTATGCCAATTATGATCTGATTATAACCCTACACATGTAATAGCCTAAGAGCCACCACACAACTCAGTAAATACCTTGAGATGTTGTTGTGATTGTGCTTTAGAGTTCTTATGGCTGATACAGGCTGTGGATGTGTAATGTGACTTCTTTATTGTGTGTTTCCATGATTGGCCAAATGTTGCCTTGCTTTAATTGTTTAATTTTGTGGATAAATGATTAATTGACTTATAGAAAAAAAGAAAATAATATGAAAATTAATGGATAATCAATTTTTGTCACATATCAACAAATAGGCTATGGAAAAGCAACCCTAACCCCTAACCATTGCATTGCTCTTTTCTATTTATCCAGGGTTCCAGGTCACATCACTTCACTATGTTGATAAGCCCAGAGCAGGAAGCCTTGATTAGCAGAGTGTTTGAAACCTATCTGACAGAGCATCATCATGGGGACATTCACCATCTTATTGCAGATACTAATGAAGAAACCCATTACCCTGTTGTTGTTAATGCCATGACGTTGTTTGAAGCCAATATGGAGGTAATGTCAACACAATTCAAAACACAATCTTCTGTATTCAAAACGAATAGAGGTAAATTGGTGGACTTGAGATTTGGATTTTGTTTAAAGCTGCAGTAGGTAAGATGGAGAAGAGAGCAGATTTAGCCTGAGAATTTGAACCAACACAAGTTCCGCGTCACTCCCCCTCCCTCTCCGCTGTACCCATGCCCTGCCTCCAAGCCCCTCCTCCCTGCACGTCTACGCTGCTGCCGTGACAACCAGTAACGTTAGCCTTAGCGTCGGAAACAGGCTAACTCTGCCCAGACGCTACATCACAGTCGCTAACATACTGTACACGCTGTGGAATGTTATTGTAACAATAACCATATTAGCTTTATGGTTATTTGTTATCTTAGCCGTATATGCTGTTGTTGGCAGCGGCGGTTTTTTTTTTTTTTTTTTTTTTTTAACAGATTGCATGTTTCATGTACTGCTTTCTGGGCATAGGGAGAGTCGTGACAAATATGACAAAAAATTACTTTTATGCAAGTAACCTACTGCAGCTTTAAGTAAAAGCAGGTGATGTGGTTTAAATAATATTAATAGGGGTATTTTTCCTGGATGGATTAATCACAAAATGGCAAATGTAATGACATGTAAAATAATCAAAGCGGTGCTCAGTTCATTGAACTGTGTTCTGCTATCATATATCACACTAGACAGAACTCTTACTTATTAAATTAAATTGCATTTGATTTGTGCTGCTTTCTTTGTTAATTTCGACAACTGAAAATAGATAGTATTATCATATCACCCTGACATGATACCACTATTCAATATCAGCAATATTGAATCAATCAACCTTACATTTGCAGTTGCCTGAATATAAAGGCATGCTGTATTGTAGCTTGATGTAGCTTAGCTGTTAAAGTAATGTGATCTGAGAGTGTTCTAATGTGCTGTTACAATGACATGGGTGTGTTCAGGGTGCTTCTGCACTACAAACAGTGTTAATGTTTTAGTCACTGCACATTTTTTTCTTAAAATTTTGAAAGAAAATGCTAAAAACACACCCAGGGATTTTTTTTAGTAACACCTGCTCATCAATTCAAACAATTCTGAAAAATAATCTCATCTGCGTAGTTACTCTGTACACTTGCACAGCAGCTTGCCTGCACTAAACTCTTTTCATGTGTTATACACTTAACTCATTTAGTCTGTATTTGCACTAATTACATTGTATTTCTACTATCTGTGGCAGGTTGGTGACTATTTCAATGCCTATCCCAATGATGTCCTGGCTATATTTGATAAAGTGTTACATAGAAAAGCCATGGAGTTATCAGAGAATGCCTCTCCCATCCACTGTGGAGGACAAAGGACAAAGGAGCACAGAATGAGAAACACTCCTCATGCCCGCATTACAGGTTAGAGATGTTACCAGATAGTGCTCAAAACTTGCTTTGACATAAAAATTTTACTCTTTTTTTGGCCTGAATTATCAGTCATTTTTAGGTTAATGTACTGCAGTCTACTTTGTTGCCTACTAAAGAAATGTGGTTTAGCTGTTTTTTTCCAAAGCAGAGGATCACAGAGTGGACTGTGGTCACATAGTGGACTGTAAAATCTGGTGTTTGCGCACCATAGCACAACACAAAAGCACAACATTTCTATTTGGCAGTAGTGTTTAAACCAGGGGTTCTCAACTGATCTGCCTTCGGGACCCACCATCACCCCTTAATGACAAGCTGCGACCCAAGCCACGACACAAGTAGGCAACACTCCGCATAAAATAAAAGCCTCCAAAATAAAAGCACAGGATTTATTTTCTTAAGGCCTGCGACCCACTGAAATCGGGTCCGTGGCCCACTTTCGGGTCGTGGCCCACCAGTTGGGAATCACTGGTTTAAACAATAGCTATTGTTTTTGTTACACTGAAGTAGCATTTAGGGGAATGTATTTGGATTCCAGGAGTCGCATTGTTGTATGGAATGTGATGGAAAATTGTACACAAGACTTACTCCACAACCCTAGTAACAAAGCTACCTGCACTATTGAGTGCTTTCTGTAGTGGAAACTCAAAGCAGATCTAGGGTGTAGATAAGTGTATGTATGGGTCAGGTACAGGTTTCAAAAGTCCTATACTGAAAGGGTGTGGTGGAAATGAGGCATTTGTTCTAGCATTTACTGTAGCTGTCCTCCTTCCAAAAGTCCTTCTTTTCATTCAACAGGCCCTTGATGTCTTTGGTGATGCAGGGTTTGTTGTCGGGAAAACAGCGTGCAGTCTCTGTTAGAACAACATTATCCACACAAGAGTTGATGCACAATGTTCAACAGACAAATAGATTAATTTTGTGTACTTTGCAGTTATTTATTGGCTCTCATGTGTGTACCCAGGTCTGCCAGTGTGTCCAGAGCTGACTAGAGACACCATTCCCAGGTCCAGAGATGTAGGGCACTTTTTGTCTGTCACTGGTACTGTCATACGCACCGGTGTTACCAAGGTAACAGTATGACACATGTTCAGTTTTCACTTGAGTGCTACTTGTCACACCATAGTGCTTCTGTGACATGAGCAGTACATGTGCCAGGGGTTGGAACACACGCATATGCACATACAGACATACTCACTCACACACAGACACACACATCACACATCACTTCACACAACTCATTTTTAATCCATCAATTAATAATGAAGCAATCAGACATAATTTAAATAATTCATTATTATTATATTTGTTTAATTTATTATGGTGATGAACAGTTGGTGACATGTAAATGGCAACCGCTGGACAAAGTGCAGAGGTTATGAACTAAGTAGATATTTAAGGATATGATAACTTAAATAATGCATAATAAAATAATGTTGCATATGCCTCTAGATGTAAATACAACACAGCAAAATCATAAGTTATGGTATGTATATATTTTTAAAGTGATATTAGAAGTGCTACAGTCAAGGTTGTGCTTTGAGTCAGTGCCTTCTCCATCTCTCATAGGTTCTGGAATATGAACGGGATTACATGTGCACAAAGTGTCGTCATGTTTTCACGGTTCAGGCTGATTTTGACCAGTTCTATACCTTTGTCAAACTGGTGGCCTGTCCTAATCCTGATGGCTGTAACTCCTACACATTCAACTGTTTGTCTGAAGGATCTGAGCCTGCTGCATGCAGGGACTACCAGGAAATCAAGATACAAGAGCAAGTAGGACAATTATACACGTGATTCAAATGTTTTAATTACTAAACAAATTAATTTCTCTTATGGTATTATTATTGTTTTTTTGAGATAAAAGAGGTAATTTGCAGAGTGTATAAAATATGGGTTGTATCTTTGGTCAGTATAAATCTTGGCCCCCCTCCCACAGGCACAGAGGCTGTCAGTGGGCAGTATTCCTCGTTCTATGGTCGTGATTCTAGAAGATGACCTGGTTGACAGTTGTAAATCTGGTAAGAACTGTGGATAGCAAGATTAGGCAAGATACACATACTACCAGCTCTGCCTAACAGGCAATAATGTTCATGCATCTCAAGGTGCAAACGGTAAATGGACTGCATTTACATAGTTTAGTCTACCGAGTATTCAAAGCACTTAACAACATATGCCAACATTCACACATACAGAAGAAGAAGAAGAAGAAGAATCAGAGGGACAATCCCCTTTATTTGTCACACACTACATACACGCTGCACACGCCATGCATTGGTGAAATTTGTCCTCCGCGTTTGACCCATCCTGGTCGTCCTTCCTCCACAACAGACCAGGAGCGGTGGGCTGCCATCCGACCGGCGCCTGGGGACCCAGTTTTCTTTTGTCGTCACCATTATTCAAAGCACTTTACAACATATGCCAACATTCACACATACATTCATACACTGATGGCAGAAACTGCCATGCAAGATGCTAATCTGCTCATCAACAGCAAACAGAACTCTGTGTCATTATATTGACTGGCAGTGATGATGCCGTGGAAAGCCACAGTCACATCACGAACTGCCTTTTATACCTCATATTTCTGCTACAAAATACCAGTCTAAAATACAAAATACCTTATTAGTCCTGTAGTTAAAAACAACAGTCTTCATTTTCATCTAATGGTGACAATGTGCAATTGTCATTGTGCTCATGCTCATCAGGAGATGATGTGACTGTCTATGGGGTGGTGTGTCAACGCTGGAAACCCTTTTTTGATGGCACTTGCTGTGATGTGGAGCTGGTCCTCAAAGCTAATAACATAGAAGTGAGCAACCAGCAGGCTGCTGCTGCTCTGGTCATGAAGGATGTTCAGAAAGAATTTGAGCAGTTCTGGATTAGCCATAGACATGATCCCATAGCTGGTATGTATTTGCAATTAAAACTCAACAAGTTTTTTTTCTCATTTTATTTTTATTTCTCTTTTAAAATGTTCTCTCCCCCTCTCTCTGTAGGTCGTAACCAGATCCTGTTGAGCCTGTGCCCACAGGTGTTTGGCATGTATTTGGTTAAATTAGCGGTGGCCATGGTGCTGGCTGGTGGGGTGCAAAGAATTGATTGTTCTGGGACCAAGATCAGAGGTACCTTTTTGTATGTAAATTAAGCATCTGAAAAGGACACTGGTATCACAATGTTTTGCCATTTTGTAATGATTAAATGGCAATAACTTTACTTTTTTAAATAAATCTCAGCACATTTTTATGACCTCCAAGCCAAAGAGTTTACATCTTTATTATGAAATATTTTGCCTAACCATGGGCAGCACAGGTAAAATTAATTATTTAAGGTCTGAGGGATTTAGTTGAGCTACTAACTGGCATACCAGAAAGCCTGGGTTTCCACTCAAGATAATGCCATCCACCTGAATGTGCAGATAGACTGGCCCTGCTCATGTCCCCTTTTGGGTTAACTATTATGCACTAGGCTCTGAGTTAAGTTCAGCTCATTCAGGTTAACAGATAAACACAAACAGAATCTAAACCCAAATACATGGAATGCGGGTTATTTCTGGAGTTTGACCTCTGGCAAACTCATAAGGTAAGACCCACACTCTTGAAAATGACTCCAAATAAAAAAAAAATGACATCCGTGACCATGACAATATGGAAACTGTGACAAATGTTTGCTGTGTGTTGGTTTTTGTCATTGGAAAAAGTGGTTTGTGGAATGCTGTCTCACTGTGGTGTTGTCCTCTGTAGGTGAGTGTCATATGTTGCTGGTCGGTGACCCTGGCACAGGGAAGTCTCAGTTCCTGAAATATGCTGCTAAGATCATGCCTCGCTCCGTACTCACAGCTGGAATTGGATCAACAAGTGCAGGTATGCCTTGTTCACGGTCAGCTCTCAGATTAAAGGAGTTTGTTGTTAGTGCCTCATATTAGCCATCAGGAATTTGTCATTAAGAGATTGATGTTCTCAGATTAAGAATTATACATGCTATACATATGCACTATACACATATAAACATATCCAATCTGTTTTGTGTATTACTGCATTAAGTTGAATTTGTCCTGAAGGACTGACAGTGGCAGCGGTGAAAGACGGAGGTGATTGGCATCTGGAGGCAGGAGCCCTGGTCCTGTCAGATGGTGGTTTGTGCTGCATTGACGAATTCAACAGCATCAAGGAACATGACCGCATCAGCATCCATGAAGCTATGGAGCAACAATCTATTAGTGTGGCCAAAGCTGGGTAAGACAGAATTCTGCTTTAGGCAAAATACCACCATGCATGATAACCAGGTCCACAGCATGTTCTGTTTTCACTGTATTCTGAGAGTGCAATTGTTCAATCATTGAGTTTTATATTGTCTTATTTAATGGGAGGCTTTTCAGGAACCAGTACGTATGGCAAGTGCTATGTGACTGATGGAGGTTGCTTGGACTAGCAATTGGTTTGCATTTTACATGAAAAGTTATACACAACAAGGAGGTAAATAGGTTGTAAAAAATGACATGATTCCTAGAGCTGCCTCAGTTGGGAAACTGGGGCTCATCATACTTCATAAGTCAGTCCCTTGTGAGTGTCTTCTTATGTGAATTTTGGGTGTGAGCGATGGATTAATTGGTAACTAATCAGATATGTGCCTGGTGGATCTTTTTGTTTGGTGAATAGCAATGCATGCATTCGCAACTGATCTATACCCTGTACAAGCTTTGTGAGCAAAGGAATAGGAGTCAGTTCCCAATAGTTGTGGATTGATTAATGGGTTTGGCCAGTTAATCAGTCTGATACCTGCGTTCATAAGGCAGATTTAACAAAAAATGTCTGCAGACACGTCAGTGTTTTATTTTCAAATATTTTTCTATGTTCAAGTGAATAATATGTGAGTGTTAAATAAATGTTCATTGGGACCAAAAACGGAGAGATAGTGCTGGGTGCTACTGCGTGTACTAAGGTATTAACAGAGTTTCAAACATGTTTTATTTTGAGTTTAAACATTTTCATTCTCTCCCAGAAACAAGGAGATGCTGCTATCTGCTGATGCTGTTGTTAAGTGCACTAAAACTTTTGACAAATCATGTCCCCTGTACTCTAAACTGTGCTCAATTCTGTGGGCTGAGCACCCGGTTATGCTACTTCACATAGAGGTGAGGCAACTCACAGGGAAAGGTCTTGGCCCGTCTGTATGAACTGTAGGAGGAAGTAAGACAGTTTGCCATGGAACATGAACTGCCTCACATGGATTTAAACAGGGACAAGGTGTGACTGTGAGGAGTGGACCAATTGAGGTGATCCCCCTGGCATCGATACACACCAGGCCCTAGCATGCCTATGTTGATATGAAGTGTTATTTACACATATGTTCATACTGTCTACATACTAGACAGCCAATGTGCCACACAGCGAAAGCGTTGTTGCTGATATTTCCAATGTGATTATTCAACCTTGAATTGATTATTTAATGTCACTGCTGGATCTGTGGGGAAAAGCCTCTATCCCTTGAGCATCTGTTAGAAAGATTACTGGAGTCCTGCCACCAGCTTGAGGCAAGAGGTGATTGTGGTAACCAGTTATGGTAGTGGTTAGATTCTTCATCCAGTCCCCCACAACATTATTCTAGAAATAATCTGCTAATAGTGGAAAAACTGAGTATTGGCCAACTGTTTTCAAAATGGACCTCTGCAGAAACTTGATGCACAAAAAATGTTCTAGTTGGTAAGCAAGGTTAAGGTGGTTGTTCACACGAGGATTTTCTTTTCTTTTTATTCTCTTTCTTTACATTCTTTCTCCTCTCTGCAGTATAGTGTGTAAGCTGAACACTCGAACCACCATCCTGGCAGCCACCAACCCTAAAGGACAGTACAATCCCAGCGAGCCGCTGTCTGTGAATGTAGCTCTGGCCAGCCCTTTGCTCAGTCGTTTTGACCTTGTTCTAGTTCTCATGGACACCAGAAACACAGAGTGGGACCGCATCATCTCCTCTTTTATTCTGGAGGACAGAGGTAGTGGATGTAAATGTGGAAATTAAATTATAAAAGCAAAACAATTTAGAAAAAATAATTTTGACTGATATTAATATTTTAATGATTGTTTTTGTGATATTTATTGCAACATTGTCATTAACATTATGTATGTTAAGTATCCATTGAAAATGTTATCAACATCATTCAAGGTAGGAGGTATACACTGAAAATAGATCTTGAATACCTAAGAACATAGATTGAATGAAAATTGCACAATGCTTTTTCATCAGAACATGGAGAAAAATCTACTCAATGATGTGGATTAATTAATATTGATTTGTAAAGGTATGATTTAAATACTTTCGTTGTGATTTACTATCAACATCAGTGATGATAATTTTGCCACACTGCCCTTGAAGACATTCGTGATGAAAGTGGTAAAATATCAGTGCTCTTGTTTTTGTTTTGCTCTCAGGACTGTCTGTTGAGTCTTCCAGCCTGTGGTCGATGGAGAAAATGAAGGCTTATTTCAGTGTGATTAAACACTTGCAGCCGCAGGTGTCTGAGGAGGCTGGCAACATCCTGACACGTTACTACCAGCTGCAGAGACAGAGTGATGGCCGCAACACTGCCCGCACCACCATTCGCATGTTGGAAAGTCTGAGTAGACTGGCTGAAGGTGAGGATGGAAAATTTGATGTAATCTTCGTTCAGTCATTTTTAAATCAATTTCAATCTTAAATTAGTCAACCTCTTAAAAGCTGATTTATGGGTTGTGGTGAGTTCTATTTTGTGTAGGCTTCGCCCTCTATGGCTAACATTATTGGTTCATCAGTGGGTACTTCACATATAAAAGACTTCAAAGAATGGACATAAAAACTGATAAAAATGTATGTAAAATAAAATTGAAATAAGGATGAAATAAAAATAAAGACAATGTATAAAACCACACAATACAATGTTAAAATCTTGGTAAAAAATAGAGTAGAATGAGAATAAGAATCTAGTAGGACGAAGCTCTAGAGTCTAAAAGAACTCTTCATCTGGTATCTCTCTCTCTGCTGTCTGTGTTTCTCAGACACAACAGATTCTTTTTCCCTCTCTACAGATACTGATAACAACATGGACATAAAAACAGATGAATGTAAAATAAGGCAAAACACAGCATAAAATGATGGTAAAGGTAGGTTAAAATAGGTTACATAGAGTGCATAAAATCAAGTAAAATACAGCATTTGAAAAGAAATTCAGCAGTGTGTAAGTGCGAGGCAAAGCACAAAGACCTGTATCAGGAAGTCATAGCGAGCTAGTGAAAGGCTAAAGTGAAGTGATAAGTTTTTAAGCTTTCTTTTGAAAATATTCAGCAAGCTGGTTCCCTGATATCTGTAGGTAGTGTGTTCCAGAGCTTTGGGGCGTAATAGACAAAGGCTGCATCCCCAATTTTCTTTCGACTGTTGCTTGAAACCTCCAATAAAGCAGCAGCAGATAATTGCAGTGCTCTTGAAGACAAACAATAAATGAGGGAGTTAGCAATGTAGCTTGGTCCTAGTCCATTAAAAGCTTTGTGTACAAGGAGGAGGACCTTAAAATCAATTCTGAATGTTAAAGGAAGCCAGTACAGAGCAGCTAAAACTGGACTAATGGAATCTCTCCTCTTGGTTCTGGTTTTTTAAAGTAAGTAAATAGCGTTTTACAGTAATCAAGTTGGCATGCATCAGTTTTTCAGCATCTTTTTGGTTTAGAAATGGCCGTACTTAGCCATGTTTCTAAGGTGAAAAAATAAAGTTTTACTCCCCTTGTTGATGTGGGACTTGAAGCTAAGATTTGAGTCTAGGACGAGACCAAGACTTGTAACCTCAGATTTAATCCAGCAAGTTAATTTTGTCATATTATTAAACACCATTTCTCTCTCTGTTTTAGAACTGACTCGTTGGACTTCAGTTTTGTCCTTGTTTAACTTCAAGAAATTATTGCTCATCCATTTATTTATTGCCAAGAGACAGTTTGTAATGAGTCTATAGCTGCAGCCTAATTTGGTTCAGCACAGATGTACAGTTGTGTATCATCTGCGTAACTATGGAAACATACATTGTGCTCTCTGATGATGTCACCAAGTGGCAGCATGTATAGTGAGAACAGTAATGGACCAAGGCAGCTCCTTTATGCAACCCCAAAACAGATGTCATGTTTCTGAGATACATGATCTCCAGACTGACGTAAAACTAAACCAGATTGAAGTGCTTCATAGTTTGATGTAGAGAACTGTGGATGGGTTGGGGCTGTGCTGAGCAGCTCGTCAATAGTGGAGAATAATATTCTGGAGTTCCTAGCGTTCTCTGTAATGATTTTAGGAAAATAATCCTTTCTTATCAGATGTATTGCTTTGTTATAGACAGTCATGGCTTCTTTGAATATATTACAGTGAACTGTGAGCCCAGCTTTCCTACATTTTCTTTCAGCTGCTTGACAAAATTCTCTTCCTCTCATTAATACTGCTGTTGTTTTTTTTAACCTTAAGTGGAGCAACAGCATTTGAAACAGATGACATGATATTGTTGAAATGTTCAACTGTGTCATTTAAAGAGCAGTCATAGCTGTGTGACTCAAATCATCTCATAATATTACAAAACCTTTCTTCAGCCTTGCCATTGAGGAATCATCTTTGAACCAGAATATTCCCCTTTAGTCTTTGTTAAGATTAGTTTGGTATCAAAAACACACAGTGATGGTCAGAGAGAGTCACTCTTTTTGTTGATGTGGATATTCCAGTATTTTGATTCAAGAAGGTGGCCGCCTACAGAAACCCCCACCAAATGAGATATACAGTGATCTGCCCTTGGTTCAGCTGGTCAAGCGCTATCCCATGTGGCAGCGTTTCCCGGTTTTAAGGAAGTACCAGGAGGGGGCAGCAGGTGAACATCGGACTCTTAAGGCTCCTTTGTTGACGTATGTTCCCATTACCAAGGTGGGGGGCTTCATGGACCTTGGTTTTCCTCCTCCAGTGCTGCTGCACCAAAATGTACGCCCGCTTTCAGAGCGCTACTCAGGATGGCGCAAATGGTCAATGGACAGCTGGAAGGACATGCCCCTCTCCTCCGATGTTCAGTTGGATACTAGAGACATCTCTGTGATATCAGGAGCAATGTATGCCTCTCAGCTGCCAGGAACCGTTGATGAAACATGTCATTTCCAGGGTTCTGCAGGGGGAGGAAAATCAGGGGTTTTACTTCTGTTATTTTCTGGTTCCAAAAAAGATGGCAGGGAGGAGGTCTATTCTCAATCTGTCTCTGTTCAACAATTCCATAATTGACAGACCATTTCATTTGCTGATGATCAAGCAGGTGCTGGAATGTGTTTGCTAGGGCGACTGGTTCACTTCCTTAGATCTGAAGGATGCATATTCCTACATCCCCATCATACAGATACCAAGGAGGTTTGTGCGTTTCTTTTTTCAAGGGGTTCGGTGTCAGTACAATTGATCTGCTGTTGCTGACTCGCTCCAGGGAGGAAACTGGCGTTGCACGTAATAAAAGCTGGGTTTCACGATAAACTGGGAAAAGAGCTCTCTTCTCCCCTCTCAGTTTTTCATTTATTTGGAAGTGGAGTTGAATTCAGTTGGCATAAAAGCAACTTCAAGCCTAAAGCCCCCCACTCCATGGGTTAGGGTAAGGGTTCCCACAACGATCGACGCCTAGCCAACGACCTGAACGAGTTCTACTGCCGCTTTGAAAGGCAAAGGGACAGTCCAACAACCATCCCCCGCGACACCTCCCAACAGTTACAGCTCCAGTCACCTCCACCAATGGCCACCTTAAAGGTCCCCCCTAACCCCTCCCCACCCACCTCAGTGACGACTCTTTCCATCAATGAAAGGGACGTCAGCAAACTCTTCAGGAGACAGAACTGGATGACTTCCGGTTGACTTCCTTGTTTCAGCGCTCAGTCCATGTTCTAGCTCTCAGTCTTAACACTTGTCTTTTAGCCTTTTAACTTAGTTCTGAGAGTTGGATTTTTAGCCTTTCTTAGCTCTTCAGTTTTTAAGTCTTGGGCATTTTAACTGTTTTTAGTGTTAGGCCGGTTAAGAGAACTGTGTGGCTTGCGAGCCGCCATGCCTTCACCGGGTGCTGCCGAGTTACCTGGAGAGCTGGAAGAACTGCTAAAAATAGCACAGAAAGAGATCACTGACCTCCGAGCAGACAAAAAACGAATTTTGGACAAGCTGCTGAGGAAGGACTCCATGCTGTCTACCCTCAGGTCTCGTCTCCCGGGGGTGTCCAACTGGCTGGAGTCCTCACAGATCGGTGAGTCCGCGCCAAAAAACGCCACCTCTGCACTCGGGCACACAGTCCTCTGGGAACCGTCCTCCGCCTGCCATTGACCCGTCTGCTCCACACCAAGCAAGGCGACCCCCTGGACCGAAGTGGTCGTCCGAAGGCGGAAGAGGGCTCTGAGCGGGACCCATGGCGGGGCTCCTTCTCCCCCGAGCCTACTACTCACCAATAAGTATGCGGCCTTATCCGTGAGCGAGAAGCCGGCGGCCCGGGACCAGCACCAGGAACCTGCACCTGTTTCTGCGGCCTCTGCCATCATGCCCCCGTTAACGGACACCACAGCCTTCCCTCCGCTCACGGCTAGCTGCCCTCCAGCAGGGGGATGCCCTGCATCAGGTGGGTGTCCAACAGGGGGCCGTTCACCTCCACCATCCCACTCCTCATCCTCATCCCAGCGCAGGCGGCTGGTTAAGGATGCAGTGCGCTGGCACTCCTCACGTTCCCCCTACCAGGCGAGGGATCACACCCGGGGTCCTGGGGTTGGTGGCGCGGTGGCTGAGCTGGCTTGTCCCCCTAAAGATCGAGCGGACGCTCCCACAACCCTCGTCATCGGGGACTCCATTGTGAGGCACGTCAGCATGAGGGGGGCGTCCACCCTGTCCTTCCCCGGCGCCACCGTTATGGATATAACGGGAAAAATCCCGGACATCCACGCTCGCATCCACGGGCGAAAAGGATTATTATCCATGCAGGAGCGAACGACATTGCCAGGCAGCACTCCGAACTTTTAAAGAGGGACTTCGCCCTACTACCACCTGTGGCAGAGGGATAGGCAGCTTCAGCAGGCTGCTCAGCCTCAACACCTGGCTCTCCTCTGCCTGTAACTCTCACCATGTCGGCTTTATTGACAGTTTTGACGTCTTCTGGGAGAGACGGCACCTCTTCGGTCCAGACGAACTCCATTTGAACAAAGCAGGTGCCCGCATGCTGTCCGCCAACCTGGCATACGGTGTGCAGCATGCCAATCTCCCCAAATCAGCACCAGCTGATCTGCCCGCTGCACAGTCACACCCACGTGACTGACTGCCTGCACATCACACACTCACACCCCACGCCCCCCGTCTGCCAGCAGAAGTACCATACAGTACCGTCCACACCATTACAACCGTCATCTCCCACAGAACGCACAAACCTAGGAATGTTTTCACACCACGCACACATACTATCATTCAACTGACTCACTATGATGAGCACACGTTCAGCACAAACATTAACGTGGCAGTGCTGAACGTGCGCTCTCTTTTAAACAAGGCCTTTTTAATGAATGATGTGATTTTAGATTATAAATTAGACTGTCTTCTTTTAACCGAGACATGGCTTGGCACTGACGCACCTGTTGTTCTCACCGAGGCTTCCCCACCAAATTTTAACTTCTTATTTTCTACTAGAGGGAGGAGAAAAGGAGGTGGAACTGCATCAATTGTAAATAACTTCTACTGCAGTGTCTTTTAACAATTTCACATCATTTGAGCACCATGCCTTTGTTTTTAGCAGCCCTCCGATTCTCTGCATTACTCTATATAGACCACCCCATCACTCTAGTTCTTTTATCAGTGAATTTTCAGATCTTTTATCAATCATTCACACCTCTTATAACAGGATTTTAATAACCGGTGATTTTAATCTACATGTCGATGACACCTCGGACCCAATGTCCAGAGAATTCTTAAATCTTTTAAACTGTCTAGATTTTAAGCAGCATGTCACACAGCCAACTCACAACAGGGGACACACTTTGGACTTGGTCATAACCCATGGCCTATCCATTGGTGTGTCCTCTGTTGTCGACCTGGCTGTGTCTGACCACTACTGCGTGTTTTTTAACATCACCAGTTTTAACCAGCGGGAGGCCCCGGTGAGAACAGTCAGGAGGCGCTACCGAACTTCTGAAGTGGCTGCAAATTTTATTGAGATTTTACAGAGGACTCCTGCTGAAATTTTACCTGCATCCTGTGATTTATCGTTGATAATTTTAACAGCAAACTGAAGTCCACTCTCGACTCAGTAGCTCCACTTTTAACCAAAAGAATCACAAGAAAACCTACACCCCCGTGGAGAAACAACGATACAATACATAAACTGAAAAGACAATGCAGGAGTACCGAGAGGAGATGGAGGAAATCTAAACAGTCCACCTCGAAGCTCTACGTCAACAACTCAAAATCTACAATAACGCAGTTAAACAGGCAAGAATTTCTCATTTATCACAACTTATCATAGACCACAAAAACAACCCCCGATTCCTCTTGAAATTTTGACGAGCAAAGTTCTTAACATGCCATCTGACACTCTTTGTGAGAACTTTGCAGACCACTTCAGAACCAAAATCAAGGACATCAGATCCAGCCTTTTAACCCAACAAGTTTTATCTGTTAACACACTGGAATTGTTGTCCTTGCCTGAGGAAACACTGGAAAGTTTTGCCCTGGTTGATGCGAGGACACTTGGTCGAGTATTCTCCCAAGTAAACCCAACAACCTGCCTTTTAGATCTAATTCCCACATCACTTTTAAAATCATTTTATGGATTCTTTGAGGAACAATTTTTAAACATTATGAATTGCTCTCTTCAGACGGGTGTCTTCCCCACTGCTTTTAAAACAGCTGTGGTGAAGCCCCTTCTGAAGAAGGGCACTTGATAACTACCGACCTGTATCCAACTTACCCTTTTTAAGTAAGATTTTAGAAAAACTGGTTTTTAACCAAGTTAATGACTTTATAAACAGAAACATCTTAGAGAAACATCAGTCAGGTTTTAGGATGAACCACAGTACCGAGACTGCACTTTTAAAGATTTTAAATGACATTAGGTGGAACTTAGATAACAAGAAACTCACAGTCTTGGTTCTACTGGATCTAAGCGCTGCTTTTGATACAGTAGACCATCACATTTTATTAAATAGACTCAGACACCTGGTTGGCCTCTCTGGTACTGTTTTTAACTGGTTCCACTCTTATCTCTCAGACCGATGTTTTTATGTAAGTATGGATACTTGTTCCTCAGGAACCCATGAAATTAAGTGTGGGGTCCCCCAAGGCTCAATTTTAGGTCCAGTTCTTTTTAATCTTTACATGCTTCCTCTTGGAGATGTCATCAGGAAACACGGCATCAGTTTCCATAGCTACGCTG
Organism: Chaetodon trifasciatus; assembly: GCA_037975065.1. Lineage (NCBI taxonomy): Eukaryota > Metazoa > Chordata > Actinopteri > Chaetodontiformes > Chaetodontidae > Chaetodon > Chaetodon trifasciatus. The sequence continues at coordinate 1,295,484 of JBBMOE010000060.1, read as the reverse complement.
ATGATACACAGCTGTACATTGCCGTGTCTCCTGATGACACAGAGCCAATAGATACCCTTTTCAACTGCATTTCACATATCAAGTCATGGATGGCAGGGAATTTCCTACAGTTCAACCAGGACAAAACAGAGGTTTTAGTTATAGGTCCTGAAGGCCAGACTGAGAAACTTTTACCAAAATTACAAGATCTTAAACCAACACAATCTGTAAAAAACCTGGGTGTGATTTTTGACTCTGAGTTGACTTTTATCCCTCATATCAAAAATATAACAAAAATAGGCTTTTATCATCTCAAGAACATAGCCAGAGTCCGCCCGTTTCTCTCTCAGGCCAGCACAGAGGTGCTAATGCATGCTTTTATCTCCTGTTGTTTAGATTACTGTAATGCCCTGCTCTCTGGTCTTCCCAAAAAGAGTATTGCATACCTCCAATTACTGCAAAACTCAGCTGCACGCATGCTGACGAAGACCAGAGGGCAGGCTCACATTACGCCAGTTTTACAGTCGCTGCATTGGCTCCCTGTCCGCTTCAGGATCGATTTTAAGGTTCTTTTACTAGTTTTTTAATGTCTTAACTTACTTATCTAACCTGCTTTTACCGTATCAACCCTCTCGGACCCTGAGGTCCTCCGGCACCAGCCTTTTATCCATACCAAAACCCAGAATAAAAACCCACAGTGAGGCGGCATTTAGCCACTATGCTTCTCACCTGTGGAACAGCCTGACGGAGAGCCTCAGGACTGCAGAGACTGTTGATATTTTTAAGAGAAGGTTAAAGACACACCTTTTTAATCAGTTTTTTTAAGTTTTATCATTTATCTTATGTTGATGCCTTTTAGTTTGTTGTTTTATATTTTGTATTATTTTACCATATTTTATTCACTATCTTATGAACTTCGCTTCTTTTAACTGTTTCATTTATTTTCTAACTCCAGTGTTTCCTCACGGGGGTTGTCCACACTGGGAGCTGTGTCTGGTCTGCTGCCGGGGGTGCTGTCCTCGAGTCCCTTCGGCCCGGCTGATAGGGGGGCTCCCTATCTTGGTGTGGGGGTCCGCCGGTCTGTCGGGGTTGGGGGGGCCCGGGTGGCCGGCGCCCCCTGTGCTCACTGTCCATGATGACTCCTCTCGGTGTGGACAGCCCCAAAGGTGGTATTATTCTCAATCCTCAGTGTCCTGCCATGTCTCATTACTCATTACTCTTCCAACTACTTGTGGTGAGAATGTCTGTGCGTGTGTGTGTGTGTGTGTGTGTGTATGCTGTAGTTCGGGGTATGTGTGAATACATACAAAGGGTGGGGGGGTTGGGTTTTTAATATTGTTCTGTTTTTAATTTGAATTGTTTTTAACCCTTGTAAAGCACTTTGTGTTGCATTTCATTGTGTATGAAAGGTGCTATATAAATAAAGTTTGATTGATTGATTGATTGATTGATTGATTGATTGATTGATTGAAGCACTGCGCTGATCAGCTGTCTCTAGTGTTCACAGACATTTTTAACACCTCACTGGAGACATGTCATGTGCCAGCCTGCTTCAAGTCTTCCACCATCATCCCAGTTCCCAAGAAGCCAAAGACCACAGGACTTAACGACTTCAGACCCGTCGCCCTGACCTCTGTGGTCATGAAGTCCTTTGAGCGCCTTGTGCTCTCACACCTCAAAGACATCACCGACCCTCTCCTGGACCCCCTGTAGTTTGCCTACAGAGCCAACAGGTCTGTAGACGATGCAGTCAACTTGGCCCTCCACTTCATCCTCCAGCACCTGGACTCCGCAGGAACCTATGCCAGGATCCTGTTTGTGGATTTCAGCTCTGCTGTTAACACAATCATCCCAACTGTGCTTCAGGAGAAGCTCTCCCAGCTGGGCGTGCCTGACTCCACCTGCAGGTGGATTACAGACTTCCTGTCTGACAGGAAACCGTGCGTGAACCTGGGGAAACACATCTCCGACGCAAAGACCATCAGCACCAGATCCCCCCAGGGCTGTGTTCTTTCTCCTCTGCTCTTCTCCCTGTACATGAACAGCTGCACCTCCAGTCACCAGTCCGTCAGGCTACTGAAGTTTGCGGACGACACCACCCTCATAGGACTCATCTCTGATGGCGACGAGTCCGCCTACAGGTGGGAGGTTGACCATCTGGTGACCTGGTGCATGCAAAACAACCTAGAGCTCAACGCTCTAAAGACAGTGGAGATGGTTGTGGACTACAGGAAGAACTCAGCCCCACCTGCCCCCATCACCCTCTGTGACTCCACTATTGACACTGTGGAGTCTTGAACATCAGCTCCCTCATCAAGAAAGCACAGCAGAGGATGTACTTCCTACGGCAGCTGAAGAAATTCAGTCTGCCAAAGACAATCATGGTGCACTTCTACACAGCCATCATTGAGTCCATCCTCTCCTCATCACCATCTGGTACGCTGCTGCCACCACCAAGGACAAGGGCGGACTGCAGCGTGTCATTAGGTCTGCAGAGAAGGTGATCGGCTGCAATCTCCCATCTCTTCAGGACCTGTATACTTCCAGAACCCTGAGGCGTGCAGGAAAGATTGTGGCTGATCCCTCCCACCCCGGACACAAACTCTGAGACACTCCCCTCTGGCAGGAGGCTGTGGTCCATCAGGACCAAAACCTCACGCCACAAGAACAGTTTTTTCTCATCTGCTGTCAGCCTTATTAGCAAGGCACGGAACCTCTCAGTAAAGGTAAAAGCCAAAAATAAGCCCCTTGGATGAGAATAGGAACATTTTCAAGTTTCTACAACTAAATCTAGTTGCCCATCATTCAGCCCTCTTTGAATAACCATGACCTGAATGATTGAGAATCTTCACAGACAGTGTCCTCAAAAAATATCCGTGATAGTTAAGAGATCTCAGTGAAGAGGTGCACCCTGCATGGTAGCCACTGCCACCAGTGCATGAATGTGTGTGTGAATGGGTGAAAGCTGACTTGTGTTTCAAAGCACTTTGAGTGGTCAGTAGTGCAGTCCATTTGCCATTTTAATCTTTTAATAGTAAGTTACAATTTAACACAGCCATTTCCCCAGCATCCTGTGAAAGTTTGATACTGAAGTATTTCATTTCATTGCTGACCCACTTTAAGTTTAACTTTTCTACCATAAATTGGTGACAAAATTTAGATAGGGGCATTGCTTCAAATCCAATTAGTAGTATAACTTGATAGTTTTGAAAATGATTGGATGGTGTCCATCAGATGTAGTAGGGATGCAAAGAAATCAGATATCACTGCTAGACTGTTGTTTAAAGTGATAATTAATGTTCTTTATTCCCTCCCTTGACTCCACTAATGGCAACTGCTTGTATCTGTATCAGTACTGCCAGTAACACAAAATTATGCATGATAATGGACTTAACACCTCCCATTCCCATGTATGGAACTGGTTGAAACCGCACAGGTAGCCTTTTTGGCCTTGAATATTCACACTTGTGGATATTATAAATAATGTGTCTTCAAAGTTTCCCTTTGTCAATAGCAGCAAACACTGTTTTGGGCAAAATATCTGAAAACCAACAGTACCACTCACATAGAATTGTTTTTTACCTTACAGCCCATGCCAGGCTCATGTACAGAGAGACTGTGACCATAGAGGATGCTGTCGTGGCAGTCTCAGTCATGGAGTGCTCCATGCAGGTAGGGAGAAGACAAAAGAGATACTTTGCTCCACAAATAATCATCAGTAATATTATTTTTCCCTCATCTTTTTGTTTGTTTCTTATTTGAAACTGTTGCTTTTACACCTTGCAATGTAAGTGATGTGTTTTGTCCATTATGGAACGAAAAAGTAAAAGTAAAGAAAAGTATTGAATAAAGCAGGTAACAAGATGGCAATGATTTGATGGTAACAGGGCTACATACATTTAAGCATCAAACAGATTGGTGATGTATATTGTAAAGTTTACTGAAAAGCACCAGTAAAGACAGAAAATACCACAGCTGGTTTCATCACCTGAAGCATCACCATACAGTTAAGGAAGAATTAAGCCTGAGTGTATGCTCTTCCAGTGTCAAACACCAATAATTTAACCCATCCCCAGGTACCAGCATATGAAGGCTTCTCACCAGCCATTCAGAAAAAACCCATCAACAGAGCATAGCTTAACAAGCTGTTTTTTTTTTTTTTTTTCAGCGTTGCACCAACAAAAAAATAAATAGACCATGAGACCTGATATGTTCTGTTGGATTTCTTAATACTGGTGATGTGGTGCTGAGACAGGTTGAAAGTTATGGATTCAAGTTGGTGCAGTATTACCTTTCTGCCTGTAAACATTTTGCACAGCAAAACTTATTTACAATTTTCATGTTGTTTTTATTATGTCTTATTATTTAAGTAGACTTTCCTGTTTAGCAGCCCATTTTTGACATTCTGAATCTACACCAAGTGAAATTACAGAGTGAATCTTTATACAATACTAAATGTAATAGATTCTGATTATATGGCTGGTGACAACATGCTGTTTCCACATCCTGTGCAGCAATGACGTAAGTAGGTACATCACAGTTGGCTGTGGTCACAAGCACAGATCATACCTGTCCTGCTGTGATGTTGGCCTTGGTCAGAGGTTCAAGAGGCGTACACTTTACAACTCATAGGGGCCAGTAGAGTTATGCTTTGCTCTTACCAAAATCTAGTACAGAGTTACTTTTTAAGCTCAGCGGAAATATTGAATTGATTTATATTCAACTAATTATCATGATAATTTCCACACTGACATACTCGTGACCCTTAACATTGTCCATAACTACTGCACTCCTCTTTTAGGGTGGTGCGCTGCTGGGAAATGTAAATGCATTACTCACTTCATTCCCTGCTGACCCCTGTCAGCAGTATCAAACTCAGTGTCAGATACTTCTAGAGGCACTCAACCTGCCACTACTCCTTCGTAAGGAGATGGACAGACTGGCCAGGTGAGTAACGGTGCTATTTCCCTTTTTTGAGTCCTAGTTTATAGTGCGAGTGTTGGATTACCTCCCACTGTCATGTATATTTCAGTGCTTAAAGGATACGGCTTTTGCTATCTTTTTTGTACTGCCATTAAATCGCAAAGAGACCAAAACCACCAATGAACTTCATAACAGCTTCCTAATCCTACTATGTCTTGTCCATATAGCCTTATCCATGCCATCAAACTCCACTGTTGTACAAAAACTATTAAAACAAGCCACACAAAACATCCATATTGTTACACTGGGTGACATGTTCCTTTACTTTGATGAACATGGCAAGCATAGTTTCTGTCTCATCTTGTAGTTGTATTTTCTCTTAATACTTCCACAGTAAACTGAGAGAACTATTCATTGTCATGTTGAATAAGTAGTTATTGGATGACCATGGATAGTTCTCTGACACATAACTGTACATAGATCAGGGTTCCTAGCTTTTCACATCATACCATGGTTAGGACTTAATCTGCATTTTCTTTGTTCACTAGGTTGAAGAACGACACCTCAGAGGCCTCCCCACCAACTGATGATCACCTGATCAGCAAAACACACTGCTTTGATATTACCAGTAACTGCAATAGTGATGGCTTGGACTGGTTCCACTCCATCACTCCATCACTACTGCCAGATGGTGTGACCTCCACCACAATTACTTCAACTCAAGAAAGCCTAAATAGAAAACCAAAGTCCTGTTGGTCAGAAATGTCTGCAGTAGCCAATCAGCCAAACTGTCAGATTGACTCGATCGTTAGCAGCGATGTTGTTTCAAATCATTTCAGAACAATAACCTCTGCTTCAGAAGAAGAAACCCAAAAAAGTGAGATAAATGAAAACATTAAAGGAAAAAGCTCTATAACCCGAGAAGAGATGATGCAAACTGACAGACCGAAAGAAAAAAATCACCCAGAGTCATTGGGATGTGTGTTTCAGAAAGTTTCTAAGAGTCTGAGAGACAGAAGACTCAGTGAGCTGGAGCTTAATCATCAGCAGTGTGACAAAGAGGGAGGAGGTGAACATGAAGAGAGGGTGGTGTCCGGAGATAGCGCAAGTAAAAATGTGAATGTTTTTGATACTACTGCAGAATCCCACACTAGCAGCGCAGTGTCATCCGGTAGGAACTGCCTCTCAAATAACCTAGGTCAAGATAACCTGTTTTGTGGCAAAGAAAGTAGATTTGGAAAGGAAGACAAGATTGGGATTAAGAACATTAGTGCTGTACAAAGGGAAAAGATAACAACTGAAGATGAAACGAGTAAAGAATTGCATGCAAAGTTGTCAGGCTTTATGTTTAAACCAAAGAAAATGAGACCTGTCCACAACCACAACCACAACCAAAACCTAAATGCCAGCTCAGACGTCAGCACAGAGTTCCAAACTGAACGTAACCCAGGTAGCAGAGATCTTCACACCTACACAGAAAACAGAATAAGTAAACAGAAGCCAGTTTGTCATAATGACTCAGCTGGACCATTTACAGAGACACAGAAGAAGAAAAGACAGGACCAGTGCCAAAGTCTTTCTGACAGTGGAAGCAGGAGAAAACAGGTGAGCTGTGTCAATGAGGTGGGAAACAGCAGATCTGAAGCTAGTATTTGTTTTACATCAAAGGAGCTTGATGAGAATGTTTTTTCCTTTGGAAAAGATGGAGTGGCATGCAGAAAAACTGTAGGTATAAAAAAGGGCAGAGACAGTACAGAAAATCTATGTCAAGAAAGAACCAGAGTCAATGCTGTTGTTGAGACTAAAGTAGATCACTTTACCTGTATCCCACCTTTAAAACCAAGCACTTCCATTGCTATTACAGCGCCATCCAAATCAGGCCATACCAACTCCACTGTGGCCTCCTCAGCTCTGGCTAAACTCTCAAGATTTGCGTTCATCTGTACAACTGAGCCCACGAACACACCTCCGACTGGAGTGGATAAAAGTTCACAAAGAGATCGTGCTGCATGCCTAAGAGTGAATTCTAAAGACAAGAAATCTCCAAATTCCCCTGACCACAGTCTCTTAGGAAAGAAGTTCAACACTGTAGTCATGGGCAAAGCAAGGGACATACTACATCAGCCCTCAGCCACAGAGTTCACACCAGGACACAAACATGAACAAGGGACAGAGCCACCAACCAAAACAATGTCTGAGTGCACAGAAAATGTGATAAAGCCCACTTATTCTGAAAAGCACAACAGTGTTAAAACGGTGAACGTTGGTTCTGTTGACTATGAAAACTCTGTCAGTCTGAAGAAGAGAAAGTGTTTTGAGCTGGGCCCTCCAACAGTTAATGTTGATTATTCCAAGGGTCCATTTTCAGGACTGCCTCTGTTTGGCTCTGTTGACATAAGTAGTGATGTTCTTGACACTGACTGGGACCAAGAGGTTTCAAAGAAAGCTAAAATCTGAAATCATAGGCAACTATCATCATGTTAATGTGAATAAAGCACAGTGCTATGATCAATTATTTTACATCACATCTTTCTGTGGAACACACCAGTTGTTCTTTACCTGATGTATGATTTTAGCTACCTTCTATCGCCTGAGAATAAATACCTGATTAGACTGGTTCTCAGTTACAGCGCTGGAGTTCAGACAAATTAATTAGCTGCATGATGCTGACATGATGAGCAACTTTGTGTTTTGGTGAGTTTTGGCTGTTTTGGTTGCAAAGAATAAACCTAAACAAATTGTATTTCTTCTGGATTAATAAAAAATGCTGGGGATTTGTGTGACATTTAAACCATTTGATTTCCAGCGCATAAGTCATTTTCCTTTCTATGTGCAGTATACCTGATTTGAATGCCTGGTATCTCTAGTGGGATGTTCTCAGTACTGTAGGTTTCCTGTCACTCAATGTCTCTATGAGTTCTGTATGCACTACATGCATCATGTCCTGCTTCTGCTGAATTAATACTAAAGTAGAAAAATGTTTTTTAACCATAGCACTATTTTTGCCAGGCTCTTTGAAGCCTGATATTTATATTTATATATGTTGCTCAGCAGCTAATACGAAATTTTGCTTGGCACCTACATACACTCCCATGTTAACATTATATACAGTAGGACTTGTAGTATGACCTATATACAGTATTGTTAAAGACACTACTCAGATAATGCACCCAGTGTTAGGGAAATGAGAAAAACACACTTCTTTAAATTATCAACTAACCCTTACTATTAAAAAACGACTTCCTACTTAGCCCTTAAATTGTAATAGTTTTGAGTCATGCATATAGTTGTGGTTTTATTTTCCAAGTCTTTGAGATCTCTCTGAATGAATTCTGCAGCCACTTCAAACACAGTCAAAACTAAAGGAATTATATTAGGGAAGTTCAAAGCATTTAAAAACAACAGTGATCCTATTAACAAGTAATATTCTGTAATCTATGGTGAGTGCAGTTTAGTCATCTGAGTTTGTCAAAGCAAATATGTAATGTAAATCTAAAAACCCAAACACCTCCATGACTGAATTACTGAGGAAACTACACTTGCCAACACCCAATGGAGTGTGTCACAAGAAGCAAAAGCGTGGATCTTGTTGTGTTTTAAATTAAGTTCTGTGGCACAAAAGTACAAGTGACATCAGTTTTTACTTTAACTCCACAGAAGATTGTTTGTTGGATCAATTTATAGTTGGTTTCAGTCTCTTCACGGAAATGTTTAATGATGATAAAGCTGGCGTTATTTTATCTCTATATTTTATTTTATTTTGCAAGTAAAGAAACAGGACAGCTTTCATTAAATGATTTTTGCACTACTTTTCATATTATTGTAAGCATTGACTTGGGAGGTGTCAAAGGTCATCAGCCAGGAGTCAGTGGAGACTGTTCACATCAGTCACCAGAGACAGACCATCTCTCCTCATCTGACTACCCGTGATAATGTGACCAAAGTTGTATACTTATGTCACATGACAGCTGAGACAAGTCCTTTCTACTAACAAATTGGATTGAAAGCTCAGAAAAGCCTGTAAATCGACCTTGAGTTGACATAACAGTGTTACACATTCTGATCCTGATGATTAAGGATTAACTTCTATAATCAGGTCATTTTTACTTACTTTTTTACTTACTTTACTTATTTTTACTTATGTATCTATAAAAGTTTATAAATGCATGTGTTTTTAAGTATATCTGCATGAATAACAGTGGTTAACTGTGCATACTAAATTTGAGTTCAGTTTTTGGGAGATGCATGGTTTCAACATGATGGATGCTATTTAGCAGATCCATACTGTAACAGAAGGGGTTGCCTGGACAACTTTTTTCACATTATCATGGAAATTAAACTCCTGTCACTTGGGCTGAAGGACAGCAGTGAAATTTACAATCAGTGTGCAAAAAAATTTTAATCATTGAAATCTTCACTTTTGCATCAACACACCTCCACCCTAAATATATCAATAAAATGACCAAGCGAAGTAAAAACATTAATTAGCCATTAATTTGACGAAAGGAAATAAAATCCATCATCACACTACAAATACAAATATCAAAATACATTTAGGTGATTTCAAATAAAATTAATTGACTCAGACTTCAGACTTTGCTGAAAACATGCCCAACACTTCATGTACACCGTAACACCTTAATTTAATTGGCCTGTGACTTTCATATGATATTTGCCTGACCTGACAGCAGTTCTTCAGTCCAAGGCCCAGCATCCCCATTCCCATTAGGAGTTGTATTTTCTATTCAGTGAATTTTAATAGTGCTAAAAAATCATCTGACTGTCCTTCAAATTGAAGTGTGTGGCACAAGGTGTGTCAAAGTCATTAAGATTTCTTACATGGCTCATGGCCTCATATACTTTTTCTCCATGTGATACCTGGCATTGAAAGTTTGGACATCCCTCAAAGCAAATCCATAAACATTCTGAGAATGTAGCATAAGACTGATTTACAATCAACATGTAATGTAATAACAGTGATTAATGTCTGGTAAATAGTAGTGTAAAGAATGGGTGAATGTACTTTGCTTTTGATTCGCTCCTTAATTCTGATGTCCAGCTCCTGGGCAGTGCACTATTCCCTCATCGATTTCAAAGGTAAAGGCATAAAGCCAAGGTACGTCGTCCACACTTCTGCTTTACTGATCAATTCATTTCATGATCGAAAATCAGTTTAAGGCCTGAAGGAGGAGTATTCCCCTGTGCCACAGTAGAATAAAGAAATGTGTTCTCACTCATGACACTCATAAAATGAAACAATACAAAATTTGTTGCACTCCATTATGTAAAATATCCGTTAGACAGTTTATATATCAGTCCTAATAAGGTTGAGGCCCTTCTCAACAATTCAGCTGTTGAAATGAGCCAAAGTGACTCAATGTGGTGTATGACTGAAGGTTTTGTAATTAGCCCAGTCAAAATGACCCTGTACTAGAGCCTCGGATTGGATACAATCTTTCCTGCTACTGACCAAAGAGCTGATTTATTTGAGACAATTTATTGCTGTAGGTACATAACATGGATGTCGTGCTCAGACAATTTCAAACTGGATACAACTTTTGCAAATATGCTCAGGATCAATATAAAAGGGGAAGATCTCTGTTTGCAGGCCTTCAACAAAGTGTAACTCTATCAGTTGAATTGTGGTTTGGTTTGTTGAGACCATACATCTCTGGGGGAATTGAGCCACTTCTCCTCCTTTTCCTCGCCTTCATTTTTGAGATCATCAGGTGGAACATCTCCATGATGTTGAGGATCACAGAGAAAATGGCCATTGCCAACATAAAGACAATAAAAATGCTTTTCTCTGTGGGACGACTTATGAAGCAGTCTACAGGTGCTGGACAGGGGTAGTCAGGGAATGAAATCTTTGTAGGCATAAGTATGAAGCCATATAGGTAGTACTGGCCTACAATGAATGCCACTTCAAACAGGATCTTGAACAGCAGCTGCATCATGTAGCTGACCAGCAGGACACCCTTGAGCTGCACTTTACCATGTTCATCTGAATACTTTGGAGCTTTAATCATCCCATTCACTCCAAGTTTGTACTCTATGCGTCTCCTCAGCTTGTTTTCTTTGCGAATCACCAGCAGGACATGGCCCAGGTAGATGAGTGTCGGTGTAGAGACAAGGAGGATCTGGAGGACCCAGTAGCGTGTGTGAGACATGGGGAAGGATCGATCGTAACAGGCGTTCTTGCAGCCAGGGCTTTTGGTGTTACAGTTCATGTTTGCTTGTTCATCTCCCCATATTTTATCAACGCCAGAAGCCAGAATGAAGATCCTAAAGAGGAAAAGAACACTCATCCAGACTTTGCCCACTACAGTGGAGTGTGACTGCACCTTGTCCAACAAAGCAGCCAGGAAGGACCACTCCCCCATGATAGCAGCCTACAAGAGAGAGGACGAAGACAGCAATAATGAATACACCGTCAATAGAATTTCAAGAAAAGAATCTAAAGTGAATAATAAAACATACTTAAGCATACTTAAAGTATATTTAAATATTGAGAAGCATGTTTCCAGTACATTAATATATGTGTGTATTTCCTTTAAAGCTGCAGAAGGTAAGATCAAGAAGAGAGCAGACTTAGCCTGAAAATTTGAACCAACACAAGTTCTATGTCACTCCCCCTCCCTCTCCGCTGCACTCATGCCCTGCCTCCAAGCCCCTCCTCCATGTGGCATTTGCGCGGCTGTCGTGACAACCAGTAACGTTAGCCTTAGCATCGGAAACAAGCTAACTCTGCCGCTACATCACAGTCGCTAACATACCATATGCGCTGCGGAGTGTTACTGTAACAATAACCATATTAGCTTCATGGTTATTTGTTGTCTTAGCCATATATACTGTTGTTGGCAGCGGTGGTACGGGCAGTTTCTCCTTTGCGGGTGGCTTTTGCTCCGCCATAGCTTTCACTTGCCTCCTGGCGCCGCTCACAGAGCTTTTTGACTGAGCGGCAGCCAGCAGCATGAGTAGAGGGACGGGGCAATTCACAGCGTGTGTGAGTAGTGATTGACAGATGTCAGACACTCCCTCAGACGCTTCTCTGGCTCTGATTGGTTGTTTTGTGTCGGGCGTGGTGGATTCTTGCAAATCACAGTAGGAGCAGTTTTTGCAAATATGACAAAAAAATTACTTTACTGCAGCTTTAAATAGGTTGAAAGCATACTTTAAATAAATATACTGCAGTAAAAAATATTTTGAGTAAAATTTAAGTTCAATATTTAAAGTGCACTTTAAGATAATTAATGTCAAATACTGTGTAGTGCATTTTGCAAGTGTGTTAAAACACTATTTGCATAATAGTGCACTTAATAAGTTAAATAAGTTTATACAGATTAAAATTCTATCAATCTTATGTTGTCATGACATACTCAAATGTACATTTTTACTTGCTCATCTGTGTATATCTATTTGCCATTCAGTGTAGCACATGCAGATGCCCAAAAGCAAGTACATACAGGCCTAGCTCATACATAAACTTATTTCACGCTTGAATTATTGCTGTGTCATGTTGACAAGGGCAGGAATAGGAAGTGACCAGTATTTTCCGAGGCTCAAACAATAAGAGGTGTCAGATATTTCAAGGACAGCTATTTATGTGCATTGAATGCGTAATATACCTGAGGACATATATGTTCAGTGAATCCTGTTCATCCTTAGTTTTAAAGTACACTTAAAATGTACTGAAAATGCTCAGGAATTATGTAAAAATACACTAGTGATCTAAATTTAAGATTATTAAGTAACAAAGTGTACTGAAAATGCTCAAGCAATATTTTTAAATACAGTAGTGTGGATGTATTTGTAATCCATTAGTAATACTTTTCATGTACATTGTAAGTGCAATATATTTAAGCAAATTGGTAGTACACTTTAAATCATCAATTATAATACATTTTTAGGAGTTTTTAAGTACACTTAAAGTGTATTGAAAATGCTCTAGAAGTATGTAAAAATACACTGGTACCCCAATGTATTTGTGATCTATTAATGTTAGATTAAATGCAAAGATTAGCACTGATACAATAACCAGTCCACATGTACCATCTCTGAAGAGGTAGATTTATGCAAAAGAGGTTGTAAATTCACATAATTGGTGTCACGCTATCTAACTGTTCCATAAGCAAAGATGTTTCTAATTGTGGGTGACACCACTTTCTTGCCACTGGCCATATGGTAGGAACTGTACTGGCATGGAAGCAATTATGCTGATTGCTAAACTGAGTTTAAGGAACATTTTCAAGCAAGGCTTTGGAATATGCACGTGGCATTCAGAATTTTAAAAAATACATTGCAGCTTAATGGTGCAGAGTGAAGTGGTCCATATTACCAAACAAATTTGCAATTAATTGAATTACCACAAAGTTATTGCCGGAGCCATATGCACAGTGAATCAGTGTTTCCATCAGCTGGCTGTGCCCATAATCAAGTTAAAGAAAAGTTACCTTTTCTACTAACGTGGGTCGTTTGCAACATACTGACCTATGACCTATTGTTTCAGTATGAGGACCTGTTGCTGTAGATTGAATTTTAGGAGCAGCTGCAGAGCAGTGAGACTTCAGAGGTCCGTAGAGTTCATATTAAAACATTAAACATAATGTCATTTAGACTGACTGGACAGTAAAAGCCAGATTAAAGAGCTTCATTGTTATACTCACACAGCTCTTTAGTCTTACAGCAGCCATGCCTCTGAACAAACTGCATGTCTCAGAAAAATGCTTTTACAGAATTCTAGCTTGCAAGATGAATAGAAACAAATCAGGACAAGTCAGATACGACAAGTCGGTTACAACAAACCACAAAAGATTATACAGACTTTATATACGATTCATCATGTGCATTTTTTACAAATGTATTTTTTCATAGTGCATATTGCCACTATATTTTTTTTTATTCTGTATTTTGAACATTGAATGATGGCTGACACCATTGCCAAGAGTATTAGATTGTAGATGCCAGATGGATTAGACAGAGTTCAGATATATCTGAAATCACATTTGGACTATCTCAGGCCAGTCAACACAAATCATATTTGTCAGGTGTCTTATTAACATTTTACAGTTTAAAGTCTCCATTATTGTTTTCACACTTTAATTGATTAATAATTAATATTGTATATGTACAATATTAACTTATAACTCTTATATTAACTCAACGATGAGAATTACATACCTTTGTAATGACCACTGCCTTCTTCTGTGAGTCCTTCTACTGTGAATGGAATACTTTCACTTCCTTCTTATAATTCAGGCTAACATTGCAGAATCATCAGATTCCTTCCAGGCCTGACTGACCCACCCAAGCTCCCACACAACATGACTGTCTGTCATGCAGTATTATTGAAATGGACAGATGTTGAGAAATGAACACTTAGTTGTTCACTGCTAACAAGAACTGACACTAGACCAGCTGTTGCAATATGTATGACTAAACCTCACTCCTATACCTAGATCCCCATTAGCTACGTGCTGAAGCTTAAGATGCTATAAAAAATGGTAGGTGTGACCGGATTCATCTGTCAGATTAAGTTCCAGAAAGCTGGGGGCCCTGAAAACCCCAGACTTTCTGTTCGTCAACTGGTTTGTGGTCATTTATTTTTGAAGTTTGTTTGGGCATACGTGCAGTACCACTAAAACACACTGTCAGTTGGCCCTGTAAGTGGGTCTTGTGTTATTTCCTGATCTTGGTGCTCTGTCTCAAATATAGTCCTTTTCTTCAGGAACAGTGAGACTTTATCTGCTCAGGAGAGGTCGTTTGGAGTGCAGGGGGCACTCCTGAAGACCTTTTATGACACTGTGATGGCATCAGCCATCTTCTATGGAGTGGTCTGCTGGGGGAGCAGCATCTCGATGGCCGACAGGAAGAGACTTGACAAACTGATCAAGAAGGCCAGCTCTGTCCTGGGATGCCCCCTTGCCTCAGTGGAGGTGGTAGGAGAGAGGAGGATGATGGCTAAGCTGTCATCCATGATCGAGAACGACTCCCACCCCCTGCAGGACACGTTAACAGCACTGGAGAGCTCCTTCAGCGAGAGACTGCTTCACCCAAAATGTGTGAAGGAATGCTATCGCAGGTCCTTCCTTCCTGCAGCAATCAGACTTTACAACCAGCAGTGCTCCCAGTAGACCACACACTCACCAAGACTTTCAATATGACTGCATTATAATACACATCAACTGTGTTCACTTACACTGTGAAAATATTTTATTTGCTCAGGTGAATCTCACCTTAAGGTGCAATATGTCAATCTTTCAATCAGGTATATTATTACTTCTATGTGCAATATCCTGCAGTCGGCTGGCGACCGGCTCAGGGTGTACCCCGCCTCTCGCCCGTTGACAGCTGGGATAGGCTCCAGCCCCCCCCCAACCCCGAAAGGGATAATCAGGGGTATAGAAGATGAATGAATGAATGAATGTGCAATATCAATACTCCAGTCAGGAGTACTATCATCCAATTGCAATATTCGTACCTGTTGTTCATATTTTTTATATTCCTTGTTTATATCTGTTGTTCATATTTTTTATATTCCTTGTTTATATTGTTTGTATTGCTTGTTTGATATTTAATGTCTTTTTTACTGATGTCCTCTATTTTTGCTATCCACTTTGCTGCTGTAGTACCTGAAATTTCTCCACTGTGGGACTAATAAAGACTTATCTTATCTTATCTTATCTTATCTTAGTTCTAAGACTAAATTAATTTTAATCAAATAACCACAAAGCAGACCTGGGGCCATGTAGCATACCAGCATAGAAAAACTGTACACACAGCATAGAAAGTGGGACTATATCTTATTTTACCAGTTTCTTACATTAATCATTTATCTGGTTCACCTTATTGGCTTTGAGGCTTTGTAATTCAAGAGACACCTGGCCCAAAAAAGAAGACTGTACATCTCAGAGTTTGTGGTGTGTATTTGTTAGGCATTTCGAAATTTTGAGTAGAATTAACATCTTTTAGATTATTTATTCTACTTGGTTATGAAGTAACCTCTTATCTCCAAGCAGTGACTGTAAACACAATCAAGGAGCATTTTAATGTTAGAAGACCCTCTCATAACTAATATTGTTTGATACAGTACTTCTTTAAGGCAGCCCATCTGTCCTTCTTTTAAAATTATAATATTGGGCAACATGTTGCAATTTCATATCTTCCCTTTTAGACAAATACACATTTCTGCATGATATTTCACATAAACAGGGTGTGTCTATAAAATGAATGCATACATGTAATCTGAGTGTAACATGTGTTGCATGTCTCACAAAATATGATTTACAGCATGAATAAGTGATAGGAAAGTGTGTATTAAGGGTTACAAAATCTTCCTTTACTTCGTTTAACTGAGGGTGATGGAACCTTTTCATCAGACAGATCATCAAAATTATCACGAGTTTGAGTGAAACAAGAAGCTGTGACTGGGCGACTGAACTTTACATGCCTGAGTCAGTAAGACCAAACCCACAGGCCTCAACAGTATTTAAGTATCATTGGTGTATCATGTCTTTTGTTGCCTGCAATCTCGCTCTTCTGGCAAAGAATTCCTAATGTCTGAAGTCTGACAGGTGAGTGCATTATACATTTCTGCAATCTTGAATTAAATGTTCATTCATTGATGTTATTGTGTCACAGCAGGTATAACAGTGTTTCTTTGATACAAATCATGATAATTCTAAGTTACCACATCAACATATCTATGACAAGTGTGTGCTTGTCTATTAATTAAACAGTATTTACAAAGGCTCAGCTTTGAAACATCTTGGCCTGTATTAATTAAACTGTTAAAACTGGAATTTGGGCTTAAGCAAAGATAAAAGAAAAACTCCTTCAGTATTTGTCTATTCACAAATTTAAGAATAAAACTTCCCCATTTAATTTTGTTGTACTTAAATCTAAATTTTTGCTTACATTTAAGACAGCACTTCAGAAGCCTATTAGAGTCAAAGGCAAGCACACCTTCGCAGACATGGACTGACTAGACTGTAGATCATTACTTATGATGAACAACATGCTATCTCAAGGAATATGTGAAATTCACCTCAGGGTGTTTAACTGATGCAGCTGCTGCTTTGTTGGTTGCGATGAAAGTGTTAAACCACTTACCTTTTAGCATTTTTCACGGTGGAAACTACAAGACATGTTCTTAATCTTGGCACTGACTTTATTTTGCAGTATCTTTCCATAAGATGCCATCTTTATGTGATTGTCATTGTGGTACTAGATTAATTCAGACAAATTAATTAGCCTTTAATTAACAGAATTAAAGGCATGAATGAGTTTTTCATCATCTTTTTCATTTCTAAATGGTCGTTTTTATGTAAGATGTAACTTTTCATGGAAGTTTTGATCACGTTGTTAATGTGAAACTAAATTTAGACATGCAACATGTAACCTCAGATTTTATCCAGGAAGGTAATTTCCCCAGATTATTAAAGAACACTTCTCTCTTTGTTTTAGGGCTGACTAGTAAGATTTCAATTTGTCCTCATTTGACCTCAAGAAATTATTGCTCATCCAAAATCCAGTTAGTAATAGAGTCTACAGATGCAGCATTATTTGTTTCAGCACAGATGTACAATTGTGCGTCATCCTCATAACTATGGAAACATAAATCATCTGAGCCCTCTAACATGTGACAGCATTCTCTAAAAGTGTCATTCATTTCAGAAATTCATTCACTGAAAAGATGGCTCTTTACAGAATTCGTAGTGCTCTTGAAGGTATGATAAGTAAGACTCAATACAGGTAAATAAGGAAATTTAAGTAAATAATTAAAAAAGGTTTAAGTTCAGATTTCTGAATGTTAGAAATTCTAATACCTGTTGCATTTCTGGCCTTTCACACAGAACTGGATTTTTAAATAACTGGATTTTTAAAGACAAATAATATTTCATTTCTTCTGGCTTTAATAAGGTTTTATCTTTGTATGACTTGCAGACACCCTGATTAATAAAAGAAATAGAGTAGAATAAGGCTTTTTCTTTGTACTTGTCTCATTTACAGTATTTTTCAACCTACAAATGTAGGTTTGCTGTATGTGTGTTTCTCCTCTACTTCAGACATTAGCTTCCAGCCATGGGTGACTGGTCTTACCTGTCCTCACTACTAGACAAAGTGCAGTCTCACTCCACTGTAGTGGGGAAGATCTGGATGAGTGTCCTCTTCCTGTTCAGGATCTTTGTCCTTGGTGCTGCTGCAGACAAAGTCTGGGGAGATGAAGTATCAGAGTTCTCCTGTGACACCCTGGAACCAGGATGTGAACATGCCTGCTACAACTGGTTGTTCCCAATATCCTACATTCATTACTGGGTCCTGCAGATCACCTTTGTGTCCACACCCACCCTGGTCTACCTGGGCCATGCTGTCCACATTATCCACAAAGAGAAGAGGATGATGGAGCAACTACAGGGCAGCATTAATGGAAATGTACGGAAGAAGCCCAAGTATATAGACAACAGAGGGAAAGTGAAGATAAAAGGCACCCTGCTCTGCACTTACATGACTCAGCTGGTCTTCAAGATCTTCCTGGAGGTGGGATTCTGCGTGGGCCAATTCTACATCTTTGGTTCTGTGTTTATGGTCCGCTATTTCCACTGTACAATGTCCCCACCTTGTGCCCGTTTCAGCGGTGCCCAGTGTTATATTTCTCGTCCCACAGAGAAGACAATCTTCATCATCTTTATGCTTGTAGTTTCAGGCATTTCAGTGATCCTCAATATCATAGAGATAATCTACCTGCTCTGTATCAGGAGGAGCGACATCAGGAAACAGCTTCTAGCTCAGCAGCATGTGCTCAGTTCACAGCAGTGCCCATCAAACCCAGCTTGGAGGGCCGTGAGCAGCCAGTATGGAGACTTCCCATTGTCACCTCTGCCAGTCAAGGGTCTGACAGGCCTCTGCAATAATGACAAAGACAGTGACTCCATCAGTAAAGAAAAGAACTCTTAATACATGAATTATACATGTCAGTTTTGGATGTTTTCCCCTTGTAATTATTTTGCTTTGTACTCTTGAGTAACTGCAGTTCTTTTAATATGGTCAATAGCTGGATTGTGTGAAAGGTTTTGATTGAATTATCAAATGTGCTGTGCCTTGGAATAGTAATATGGATACTGAATAATAATAATAATAATGTTGGACTGGTAAATAGCATCAGCTCTAGTGTGTCAGACATGTTAAGTGCAGGCTTTACAGTTCCAGTGATGGACTTGGCTTGGAAGAATTCTAATTATATATTTGTTGTTTTATTGAAAGTATTATTCACATTGGGCTGCAATAAATGTTTATACAACTGATCATCAGCCATAATGAAATAATTATTTACAGTACACAATTAATATAATATATTTCTTAATTATTAGCACCCATACCCAGCAATTAAACTGTTGGAAGTCATTTATAAACCAGCAGGTCTGATGTGAACCCTCATGTAAATTGATGGCAGTAGCCATTCTCAGCAGTGATCGAGGTTTCCAGTCATAATAAATATAAAACCTGCCATTAGCTTGCATTCATCAGTCTTACAACTCATTTATAATTTATGAAAATAGCCCAAATTCATTTAAAATTCATTGTTTCAATCCAACTGTACACAATTTATATTGATGATACAATATTTAGTAGATTTTAGTGTTAAATGACAAATCCCCATATGCAATAAATATTTTCTTTTTCCATTAGTCTAAAAACAATCAAATGATTTTACTTGAATATATTTTTCTCGCTGTGGGTTGGCTATTCTATTTTTAAGTGGATTGACTTTGTTTTGATTGTGTAACCCATGTTATCTTGTCTTTATTGTGAAGATTACATTTTCATCCATTGAATTTTTGATGATTTCTCCGTATTGTACATGTTCTCATCTTAAATCATGGTCATAACATTTTTTATTGGTGCCTCGAAGGGAAGGAGTCACTGTAAATGAAAATGACTTCATGTTTTTGGTTCCCCTTAAAGACTGTGTTCGCTGTGAAAGAGCTTCCTTTCACCAGATTTGGACTTGAGGATTTTTTGCTCTGACAAAAGCTTCAGATAGAGGGATGAGAACTGCAAATTAGTTTTAGATCCTTTAGATGCCTTACACTGTAAATTATCTTTGTTTCATCTAGGTTTGTCTGCATCGTCCCTGTGACACAAACTTGACTTGGTTGAACTATCTAAAAATGAACTAAATAAGAAATGAAGACATTCCATTCAAAAAGTATACATCATATACATTACAATGCTATGGTCAAACATAATGAGTCTAGCAGTGCAACGCTGCATGCTGTATTGAGGTAGGATACAGTACATGTAATATACAAAATAAAATAGAAATATGGTAATAGGTATAATAGTGAATACAAACTACAGCTGGCTTTTGCTGTCATCACAGATCCTGTTGTCCTGTGTCTTGAACTTGACAAACCCTTGAAGAACAGAAAAATCCAGACTGCGGTCAAGTCATAGACAATCAAATCAAGTTTGTGAGTTTTCCTTAAATGAGGAACGTGGCCAAGTATTGTTTAATCAACTGTATACAGATTTTTTTATAATTAGTATTTATGATCACACTGTTTCAAATTAGCCTAGTCTTCATTACAGGAAAATCTGTTTTCCCTGTGTGTGGAGGGGTCAAAGGATTGTATGATAAATAGGTAGGCTGGCACTCACACCGGTCTGTCAGCAAAAACACCAGGGGTAGAATTCAGCTTTAATCCAGGCAATCAGATTCACACAGTCTTCTGGTCACAGCATGAGTTGCACGCAGCCCCACAATATCCTGTAAATGTGCGTTGTTATCAGCACGTCTACAAGTATGCTAAGGAATAAAATTACATGTTAATTACCTAAAGTAAACACATTACTCTGCTCCCATTACAAAAAAAATTATATAAACAAGCAGTAAATTATAGTCCACAGTATTTGTGAATTCCCAGGCTGTTGCCAAAAAGGATCACAAGATGGCGCCTGCAGTTCCTCACTAGGTGCCAGCAGCTACATAATACACATATTAAAGGATAGGCTCACAATTTTTGCAAGATTGTCTTAAAACAATATTCACCTGTCCACGTATGCACATTGAAATTGTTTTTTCTCTCTGTAATCATTCATCCTGTCCACATTAGCTGTAAAAAAAAAAAAACTTTCCTAATGTGATTTCAATCTAAGTGATGGGGACAAAATTCACAGTCCTTGTTCTGTGTGAAAAAGCATAACAAAGTCCTATCAAAGCTAATATGAGGCAGACTTAGACAAAGCAAGTGGGTACCATCCAAAGTTACAGTCATTTTGGTACCAAATTGCCATTTTGTGTTACCTCTGCTGTGGCTCAGCAAGGAAACACTGTGAAAACACACAGTGAGTGAATTTCATACTAAAAATCTTTGGATGATACTTACATTGTTTGTCTACTAATCTGGGGAACTTCACACACAAAACAGCACTTACTAATCAGGCACAAACTGTCTGTCCCTCACTGTTTACTGTCTTAATGAGGTACAGGCCTTGATCAAGTGGAGTTAAGTGTGCTGTCCAATAACTCTAGCCACCCATTGGCTTTGTCTTCCTAAAACTTTGTGTGTGTGAGAGGCCAGTGACTTGTGTTCTTATTCCCCTTGTTAAGCCAATGACCCTGTTAAACGCTAAAATACATATAGTCTGTTTCATATCATGTAGTACAACATGCACATTGTAGTGTGTTCCCATAAATACACTTGCATTACAATATTTTTATCACTAGGTGGTGCTGTGCACCAGAGAAGTGCAATATAGGTGAGCCAAGCAGTTTAATACAAAGTTACAAAATACAAAAGAACGGTTCAGTATCAACATGTTTGAGTGTATTTGAATTCACAATAATAATCATACCATTTCACTTTTTTAACATTAGAAAGATGAGATAACCTTTTAAGATTTCAGAACCACTCTAGGCATTTTTTTTTTCTGCCCCAAGACAAGGCAAACGAAAACTGGAAGGCAGAATATTGTGATGACACAATGAAGCATTAAAAGCACATTAAAATTACATTATGGGTGCATTATTAATATAAACAGTGTATTGTAATGTATGTAATGCTTCAAAACTGCAGAAACATCTGTCTTAACAAGTAACTTTCTTATATGCAGCCCTTAACGCTTATTTTTCTTGAAAATGGTGATAAATGTTTTGCTCCAGGTTTTGTCATGAAACAAGAAAAAACAAGACTGCTCACTGCACTGAAATCAAAAGGGTGACACAAAAGTCTTGACATTCTTTGAGGGGAAAACTTTGTCAAATCTTTTGTCTTATTTCAAGAAAAAATAAAGTCTCATTAACTAGTTAATCTTAATCAGACACAATGTAATTACATAAATATCTGCCAATTCATTACAATCACTGGTTGGCAAAGTATCCAGTTATTTTACTTCAGTCAGAGTATCATTACCTTTATGTAAAAAATACTCCATTACAAGCGTTGTCCTGCATTTGAAATTTTACTGAGGCAAATGCACACAGGTATCATGATGTGCAAACAGTGTATATCAAGAAAAGTAAACAAAGTTGTGGAATGCTCCAAAAACACCTGTTTGGAACATTCCACAGGTAAACAAATTCATTGGTAACAGCTGATATTATCAAGGCTGGGTATGAAAGGAACGAGGATGGAGCGAGGGTCACCACTTTGTGAATACATGATTTTATTAAGGATAGTACTACATGTTCTCAGGAACACTGTTCGTTTGGAAATGGTTTCATTCTGTTTTTATTTACGTTTTACGCAGCGTCCCAATTTTGTCAAAGTCGGGGTTGTACATCTCGTGTGAAGTTAATCGCGGTTTCTGTCTGAATCTCTGTAGTTTTAAGAAAGACACAAATCTCTCTTTTAATTCGCGCACTTCGACTTGCTGTCTCATCACAGAGGATCTGTTCTGTGTGAAACGATAAAGCTCAAAGTGAACACCTTGGCATTTCAGTAGGAGGCTTTTTCTCTTGATGTGCCCTCCCAGCGGACAGGGCTTCGGTCTTGACGTAGAGATCAGGTGACTGCAGTTCCTTTAACGGGACTGCTATAAGAGGGGTTTGACAAGTTTGACTCAGTTTCCCTCCTGATCCCAAACTTGGATTTCGTCCTCGCCAGAGAGTGACTTCAACAAGCGGCGGAGAAAGTCCCCCTGGGCCCTCTTCTTTCTCACTGTAACTTTCCAGGTAAGTTCAAGCCCTCGTCTCTTGAACTTTAAACGGACGGGTGGGAAAAAACTTTCCCCCTGTCAGTACCCCCTGTGGAAAGAGCTGGAAAAGCTCCGGTGCGCTCAAAACTTCAGCAATGCAGCTCAGAAAGTTTTAGAGTTGTCCTCCTCAATTCGTTTGCTTTAGTCGTACTTCAGTAAAGAGACAGAAAACTCGAGGCTCACATCTACATGTGATAAATGATCCACTGAAAGAGTTTTTTTTTTCATTTTTTGGATGTATTTTTTGCTTTATTTATTCTATGAGGGGCGTTGAAGTCCTGTACGCATTAAGTTTGTTCTTTTTCCATCCAAACTTCCTGTTTAGTTGGCTCTTGAACTTATGCTTCAGAGCCACTGATCCGTTCTCTGAACTGGAGGAAAGTTCTGTTTTGTACTATAAGTTTCTTGCTTTTCCCATAACCCAGTGGCTAATTTAAAAAAAAAAACAAAAAAACAAAAAAGCCATTTCATTTCCTGAAATTTCCTGTTGTCAACCCCGTGACACATGAAACTTCATAACTGGAATGCTCAATAATTTGGACGGTTTTCATTGAAAACCACTTCACAAAGTTTTCAACAAGATTTTTGGGGCCTGCTCAAGGAGTCATTGTGTTGGAGTCTATTGTTCTGCTATTATTTCTTTGTCATTTCACCAGACAAACTCAGTCATGTAGAAAGTGGCGGGATATTCTCTGTCTAATAACAACAAGATTTTTAGTAAGTCCCTTTTTTTCTGTTTGACACTGGAGATTGACATACTGAAGGTGATTTCTTTAGAATGATAATGCAGTCTGTGTATTTTCCAGGTCATAGGACACAGTGTATGTGATATATTATAAGTGACAGCACATGTTTGGCACCATTTGGACAACACTTGAGGCTCCTATTTATCCTCATTAAATTTCTTCTGAAGGCATGGTCAAGATTCTCCCCAGTGTCTGTAGTAAGATGTCTTCTTTCTGTTGGGGGCTTTTCTCCTTCACCTCATAAGATCTGCTGTAACCTTTTAACAACTCATCTTGGTTATTTTCATGTCAGAGAGAGGAAAGAGATCCAATTCGGAGTGTACAAACCTCCATCAGAATCTTGATAAGGTTGTACATTTCATATGAAATGGCTGAGCTGTGAAGGTGATAGTGAAACCTGGATTAATCTACGGTTTATCATTAAATTATGATAAAAATCCCACTGTGCAATGTCACTGTTGTTGAGGAATCCACTGGTAAACACTTAAGAACCCCCAGAAAGTCCCAAAAGACACCAAGTGCCCCTTTGAGGACCTCTTCTTTGATATTTGTCCTGAATATAATCAGTTTATTTAACTGAGGATTTGATTTACAATGTGTTTTGCTAATTCACAATAATAACCACCTGGCCATTGTAGATCAGCAGTAATTCTCTATTGTTCTGCAGTTTTGAGACTCTTGCCTTTACACACTGCTTCTACAGTAGACATGGTTGATTTTGACCAAGGGGGGCGCTAGTTTCCAGTGGATGAATTCAGACAAGCCTAGTGCTGTAGTGTAAGCTACTCAGTGTTTTCCATCTTCTACTGACTCTACTTTAATCATAGTGAGGTTTTTTTTCAGCACAACAGCCTGGAAAGCTAGTGTGTTGAAGCTTTGGACTGAACTTTGTCACAATGTAGTGACAAAGTTCAGTCCAGTAAACTGTGGAGTAAACTGTCAACAAGAACTCAGCTAATACCATACTTTTATAATGGGCAAATATCCCCACAGGAAATGTCCTGTATGTCTGCAGGACTTCTCTGTAAGCACTGACAAGAGAGGCTCGCCGCAGGCCTTACTGAGAAGATTTAGCCACAGAGTCAGTTCTGCTACACACATTTATCAGCAGCATAGTGGCTTTTTTCCAGCAACCTCATTCTGAACAGCTTGGCTAAGACATCAGCGTTCAGAAGATTTTCTGCTGTTTTCTGAATCCTTTTTGCATTTCTGTCCAGCACACTAGCTCAGTCTGCAGATGATCCAGCTTTCTGTGTTTGGTTTGGGTGGTTGAGGTAGAGTAGATTTTTTGATACCACACAATAAGAGTAGGAGAGTTAAAGACTAATTCAAGTTTTTCACATATATAAATTTTGTTTATAGTTTTCAAAACTGTACTGAAAGTTGTATAGGTCAATAGATAACAGGTGTTCTAACTCAACATAGTTTGAAGGCCTGAGAAAGAGGTCTAGAAGTGCAGCAGAAAAGTGTTATAGGTAGAATCCTCTCATGTGACTGAAAAATGTTTTTTTCCAGGACCATTGGCCAGGTTGATGTGCTTGAGACTAAGAGAAGTCTGTTTTTCCCCAACTAAGCTTATTATGTTATTTTAAGATGTTTAGTGTTGCACAAGGTATTTAAATATTCACACCAGCCGTATTTGACTGTTAATCTCTCCCCCACATCTTTATTGTCCCAGTCGTTCTTTATTGGATGGGTTAACAAAGAATTGGGTCAATGATTAGATTAATTTGATGGGTGTCAGGATTTCTTAAACTTGCTTAATAAATTTCATTTAAAGCACTTTTACATTTGATGAATACTTAAAGTTTCCTGAGATTTTCTTTACTTAAAAGTCAAATTTTTCTTTCAGATTTTCACATCCTTTTTTGCTTTAAGGGGCAGTGTGGTATAAACCAAAATGTGCCTTCCACCTCTGCTTCCAGTATTTAGATTAGCTTGTGTTTTGCATCATGAAACATCTAGTTTTGTATTGTTCAATAATGATGCTGTTTAATCACATTAGTCTACCAAAATGCTGAATGTCAAGAATGCTTAGGACATTAGAAACAACACTACTGTTTGGAGCATTCATATTTTACCCTCTGTGTGTGTAAGCCTGAACTGATGCCGTTTGTATTTTATTGCCAGTTCAATATTGCCCTTTTTTTTCACCAGCTACCGCTCCCTGAAAATGGGTGACTGGAGTGCTTTGGGTCGCCTGCTGGACAAGGTCCAGGCCTACTCTACTGCTGGGGGGAAGGTCTGGCTGTCCGTCCTCTTCATATTCAGGATCCTGGTCCTGGGTACTGCAGTGGAATCAGCCTGGGGAGACGAGCAGTCTGCCTTCAAATGTAACACCCAGCAGCCTGGTTGTGAGAATGTCTGCTATGACAAATCCTTCCCCATTTCCCACGTTCGTTTCTGGGTCCTTCAGATCATCTTTGTGTCAACACCCACACTCCTCTACCTGGCTCATGTCTTCTATCTGAACAGGAAGGAACAGAAATTCAACAGGAAGGAGGAGGAGCTTAAAGCGGTGCAAAATGATGGAGGTGATGTTGACATTCCACTGAAGAAAATTGAGATGAAAAAGTTAAAGTATGGGATTGAGGAACATGGCAAAGTGAAGATGAAGGGTGCCCTGCTCAGAACTTATATAGTCAGCATTTTCTTCAAGTCTATGTTTGAGGTGGGGTTCCTGGTTATTCAGTGGTACATGTATGGCTTCAGCCTGTCTGCAGTTTACACATGTGAGAGGTCCCCATGCCCACACAGGGTGGACTGTTTCCTGTCCCGTCCCACAGAGAAGACCGTCTTCATCATCTTCATGCTGGTGGTCTCACTGGTGTCCCTGCTGCTCAACGTTATTGAGCTTTTCTATGTGTTTTTTAAGAGGATCAAAGATCGTGTGAAGGGCAAACAGCAGCCCACACTCTACCCTAGTGGAGGCACCTTGGGCCCCACCCCAAAAGAACTGTCCACAGCCAAGTATGCCTACTATAATGGCTGCTCCTCCCCGACGGCCCCGCTCTCACCCATGTCCCCCCCAGGTTACAAGCTAGCCACAGGGGAGCGGGGAACTGGCTCGTGTCGTAATTATAATAAGCAGGCCAATGAACAGAACTGGGCCAACTACTCCACAGAGCAGAACCGGCTTGGGCAGAATGGTGGAGGAAGCACTATTTCAAACTCCCATGCACAAGCCTTCGACTTCCCTGATGATACCCACGAGCACAAGAAACTGTCCTCATCAGCAGGACACGAGTTGCAGCCACTGGCACTGATGGACGCCAGGCCCTGTAGCCGGGCCAGCAGCCGGATGAGCAGCCGAGCCAGGCCAGACGACCTGGATGTGTAAGCCCTGTTTCCTCCTCCCACCTCTGCTTGACTGACAGGATGTGTGGCTGCAGCCAGAGAATCAGGAAACACTCAATCATGTAGATTCATATAAGAGGTGGAGCTAACTTTGATCACTGTCTTCAGCATAGAGATCTTAGCCAATCAAAGAGACATTAAAACCTGTTATGTAACACTGTCAAAGGTACAAGTTGCAAATATTTTTTTTCAATGGCGTTTACCGTAACTTTTTAGTGGAGCTAATCCAGCTTTAAGACAACAGAACAGTCACAGGAATGATGCAAGAGTCTAACAGAGGCGCTCCTTAGAACCAGTCACTGATCAGTTCAACAGAGGATGACACTGGTCCAAGTGACTGATTTGGTTTTAATTTGCCCAGCTTACATTAAATGAAAATTCTGTTTTTTAATGTTTTCATAGTTTTTGCTCGTCTTCCAATTGGTGACAGCATTTTACTTGCCACAGTCATAGCTGAAATCTGAAGGTATAACGACTTTAGAATAGGTTGCCTTCTTAGCTGCATCTTTGTAACATCTGACCAGATAAAAAAAAAAAAATCATTTCTAGGCTATCTCTGGTTCATTGGCAGTGCTTTTTGTCATTGATCAGTTAGCATTGTCCCTGTCGGATAAACTAAAAAAATAGTAGAGTCCAGTAGGACAGTGAACAATCTCCATACTCACATATCTCAGATGCTCAATCTAGCAAGATGATGTAAACCATAGAATTTGTAATTTAAAGAGTTGAGGGTGAACACATCCAGATAATTCAGGCTGTAGGCAATAATTATAACTGCAACCATGGATAGTTTGGTATAAAAGGCCCATACAAACAACACAGTTCCCTGTGATTAAAGTAACTAAAACTATTAGGTTTTAAGATTAAGGTTAAGGTTAGTTAGGGAAAAGATCTCCTTTATGGTTAAAAAAAAACAACAACACCGAGTTTCTTAGTAGGATGTAAATTCTACTCTGTTGAAGTCACTCACTTTTTTGTCCCTGAGAGGCATTACTGCAGAATGATGACACATTACTTCCACCTTAGCAGCTGAGAGAGGACACAGTCAGTATATGTACAGTCCTGCTCACCATTATTGGCACCCCTTCATTTTTTGCATAACCTCTACAATATCTTCAGAAATAAATGGAAATGGGGCGGCACGGTGGCGCAGCAAGTAGTGCGTGTGCCTCACAGCAAGAAGGTTACCGGTTCGATCCCCGGGTCAGGCGGGGGCCTTTCTGTGTGAAGTTTGCATGTTCTTCCCGTGCATGCGTGGGTTCTCTCTGGGCACTCCGGACACTCCGGCTTCCCCCCACAGACCAAAAACATGCTCACTAGGTTAATTGGTGACTCTAAATTGTCCCTAGGTGTGAATGTGAGAGTGAATGCTTGTGTGTGTGTTGCCCTGCAGTTGGCTGGCAACCGGCTCAGGGTGTACCCCACCCATCTCGCCCATTGACAGCTGGGATAGGCTCCAGCCCCCCCCCCCAACCCCGAAAGGGATAATCAGGGGTATAGAAGATGAATGAATAAATGGAAATGTACCAAATTTATATCATCAGGATCTTTTAATTGGAAGTCCAAAGTAATTTAACAAAGAAAATTGTTTTTTCAACTTACATATTGTAATTTCAAAGAAGAAACAGAAAAAACAGCATGTGCAGCAATAATGGCACCTCTTTTTAATATTTGGTTGCACACCCTTTGGCAGTGATGACAGCCTCCAAACATTTCTTGTAGCCATCTGTAAGCTTCTTGCACTTCTCAGCTGGTATTTTCTCCCGCTCTTTCTTTGCAAATTGTTCCATCTCTTGAACATTTGCAGGTTTCATTTCCCCAGTGGCAGATTTCAGCTCATACCAAAGATTTTTAATCGGATTGAGATCAGGACTCATTGCTGGCCATTTTAAAACAGTCCATTTTCTCCTTTTCAACCATTCCTGCGAGCTTTTGGGTGTGTGCTTTGGGTCTTTGTCTTGCTGCGGACCCATGATCTTCAACTAAAACCAAGTTTTCTTACACTGGGTAGGACATTTCGCTCTGAAATGTCTTGATAATTCCCTGATTTCATGATTCCTGTTATACGGTCAAGGCCTCCAGTACCAGATGCAGCAAAGGAGCCCCACAGCATTATGGATCCTCCACCATGCTTAGCTTTTGGTAGGATGTTCTTTTCCTTGTAGGCTTCATTGTGTCGTCTGTAAACAAACTGTTGGTGTGCATTGCCAAAAAGCTCTATTTTTGTTTCATCTGTCTGCAGAACATTTTCCCAGAAGGATTGTGGTCTATGTACTCTTTGGCAAAGATTAGTCGTTCCTTTTTATGTCTTTGCCTCAGCAATGGTGTCTTCCTTGGCCATTGCCCATAAAACCCTGTTTGGTTTAGTGTACGGCGTATAGTACTTGTTGAAACCATGACCCCAGACTGTTCGAGGTTGGCCTTCAGGTCTTTGGCTGTTTGACATGGTGTTTTTTCCACCATTCGCACCAACCTTCGAAGACTTCTCTCATCAATTTTTGTCTTCCCCCGATGTCCAGGGAGGTTCTTGACAGTTCCATGCTTGTGAAATTTCTTAATAACATTACGCACTGTTGAAACAGGGATACCAAGGTCTTTGGAGATGGCTTTATACCCTTTGGAGGTCTTGTGTTTGCTAATTATTTCGCTTTGTTAAACACAGAGTTAATCATTCATTGGCTAATTCATGTCACATGGGTACAGACATCATCATTTGTGATTTACCAAGGTGAGTCACAATGTGTTTCTATACTGATTGAGGTTACGTTTACACTTAGGGAAAACGCATATGTTTTCATGCGGTTTGGCCTCTCGTTTACACACAAACAGAGTTTTTTTCACGGAAAACGATCATTTTTAAAAACTCCGGCCAAAGTGGAGATTTCTGAAAACGCCGGTTATGTGTTGGCGTGTGAACAGGGTTAAACAGCGTTTTAGGTTCCTAAACGTCACAACATGTGACTGAAAATACTTAATGTCATGTGAGCTATGTTTACACTCGTGCCCTTAGGTTTGTCATAGTTATGATGGCGCTCGACGGCGTATTTATCCATATTCATATAAACAACAACATTTTTGAAAATGATGTTGTGTGCACGATTTTTGAAAATGGAGGGGTTAAAATATCCATTTTCCAAAATACCCTGCTACGTGTAAAAGTAAGCTTACAGCAAAGGGTGCCAATACCAGTGACACAGCAAGCTTAAAGTTTTTCTATTTTTTTCCTCCCATTGTTTGTTGTTTTAAATTGTTGTTTATCATCTGCTCTTTTGTATCAAACACAAGTTCTCTATAGAAAACAAATGTTTCACTTGATTCATTTTTTTCAGCAGATATTCCACATATTGTACTTAAACTTCATGGGTGCCAATAATGGTGAGCAGGACTGTATGACTGGAACAGATCTCGTGTGGTTTGAACAACCAATACTGTTGTTTTTCAGCTGAGAACAGTCCCTTGCTTTAATACTTGATAAACCTGTGTGATATCTTGCGTGCAGACTCGATGCACTGTTATAAAACTGTGTTTATCAATGCACCTGGTGAATAAGACGTCATCATAACCAACAGAAATGATGGCCAAAAGTATGAAAAAGGAAAATCAAAACCAGGCCATATTAAAACAGAATTTTTCTTCATTGAGACAGGTGAGGTCACTGAACCACACACACACACGCGCACACACACACACACCCACACACACACTTGAGTGTTTTTCAGACATGTTTGTATTGAAAGATAATGGACTCATAGTCACACTTGAATTGAGTTTCTCATATAGTTTGCTTGTGTAATAAAGCTTAATATACTTGTGAATCAATATTATTATTGTTTTCACCTACATCATAAATATCTTATCCCAGTTTCAATAAAAATCTCATTTTTGTCTCTCAGCCACAACAAAGACAGGAGTTATTGGCCAGTGCCTTCGCATAGACAGAGAACAACTACATGTAGTATATCAACCATTTGCCTCATCCTTTACATGTGAATCACAGTAAGGGTTTTGGGGAGAATGGTTAATATCAGTTGTAGTGAATATTTATTGCTTTACATCTGCAGAACACCTACCACAAAAAGGAAAAATTGACTACTAAACACTATCTCAATGCAAACATTAACTCCCACAAACTGCATATTTATTGACAGTAAAAACATTTGTTTTTCTTAAGTAACATTGTCAGTCGGTGTGGACTGTTGTTTCCTGATAAACTTTGAATTTATGTGGTGTTATGTTTCATTTTGTGGTTTTATTTGTCTTTTTTGGGGTGTCTGTGAGAATGGCAGGGCTGAGGGTTCAGGCTGCTGTGACACAGCAAACTCTGATCTGCTTTTTTGGGGGGTTCCTTGAAGAAAGGCTTTATCACTGTCATTGATTCGACAAGTGTGTTCTTTTTTTCAGCTTTTGTGGGCGGTAGAGAAATATAGTAGAATGATTATCTGTGTTTTACGTATTTGAGTGAAAGATTTTTTCGTTCTGTAGGTATTGTTTTGTTTTTCAGACTTGATGTAACTTGTTGCTGCTTGAGAAATAGATGTTTAGTACTGTAAATCAAGCGATGTCAAAAAAAAATGTGAGTTTTTAGAAGACTGCTTATAGATCTGGACTAATATTTAGTCAGTTATATTAAAATGTATGCCATTGTAGCTCCACAACTATCAAACACTAGGATAAATTTCAATTTGGGCTTTTTTTCTTATTATTGTAATTTTTTAAATTGCCATTTGTGCGTCATTTAGTCGGTACTTACATGTGTCATGGATCTTTCAGCTTCAATAGCGTTTGCACTGAGATCTTGGTGATAGAGATATGATGCACACAATAAGTGGTAAAAGTTTTCACATGTTACTAATTTATTTTATAACACAAAAATCACTACGGTGCATAATATCAGACATCTGACCACTGATTTCATTGACTGGTTCTGTGAGAAATATCTTCCATTGACAGAACAGGAGCAATAGTTCTTCATTGCAGTAATTTAGACAATGCTAATCCATGGGGATCCACTGTTGTACAGTTTAAGTGCATGATAGCAACACAAAAACTCATTAATTGTATCTGTGAAAAGCTATTTTAACCAATAAATATTTTTCTGTCTTAATCACTGATTTATTGATTTCATTTGAGGCCGTTTTCTTTGTCATCTCTGTGGTTTGAATGGACCACCGTCAAGAGAGTTTTTTTTTTGTCAAAAATTATTTGCTTCATGAATCTGTTAATTTTCTCCAAGAATAAGTAATGTTAGCTAAAAGCTAAAAAGGTAACCTTCTATTTCTTTTAGTCTCATTTTCATTGTGGAAAAAAATGATCAATAAATCTTTTTTGTTATAGTTTTTGCTGATTAAGACTGCAGTAAAAACTGACGACTATGGCTTCATCATTTTTGACATCACATGAATTATTAAAAGAAAATGTATAACTAAGCATTATTCTGGTCTTTTGCACATTATATTGTGTTTCACTGTCTCATAAAATACTTACAAAGAATTTCTGATCAGGAAAGAGAAAGTGTAACAGCCCGTTGTCAGTATTACAAGTGAGAAAGGAGAAAACCCTCTTTCACTTTCGATGCCTAAATGTATAATGTACAGCCTGATCCAGCTCCTATTCAGTTGAGCAGTGCTGTATTGTATTTCTCACTCAAGTGAATAAAATATGTTAGTTTTGGCAGGACACTGAGGTAAGCTGATTTAAACTATCTCCAACCACATCTGACTTCTCAATGTTTGATGTTGTTTTTAGGCTGTGAGCACCACATTCTAGGTGTGTTAGCTGCCACACGCCACTGCTGACTGCTGTGCTGGTTACCTGCCACACATTGCTGAAAAACACTCTAACTTCTTATAATGCCATTTCAAGACCTGTTGGTGCCAGTAATGCATTTTCATCAAACTCAAAACAAGACTGAAGCTTGACACATGAGGTTCACAGCCATCAGCATGACATTGCTTACTCTAACTGCCACATGTTGCTGTTACAAGTTGTGTTAGCCTCTTTGTCCATCCTGTTAGCCTTCTCTTACTTTGGTTTTTATAATTAATCAAATCTGGTGTGCTATGTGTTTTCCATTCAAATATGGAAAAAGAGCCTATTATATACATAACATCCTTTGTGCTGAGGCCTTACTGTGTGCTTGGATACATACTGTATGTAGAGCACCCTGCAGAGCTACACCTCTACTGCCAAATACAACCATATTGGCATTCATTTATAATCTTTTAACCTAATGATTACAGTTTTGCTGACTTAACTATTGTAACATTTTTAGAGGATTGCATCATGTGCTTAAAACAGAGGAAAAGTCTGGGCCCTCTGAACACCACATAAACCGAGTCATGATCCAGATAAAGGAGGGTGATCGGGATCAGGAGGTTCTCTGTCCTAAAGTGTACTGTAGCTTTGATAAAACCTTCTGAGAGATGCAATTAAATTTCAGCATATGAAAAGACACAGCTCTTTTTCGCTTCTCTGAGTTCCCTATTTAATCTTTCCACAGCACTAAATCAAACCACATGTGTGCGCAGAATGGAGCTGCAGCTAGAAGACCACATGTGGCTCAGAGTTAGAGAAGGAGAGGAGCAAGGGGGAATGTCAAACTTTCATTTATGACTTATTCATTCTAATTTCAGTTAGCTGACAGTATAGTTTACAGACCAGCACTAGCATTGTCAAATAATTGCTTTATTTTAGAGCAAAAAACTCTCTTTAATTCCATTGTGATGGGGATGTGACATACGAGGAATTTGCTTTGGTGAAGTTGGTGCATGACACATCCAGTAAAAAATAAGCTGTTAAAGTAATAAAAAAAATATAGCAATATAAATATATATACAAAAGTCTTTTTTTTTCTTCAGAAACACAGTCTGTTTTTCAGAAAGTCCAAGTTGAGCCTTAATGTAATGCATAGAGTTATGGCAATGTCAATGTGACAGATGAGGCAGAGGTGAAGTGTGAAGAGTGTCGAGGGGGTTCCGGGCTTTGTTAATAAGGCTGACAGCAACTGTTCTTGTGGCGTGAGGTTTTGGTCCTGATGGACCGCAGCCTCCTGCCAGAGGGGGAGTGACTCAGAGTTTGTGTCCGGGGTGAGAGGGATCAACCACAATCTTTCCTGCACGCCTCAGTGTCCTGGAGGCTTACAGGTCCTGAAGAGATGGGAGATTGCAGTCGATCACCTTCTCTGTAGACCTAATGACACGCTGCAGTCTGTCCTTGTCCTTGGCGGTGGCAGCAGCGTACCAGATGGTGATGGAGGAGGAGAGGATGGACTCAATGATGGCTGTGTAGAAGTGCACCATCATTGTCTTTGGCAGATTGAATTTTTTCAGCTGCCGTAGGAAGTACATCCTCTGCTGTGCTTTCTTGATGAGGGAGCTGATGTTCGGCTCCCACTTGAGGTCCTGGGAGATGATAGTTCCCAGGAAGCAGAAAGAGTCCACAGTGTCAATAGTGGAGTCACAGAGGGTGATGGGGGCAGGTGAGGCTGAATTCTTCCCGTTTTCCTCTCCTCCGGCGTTTCAGAAAAGTAGGAAACAAATACTCTGGTGTTGCTCCCCTGATGTTCATGAGCTCATCTCTGGTGAAAGAGCTTCAGGTGCCGTTGCAAAAACCAGATTTAACACACAAAACAAAAAAAAAAAACGCACACCAGCACACCAAGGCAGCTGTCTGCGGCGCCATCTTAATTGAATATTCAAATACATTTAGAAAATACATTTCAGACTTTGTCAGGAATAGAACAAAGAAGTCCGAGATATATTTCCATCATTGTCCCTGGTACTTCCACAGTCCATAATCCTTTATCAGACTGAAGACAGAAATTCTAATTTCAACCAGACATATTCTAAACTTAAAATACTACAAACTGGGAAGCAGAATCATATATGTATTATTTTTCAAATAAGAAAAGACCAGTCACATGACATTGTACAAAAAACAAACATTAATGAGAATAGACATGAAACAGTGTATTAATGTATCAACATTCTGTCACGAAAATTATCTAGCAGCCTTTGCATTGAAGGTAGGGTTCGACACTTCCTTAAAAGAAAAGTTTGATATCTTGCAAACTACGCTTATTTGTTGTTTGCTTAGATTAAGAGTTAGATGATACTCTTACATCTGTACAGTATATATGTAATTGAACCAGTAACTTTAGCTTTGCCAGCCTGCATGGCTCTGGTTCAAAAAAAAAAAAAAAAGACCTGGTAACAGCACATCCAAAGCTCTCTAATTAACACATTATGTCTTATTTAGTTAATTGTCATCGCTCAGAGGTTAAAGCAACATTGTGTCATTTTTATTGTCTTGCAGGTCAGAACATGTCAGAGGTGCACACACTGCAACTCTGATGCCCTTGGACCTGGTTTCATATCCAGCTTTCAACTGGTGATGGCATGATATACAGTCAGCTACCCTGAGTGGTTGGCAGTCCTTGTTTTTAGTTGATCTCACTGGCTGCTTGAACATGTTGTACAAAAACATGAAAAGAAAAGATGGGTGTCGCAAATGTATGAACACATGAAATCATTTCTTGTGGAATGTTTGACTTTTTGACAAGCAAATCAGTGACAGCAATGTAGCACACACCCAACTCTGCTGGAAATTATCTGCAATTTCCCGACATTACCAACATATGGGACAATAGAGAAATGTGTGACTGATCATTTATTCCAAAATCTAGCCAGCACTTTAAAAATTTCACTGCCACTGAGAAGGACATTAACTTGTTCTCAAATACTTTCTCTGTTGATGTGGAATAAGTACGGGAGGATGTTCAGTTGGAGTTATGATTATACTCAGAAGTCGCCACCAGCAGCTCCAACTATGAGTTCTACACGGGTTTAGAAAAGTCCATATTTCCCTAAATGAGACACTGTGCCTAAAGGATGCTCAGGTTATTTGACGCTACATATATAGTATGTGAGCAAATATTGCCTCTTCATGGCAAGGAACAGGAGCAAACTGAGGTCCAACATGACTGACAATCACTTTTGTGGTCTACTTTGAATCGGCACTACATGATCTGCGTTTGACATAACAGTAATTCTTCAGTCCAAGGCCCAGCAACACTGTTCACATGAGGAGATTCTGGTGAGTGAGATTTTAGAGTGAGAAAACAATCCTACTATTTTGCTGATTCAAGTGTCTAGCACTTGACTGCTTGTGCTTAAAACTCACTCATTAAGCTTAAATTAAAAAGCTAATGCCCAAGGACTGTATATTTTTTTTCTCCATGTAGCTTGTGACATGAAAAATCTCCATACCCTGCAGTGCATATATATGTTACATAGTAACATATAAGTTTCTTTGGCTGTCCACTCCTAGCTGATGATCCCTGACCTCTTCTCAGTTGATGCTGTGAATGGTTTTGGTCTTGGGTCTTCTAGAAATTGCATATATATTCTTCTTGTCTGTGTTGCCAGTTATGAAGTAATGGGAAATGTAATCGCATGGATTATGTTCACAGACAGTGTGAACTTTCATGCACAGAACATAACTCTATAGTATACAGGATGCCCAAATTTCATAGTTGCATATGTTGAAAAGTCAAAGGAGTAAGACAGATTTTTCCAAGGACATGTTATGATATTATACACTGACCATGTATGCTCTGGTGACTCGGCTTATTTTAGCGTGTAAATGAACATTAATGGTGGCAGTGGTTGTACTGCAGCTGGTTTGCTGCTCTCAGACATCCAAAGATGTCACAGAGTGACTTATAACCACACACCACAAAGCTGGTGCGGAAACTTTGGCTTACTTGGGCAAAATGCATAGATAGTATGTGTTTTGAGTGTGCTCTCCAAAAATGACCCTTCAACTAGCTGTTTGAATTGTAATGTCATGTTTAAAACAGAACCAGCTGGCTGCAAGGACAGGCCACATGCCTTTGATGTCATATAAAGGAAGTAATTCATCTGAGATATATCTCAGGCCAAGTTTTCCTTTAAAAGAAAAAAGTTAGTGATGAAACTGTTTCACCTCAGCTCTATGAAGAATGGCCTTCCTGCTACTGCATACTTTCTGCTTCACTATGTTTCCCAGAATGCCATTCAACAACTACCAGAGAGGGAGTGCTATCTCCAAGACATGACTGTGCAAACTTCATATGCTCATAAAAGACCATGTCATACGACTAAAAAAGCTAGTAAAGAGACCATGATGTGTAGATCCAAACAGGGTGTGTAGAGGTGAGTCATCATCTATTCAATTCAGGACACTACTGCTGCTTAGATACTACAAATGAATATCCATTGTCAGACAAACACATTACAATTTTACTAAAGCATGTGCAGAAGCAAATATTAGGACAGGCTACAGACAGGATGCAGGTTTTCGGTGCAGTACAAGCATGTTTCCCCCTGAAGCCAATGCCATTGTATCAGTGTGTGTGTATGTCTGTCCTAAAATGATGAACTACAGTATGTTTTTTTCTTCCTTTTCCCCTAAATTGCCCTAAATTAGATATGGGGCATTTTTCTTTTTCTTGTTCAGCAGCAATCTCTTGTATAATTCTACAGTTTACCAGTTATGTGCATCAATCTACAGTCTTAACTAGAAATTAACCAATGCCAGCAGTCTGCTATGAATGGGTCAAACACAGGCTGAACAGTGTAATCCTGTGTGAGAACTTTGTATCACAGTCTTTGTTATAGTCTCACAGTGCTTGCATATCAGTGTGTATTACTGTCCCTTGTAGCTTGAAGAATGAATAGGGACTGATTACCTGGCTGTCAGCCTAAGCTCCTTATCAAGTTCACCTGGTCAACCACTGAAAGGTTGCATTTCTTCATGTCTGACAAACACACAACCACAAGAGTCATTGCAGGTAACATTTTTATATGCAATGACCATACACTGACCATGTTGTGTGCAGTTGTGCACGTAAAATAATGAAAACTACTATATTAGCATTGCTCATAGGTGACTATCATCTCAGCACCTTTCAGCCAATGTAGTAATTTCTCTCTGTGGAAGTTTGCAAGAAAAGAATGCAAATCGTTTTTGATCAGAGGGGGAACATTGAGAAAGCGCAGCACTGACCTCAGTGTTGGAAGCATCCACCTCCACAATGAACTAGAGTTAGGACTGGTGCTGAGGTATAGCAGCGCTTGAGCTCCAGAAATGCTGATTCT
This sequence comes from Chaetodon trifasciatus, assembly GCA_037975065.1. Classification (NCBI taxonomy): domain Eukaryota; kingdom Metazoa; phylum Chordata; class Actinopteri; order Chaetodontiformes; family Chaetodontidae; genus Chaetodon; species Chaetodon trifasciatus. Next base: position 1,257,143 of record JBBMOE010000060.1, on the reverse strand, counting down.
GCCTGATGGAAGCAATTGGAACTCTGAATTTAAGGGGTGTGAGGCATCCACAGATATCTGTCTGGCCTCCCTAACTACTGCCCTATTAAATACCTCACAGATTTGTTGTTGTGGCTTACCAACCACCTTCCCTACAACATTGACAATTGTGGAAAGCTTGTTTTTATGCTTCACAATCAAATTGCCATACCAGGCAGCTATGTTGAACTATAATATGCTTTCAACAAAGCCTCTATATGCCATTTCCAGTATGTGTTGACTGACTTCTTTTGTTTTGGCCACGTTAATTTCTAAATTACTGGCCTGACGCCAGTCCTGCAATAGGGAGATAAGCATCCTCATGTGTGGCATTATTTTCTGTTACAATTACAATTAAGGCCATGTCATCAGCAGATTTAAAACTACTAACAGTCATGACATTTGTATAAACTGAAAACAACAGAGGCAACAACACAGCCTTGTGGTGCTCCAGTATTTAAAACAAGCTCTTCTGAGTGGACCCCACTCATTAAAACTGTTTGAGGACAGCAGTGTTAATTTTGGCGGCTATTTTAGATTTAGTCTTAGTCTTAGTCTTTAGACGAAAATGCTTATTCATTTTAGTCACATTTTAGTCATTGTTTTCCTTCGTAGTTTTAGTCTAGTTTTAGTTGATGAAAAGTCCTTATATTTTAGTCAACTTTTAGTCATTATTTTTAGTCAAAATGTTTTCTCTTTTTAAACTAATTAAATTAGGCTAATACAGGTATCGAATATTGGAATGAAGGTGACAAGTTGTAGGCCTATCAAGTGTTGAAATTCGTAAAACGACATTTCACTCATAACACTTTTACCTGTAATATACGGACTCCTTACCTTAGTTGGATATCTCTAGACTAGACTCTCCCATCTATGAAATACTGCTGTTCTGTCCTTTCTGATCTACTATGGTAGTAAGTGCATTACACATGGTGACATGGAGTAAAGACCATTCCACTAAGTCAACAAACAAACATCTGCTGAGTTATAACTAAAGTGCATCCATATATATAATCTTTATTTCCAACCAAACCCTTTTTGTGCTGAAGTTTCCATCATGTGGCTGTCATCATTAACTTGCCGTCGTTCTGAAAGTGGGACATCAGCAGCACCGCTGTGCACATCCCTCAACCAATTCAACCAATGACAGGGATGCATTTTGACAGACAGACTAGACGCACAATTGGGGGAAAATATCATGCATTTTCAATTGCACACCACTAACATTTTAGTCCTGTCTCAGTCTTGTCATCGAAAACGAAACATACATTTCGTCATAGTTTTTATCATCAAAGATCTATTTTTAGCTCGTCAACATCCCATCTTAGTCATGGAAAAAAGGTCGCTGACGAACATTTTTCGTCATATATTTCGTTAACGAAATTAACACTGGAGGACAGCCAGTTGAAAAAATTTTATCCGGTGAATGAGCCCACCATTGATGTTCATCATAAAAAGTCATTTTAAAAGGGTCAATTTGTATCGTATTAAAAGCAGAACTAAAATCAATAATAAGAACACGGGCAAGTGATTTTGGTTGTTGCAGATGTTTAGCTATATGATCCACAAGGGTAACAGTTGGATACTCTGTGTCCCTATGTGGCCGATAGGCAAACCGAAAGGGGTCAAGTTGATCAGTGACAGAGAGCATAAGATGGGTGCTGACCACTCTCTCCATACACTTGGCTAAGCGTGGAGTGAGTGCCAACGGTCTAAAATCTCCAAGAGCGAAGGCCTTAGAGATAGGCACAGATATTATTGTGGATTTTTTTCCCATAGGTTAGGAAAAATGCAACAATTCAACAGAGTTTCAAACAGCTGAGTGACAACCCCCCTAAGCTGTTGAGAGCATGACTTACGCACCCTTCCTCTGAGGCCATCAGGTCTAGGAGCTTTGTTGGGTCTGATTTTGGAGAGACACATGGCTACTTCTTCCTCAGAAAGCTGGATAAGGTCATAGCTGCCTATCTGATCAGAGATAGTGCTGCAGCCTGCTTTTGGATCTCTCACATCAAACCTTCCATAGAAGATATTTAAATCGTTAACAAATTTGGCACAGTCTGCCATGTTTACTGGCTTGTTAAATTCCTTCCTGCTCCACCTCCTAACACGGGTAGCCACCAGCCTGCTAGCCTCCTGCGGAGTCGAGGTCCTGAGTCAGCTATACACTGGACCTCTAACATTTGAGGGTGGACCAACAGGCAAGGAATTCAAATGAGTGGGCACAGCCTGGTCTGGCCTTCCCCTAATGCCTGGGCTGTCAGGAATAATTAAACATGTTCGTAGGAAATGAAAAGGAGAAGAAGTGATATGATAAGACAAATTGAAGACACAAAATGCACACAAAGCAGTGCAACTGGTGGAGGTAGAGCGAGAGAGAGGTCCAGCATCTCAGAGTGCAGCAGGTGAAGATGGAAATTGTGTTGATATGCAGCCCAGTCGCCAGAACAAAATATTGGCTTTCTTTCAGATATACCTGAACACGTATATGTGCTGAGTTTTCTCATGGGGGGGATTGTGATTTTGTGACAGCTGACAAGTTGTCTGCCAAGTAGCACACCACTGTTTGAGCCATGCTTGTGATGACAAAACTGTATTTTTAAGAAGATGCTAGAAGCAGATGTCATGTTCTGGTTCTGGCAGTGGAATCCCTACAGTCACAGTAGCGAACTGGACTTGTGGCATGGAGTTTGAATGTTTTTGCTCTCATTATATGGATAAGCACTTGACTGTGATTCTTGCATGTATGTCAGAAAATTTTTTATTCATCCAGTAGAGTTTACTGAATTTTCACAGCCAGCTGCAAAAAGTACAAGTACTAATTATGCAGAAAGGGCCATTATAAATCACTATTGAATTATAATTGCTGACGTATTCTTATATCACTAATGATGCAGCTGGCAAAGGTGGAACTATTTTTCAGTATATACTATACTGCTTGTGACTTTGACCCTGGGGATCATCCAGCCTGGTCTGATTCCCAAGGCATCAAATACTGACACTTTGTCACCTCAGTGTCTCATACAGATGCACAAGGTACCCGTAACATCTGTATGTGATGCACATGGCACTATAAACTCAAAAAAGTAAATAAACATAGTATAAAGAGCAAGAAAGTCAGCAAATGGAGGAAGGTGAGGTGGACAGGCAGGTCAAACAAACACATGATTTTCATGCAGGAAACTGGAGTGTGTGTCCAATGAGAAACTAAAAGTGAAACCAGACAAGCAGTTTTGTTGCCAAAAACTTATCAAGTAATTTTGAAGTCCAAGCCTAACCAAGAGGTTTTTGTTCCTAAACCTAACCAAGTTGTCTTCATGCCGAAACGAAACAAAGTAGTTTTGATGTCAAAACCTAGCCAAGTGATTTTTGGCACCTAAATCTAACTAAGAATTTTTAGTGCCTAAACCTAAACAAACTTTAACTGTTTTACAACATTAATCAGCTGTCTACCTCAGCATCTCTGACCTCACTGTCATCACTGACGCTCTGTTGATGGGTACTGATGATATTCTGGGTGATTTTAATCACTCGCTACAGAGCCCTCATGTTCCGGGCCATGCACAAACCTTGCCAATTTGTAATATTTCCAGTAAGGATGCTTTCTGTCACTCCTTTTTAAGATTTTGCTCTTAAGTTTCCTCAAGTAAAATTAGACTTGAGTAAAAGTACAGTTGATTTTTCAGTAAATATCAAATTATACCATTAAAAAATGTACACATGCAGCAGGATTTCCCCTTTCAACCAAAAAATCAACAAAACAAAAAAACAACAGAACAACATGAACAACAAAAACCCCTACAATTCTAATGTCATACTTTGTCAAGGTGGGCCTGATTTTACCTACTTTACACACTGATGAGTACTGTAACTTGTAACATTGTATCAAAATTCATAAACCACCAGAATCTGTCAAAAATATGAATACGTAAACAATAAAAATAAAATAAATGACTGATGTGCAGTATTTGTAGTAGTGTTATATAGTCTGTTACTGTCCAGCACAGCTTGTCAGCTCTATGCCACTAATATTAAAAGATTTGATTGAAAGTATATAAAGAAATTGATCACATTGCAGAAATTGTAATATAAATCAAAATCATTTTGACAGTCTGATTGGCTGACTGATAAAAGTGAGTCACTGGCGATTCCTAAAGTCAGTTAATCAAAGCTTTTGTATTTTGCTTTTCCAAACACCAGGATTGGGTTCCACCAGCTGTTCATAAAATGCATTCCCTATTGTTGTATTATTTGTCTGTTCTTTTTAATAGTGTTTTTAATAGTCCAGTGATTTTAATAAACATTTTTAACATAGCAGAAGTAACCTTGCAATGCAATGACAAAAATATTTTGTTGTCACCAGGAAGGACTTGCTTAGATACAGCTGTATGTTTTAGACTTTTTTTTTTTTTTCCAAATCAACTAGTTGCATTTTTTCAACTGAAAGAGAGTAAACACTCTGACAGAGCTAAAGTCCATTTTGGCTCTTGAATTTCCTATTCTATTCTATTCTATTCTATTCTATTCTATTCTATTCTATTCATTCATTCATTCATTCATTCATTAATTCATTCATTCATTTATTCATTTATTCATTTATTTATTCATTTATTTATTTATTTATTTTTACAGCATCCAGGCCTGGCTTTTAACTCAGTAATGTTTATGTTCAGCTCTGTGGTACTTTGTAAAGATTTCAGGGATGGACTGGGAATGAAATGTGGTCCCGGGGTGTTATGTATAAAAGTGCAGTTTTCATAAAACAAAAAAAATGCCATACTCACAGAATTTGAACAGTACAAAAAACTACATAAAACTGTGCCTGTGCCAGATCCTGTGCACCTTTCATTTATACATTCCAATCGATTTGAAATTGAACACATGAGCATAAGCCACTTACCCAACTTTGGTTCCCCCCATGACTATGGAAATGAGTATAAATATGCCCCTCCAGTCACCTACTGTCCAAATAAGAATGGCTAATCCTGCTGCAAACCAAAAAGAAAAGGCTCACTAACTGTGGAGGCCGGAAAGTATTCCAAGTGCATTTGCCCACCTGGATTTTCTTCCCAGGGGAGATGGATCTGTGTGCCTAGCTTTCCGTGTGTTCCGGATGTCTGTGCACCTTGACAACTGTACAGTCCCTGACATGTCTTCATGTCACATGAATAGAGAAAATTGCCCAGTTTACTGTCAGTCTTGGTTTTGGCACAGTGAGTAAGACATGTTGTCTGTGGGAACACTTCTCATTAGTTGATATTTGTTCTAGGCTTTTTTTTTTGTGATTGACACTGAATAGGGACATTTATGTCTTTACATTGTTGTAAATCTGAAGTGACATATCAATTTATTTTGTCTTTGTTGAGGTCTTTGTTCTATACAGCTATCTGTTCTGAAGAAAACTTGATTGTAGCTGTTGTGGAGTTTCTAGTTGCTGAGGCTGCCAAACACCATTGCTAGAAAACATGCGGAAAAATCTGAATCACTCTAGGGGTGTAAAGAGAGAGAGAGAGAGAGAGAGAGAGAGAGAGCTTCAACCTTGTCTTGTGTTTTGAAGCTGAGCTTTATTAAGTCTCTGGTGAAATATTTATGTGGTTTTAAATCAGTAAGTGCTGGTGTTTCAATTAAACAAACTTTCTGATGAAATACAAGGCTGAACCCAGCAAGAGGCTCAAACATCGATCAGAGAAAGAACAGTGGGCAGCAGGAGGCCCAGAGGCCTCCTACATACTGCCTCCTCAGTTACCATCCCCAAACATTCAGTGTCACCAATGCAGCCTTGATACCATTTTCATATGGTCCATTTTTTGCGCCTGGTCAATTCCTAGCTGCATTGTTATGACATAAGTCACAACCACATAAGTTTAATGTCATCCATAACTGCTCGAAGGTATACAATCCTTCCTTTTCAGATGATTGCCTGTAGCCATCATACAGTAGTAGGCATGATACCTGCATTTAATTTGCAGACTCTAATTTGAGGGAGGTGTTGTGCATAATTTGCACAACAACTGTGGTTTATTCTTCATACACTGAAATAGTAACATTTCAAAAGACATTGCTTGTTAGATATTAATGCATAGAAAACATTGACACAGTGTTATGCTGCATCTCAAATGCATATTCACAGTCCCTGCTTTCTGGTGCTGTATAACACTTTTGTGGGGTGATTATTGTTTACACAGACATCATCCACCTCAAAAAGAGTTTGGGTCTTTAAAGGTGCACTATGCAGTTATTCAATTCAATTCAATTCAATTTTATTTGTATAGCGCCAAATCACAACAAAAGTTGTCTCAGGACACTTTCCATATAGAGCTGGTACAGGCCGAGCTCTTTTATCTACAGAGACCCAACAATTCCCTCATGAGCAAGCACTTGGCAACAGCGGTGAGGAAAAACTTCCTTTTAACAGGCAGAAACCTCAGGCAGAACCAGGCTCTGGGTGGGCGGCCATTTGCCTCGACCGGTTGAGTGAGAGACGGAGAGCAAGAGAGAGAGAGTGAGACAGACAGAGAGAGACAGACAGACATGCAGTCAGAGAGAGAGAGAGAGAGACAGACATAGAGAGACAGACAGACATGCAGTCACAGTAACAGTGACAGTGGATGTAATAACAGTAGTAGCAGTTGCAGTGGATGTCAGGCAGAGCCATGGCAGGAGACGTAGCTGTAATCCACAATCCAGATTCAGCCACTGTCCATGGGAACCTGCGAGACGACAAAGCACAGAGACTCCGGGGAAGGAGCTAAATTAGTAACACGCCGTGGTAGGTCATGAAAGCGTGCAGATGGAGAGGGAGAGAGGGACAGAGGAGCTCGGTGTGTCTTTGGAGGTCCCCCGACAGTCTAATGGTATAGCAGCACAACCAGGGGCTGGTCCAGGACAAGCCTGAGCCAACCCTAACTATAGGCTTTATTAAAAAGGAAAGTTTTAAGCCTACTCTTAAATGTAGAGACAGTGTCTGCCTCCCGGACAAAGACTGGAAGATGGTTCCACAGGAGAGGAGCTTGATAGCTAAATGCTCTGGCTCCTGTTCTGCTTTTGGAGACTTTAGGAACCATAAGTAGACCTGCATTCTGGGAACGCAGTGTTCGAGTGGGGTAATACGGTACTATGAGCTCTTTAAGATAAGAAGGTGCCTGGCCATTTATGGCTTTGTAAGTAAGGAGGAGAATTTTAAATACTATTCTAAACTTTACAGGGAGATATTGGAGAAATATGATCTCTCTCTTCCTCGTTTTTGTCAGAACACGTGCTGCAGCATTCTGGAGCAACTGGAGAATATTCAGCAACGAATTTGGGCAGCCTGATAGTAAGGAATTGCAATAATCCAGCCTGGAAGTTACGAATGCATGGACTAGTTTTTCTGCATCATTTTGAGACAAAATATGCCTGATTTTTGCAATATTACGCAGGTGAAAGAAGGCAGTCCTTGAAATTTGTTTTACATGGGAGTGAAAGGACATGTCCTGATCAAAGACAACTCCCAGATTCTTTACAGTGGTGCTGGAGGCCAGCACAATGCCATCCATAGCTGCTATGTCATCAGAAAGTGAGTTTCTAAGATGTTTAGGGCCTACTTCTATAACTTCAGTTTTGTCCGAGTTTAGCATCAGAAAATTGCAGGTCATCCAGGTCTTTATGTCCTGAAGACATGCTTGTAGTCTAGTTAACTGACTGGTTTCTTCTGGCTTCATTGATAAATATAGCTGGGTATCATCTGCGTAGCAATGAAAATTTATTGAGTGCTTCCTGATAATCTTACCTAAAGGAAGCATATATAAGGTGAAAAGAACTGGTCCAAGCACACAGCTTTATTTTGCGGGTTGAGGGGTATACCATGGAGCTAACCTCCTCTGTTTAATTATCTTCTTTTTTAGGGGAGCAACAGAGTCAAGTGGCATACGCAATGAACCTGTGGCACTATCAACCAGGTAGTCAATTTGGGAGGGACAAAGGTTAGCATAGGCGTCATGTATTGAGACATGGCATTGAATTAAATGCTGATGGGATCATATCCTTAAATTTAGCTACGGCACTATCAGACAGGAGTCTGGTATAAGAATTTTTGCCTACTGGCTGGTAGTCTGGTAATATGAATTCAAAAGTTATTAAATGATGGTCCAATAAAAGAGGATTCTGTGAGGAGACTATTGGGTCTTCAATTTCAATGCCATATGTCAGAACAAGGTCGAGGGTGTGCTTAAAACAGTGAGTCGGTTCATGTACATTCTGATGGAAGCCAACTGAGTCTAATACTGAGGTAAACGCAGTGCTAAGGCTGTCATGATCAATGTCAACATGTACATTAAAGTCACCTACAATAATTACTTTATCTGCTTTAAGGACTTAACCTGATAGAAACTCCGAGAACTCAGCTATAAATTCAGAGTAAAGACCAGGAGAGCGGTATACTATAACAAATAAAACTGGCTGCACTGTTTTCCATTTTTCATGAGAAAGAGTGAAAAAAAGGCTTTCAAATGAGTTATAGTCGAGTTTAGGTTTAGGGTTGATTAAAAGGCTTGAGTCAAAAATGGCTGCAACTCCACCACCCCTGCCGCTGCCTTGAGGGATGTGAGTATTAATATGGCTCGGAGGAGTAGCTTCATTTAGGCTAATATACTCTTCAGGACACAGCCAAGTTTCAGTCAGACAAAATAGATCAGTCTTATGGTCTGATATTAACTCATTTACTAAAACAGCTTTAGAGGACAGAGATCTGATGTTAAGGAGTCCACATTTAATTCTCCTATCTTGTACTATTGCAGTGGTTGTTTTAATTTTGATTTGACTTTTATGTTTAACTCCTCTTCTCTTTACTTTTGGTTTACGCAGCGCAGAGAAGCATGTAGGACTGCAGCTCTGCCTCCTGGTCTCAACTCTGAGTTGTAAGGGGTTAGGTTCATAAATAAAATCGGTCAGATTTCTATAGATGAGAGATGCTCCCTTCAAAGTGGGATGGATGCCGTCTCTCCTAATCAGACCAGGTGTTCCCCAGAAAGTCTGCCAATTATCAATGAAGCCCACACCGTTTGCTGGACACCACCTCAACAGCCAGCGATTGAATGATGACATGCGGCTAAACATATCATCACAGGTCAGATTTGGCTGGGGTCCAGAGAAAACTACGGAGTCCGACATCATCTTTGCATATGTACACACCGATTCCACATTAATTTTAGTGACCTCCGATTGGCGTAACTGGGTGTAATTACCGCCGACATGAATAACAGTCTTACTGTATTTACGCTTATCCTTAGCCAGCAGTTTCAAATTTGATTCGACGTCGCCCGCTCTGGCCCCCGGCAGGCATTTGACTATGGTCGCTGGTGTCGCTAACTTCATGTTTCTCAAAATGGAGCTGCCAATAATCAGAGTTGGTTTCTCAGCGGGTGTGTCGCTGAGTGGGGAGAACCTGTTAGAAACATTAAGTGCTTGGTGGTGACCCGTAGGCCTCGGCTTGGGACTATGCTTCCTTTGGACAGTCACCCAGCCTCCCTGGTTTCCCGGCTGCTTGGGAGCTGTCGAGGGACGGCTAGCCGGAGCTGCACTTGGTTGGTCCGCACCGGCTACGGTGGCCTGGCTAACTACAGCTAATGGTTTGGTTTCCATGGTGCGGACCCGAGCTTCCAATGCCCTAAGCCTCGCCTCCAACTCACCAAATAAACTACATTTATTACACGTACCAGTATCACTAAAGGAGGCAGAGGAGTAGCTAAACATGTGACACACCAAGCAAGAGAGAGCTGGAGAGGGACAGAGAGAAGCCATCGCTAGCTGCTAGGCAAAGCTGGTGTAGCTAACAGAGCAGACAAGCACGTAGACAAATAAAATTAACGAGGATTTGTTTACATATGCAGATCCTTCTGCTGGTCAACAAAACATATTGAATACACAGGATATTTTATGTCATCATGGATCAAAATTAAATAATTTTTTGAGGCACTGAATGAAATGTAGGACTACAATATCTTACGTTGTAGTAAACAATATTGCGGGACAATTTTGTTTATTATACGATGAAATATAATTTGCTTCCCAGTTTCATTGTTGTAACAAGCTCACACCATTGCTTCCACAGTGAATGATGACGACATTCAGGGCTGCTCTTCTTTGGAGGATTTGGAGAAAAAGGGCAGAAGACCATGTCACCTTAGTGTGCCCCAACAAAACAATGGACTCCGGCTCCAGATTGTGGCCCATGGTCTGCTGTACTCTCTTGTCCACATTTCAGTTCGGGCTGTTTCCAAATGACCTAAATTTAATCTGTGAGACTAATCTAAAATGTTTATGAGCCTACATTTTGTCTTTCAGTTGATTTTTACACTTGTGTCCTTTTTTCCTTGTCTCCTCAGAGAGAGTCCGCCTGTCATCTTCTCGCCCTACGTGATGCCACCGCCGAACTGCAGCAGCTCTTGGACGCAGGCATCATTGAGCGGGTGGACGCTTTCCCTTGGATTTCCAACCTGGTGGTGGCGAAAAAGAAGTCCCTGCAACCGTGCATCGATCTTAGGTCAGTGAACAAAGCCGTGATTCCTGATAAAAATCTGGTGCCCACAGTGGAGGAGCTGTCCGCCAAATTCTACGACTCCTCCATTTTCTCCAACCTCGACCTCCCCTGGGGCTACTTGCAGGTCCTGCTGCACCCAGACAGCTACTGCCTCACAGCTTTCGTGACTCACACCAGGGTTTTAACGCTGCCCCCCAGACTCGGTTGGGGAGCGTGAGGCACTGGCCTGTGTCTGGGCATGTGAGCAATGGCACATGTACCTGTATGGACGCCACTTTACACTGCGGACAGACCATCAGGCCCTCAAAGCCCTGCTCACTACGTCAGGGTCGGGGCACAAGCCACTGAGGAATTAATTATCGCTGGATGGAGAGGCTCCAGCTGAACAGTTTCATCACAGTGTTTACTTCTGGCAGGGAGAACGTGGTGGCTGACCCACTCTCCTGAGCTACCCCCAACCCAGCCCCTGACCCGGACCAAGACTCTCTCTCTTACATCCGGGAGGGTTGGCCCTCGAAATTCCCACAGGAATTGGTGCCTTTTCATCGGGTCAAAGATTACCTTTCCTGCTGGAAACACTCACACCCAGATGGATATCTGTGGGGAGCTCCGTGGTGTTCCCACCATCAACGCTTCCTGGTGGTGCCCTATGACCTCCATTCCTCCAGAGTGAGGTGCTCGCCACGGGGTCTATTATGACTCAGGTGGTCACAGCCTTTCTCGCTTCCCTGTTTGCCCGATGGGGCGTCCCATACACCATCACTATGGATAATGGCCTGCAGTTTGTTTCGGCTGAGTTTGCTGACTTTGTGGAGGAAAAGGGAATCAAACACATATGCACTGCCTTCTATCATCTGGAGGTTAATGGCAGCGTGGAACGATTCAACCAGACACTAAAAAACAGGTTCAGAGCACACCTGGCGGACAGTCTCACTTTCTTGGCTGCATTGCTTGGCACCCCGCTGCACTACTACCGCACTCCACTACTGGCAGCTCTCCAGCCTTCCTGGGACGTGAACTACAGCTCCCTCTGGATCGGCTTTGGGCCCCTACAGGTGTCACACCGCCAGCGATAGCCCACCAGAACGGTAAAGTTGTGGAAAGCCAGCCTCATAAGAAGCAGAGGTTCAACAAAAAACGCCAGATGAGGCGTCCTCCCTTCACCGTGCTGGATTGGGTCTGGATTCACTGAACCAGCTGGGGCCACAAACTGCTCTCCTTTTGGTATACACTGATGCAGATCACCGACAGGCTGGGGCCAGCCTCTTTCCACCTGGCCGATGGATTGCAGTGGCATGCCGGCCAGCTCCCAGAGACTGTTGTGGACTTCGGCTCTACTGTCGGGGTCTTTGACTTCCCTGATGAAAGACCACAGGTTCCAGCTGGCCACCCATCTGGGCCAGCAGAACCCCTGGTTGCACCAGAAGCCTGTTGAGCCTGGGTGAGTCAGTCCACATTACCTCAGGGATTATGTCACAGACTTTTGACTAATCACACTAGCACAGAGTACAGTCTGTCACGTGGCAGAATAATCCACATGGCTACGTAGGTGACTGGCTGTCTAACCGGTTGACCTAGTGAGAACTAAAAAAAAAAATCCTAAAAAAAATCCTACTGTTGGGAAATTTTTTTTTTTTTAATTTTCTAAATTGTAGATTAATACTGAAGACATCCAAACTATGAAGGAACACATGTGGAATTATGCAGTAAACAAAAAAGTGTAAAACAAACCAAAATATATTTTATATTTTAGATTCTTCAAAGTAGCCACCATTTGCTTTGATGGCAGCTTTGCTTTCCAACAGTCTTGAAGGAATTCCCAGAGGTGCTGAGTACTTGTTGGCTGCTTTGCCTTCACTCTGCGGTCCAACTCATCCCAAAACATCTCAATTGGGTTTAGGTCAGGTGATTGTGGAGGCCAGGTCATCTGACGCAGCACTCCATTGCTCTCTTTCTTGGTCAGATAGCCCTTACATAGCGTGGAGGTGTGCTTGGGGTCATTATCCTGTTGAAGAACAAATGATGGTTCCACTAAGCGCAAACCAGATGGGATGGCATGTTGCTGCAGAATCCTGTGGTAGCCATGCTGGTTAAGTGTGCCAGGAATTTTTAATAAATCACCAACAGTGTTACCAGCAAAGCACCCCCACACCATCACACCTCCTCTTCCATGCTTCACGGTGGGAACCACACATGTAGAAACCGTCTGCTCACCTTTTCTGCATCTCACAAAGACATGGTGGGTGGAGCCAAAAATCTCAAATTTGGATTCATCAGACCAAAGAACAGATTTTCTCTTGTCTAATGTCCATTGCATTGCATTTTCATCATAGTGGTTGATGGTCTTTGCGACTGCACTTGAGGATATGTTCGAGGTTCTTGAAATTTTCCAGATTGACTGACGTTCATGTCATAAAGTAATGATGGACTGTCATTTCTCTTTACTTATTTGAGTGGCTCTTGCCATAATATGGATTAGAACAGTAGTCAAATAGGGATATTCACTGTATAGACCTTTGTACCAACCCTACCTCTGCACAACACAACTGATGGTCTCAAACACATTAAGAAGGCAAGAAATTCCAGAAATTAACTCTCGACAAGGCACACCTGTTGAAAACCATTCCAGGTGACTACCTTATGAAGATGATTGAGAGAATGCCAACATTGTGCAAAGCTGTCATCAAAGCAAATGGTGGCTACTTGAAGAATCTAAAATATAAAACATATTCTGGTTTGTTGAACACTTTTTTGTTTACTACATAATTCCATATGTATTCCTTCATATTTTGGATGTCTTCAGTATTAATTTACAATGTAGAAATTAAAAAATAAAGATAAACCATTGAATGAGGTGTGTCCAAGCTGACTGGTACTGTATGTTCACTGTTGTGTTGTGGCTCACGTTATGGCAACAGGTGTAGGCGGCTTAACGTCACAAACAACAAAGTACGAGAGACGAAGCGGGAGTGTTGTTGTTGGGTGTTGATGCAAGAGTCAATAAAGCTAACAGTGAGAACTATATTGCAATCCACACGTTATTGGACATAACAATAACCATTCATCAGTGCATCTGGAAACTCTTGTTGTCCGCAATAAAAAGTGTAACTTTTCATTCCACTTCTGAGTCTGTTTTTGAGCCCTAAAACCAGATGCAAATCTTAACAATTGTGTCTCTATAGAGTGTGTTAGTCATGCTGGTTTTGTGTGACCACCAACTTAAAATTGCCTATGAATGAGCATACGTGTAAGTGTATTAAACTAGACGGTTAAGTGCTAAATATCTTTGTTACATGAATTTCTGCTATATTTCTGTTTTCCTGTGTCTATTACAATTGAGGGAAGCGCTTATGTTGAGATGTCGCATGCCAGAGTACATAAGATGTCATGTCAATGAGAATATTTTAAGCATTTATATTCATTAAGCATGTAAATAGCTTTATTCAATTACTTTATTGCATGAGGCATGTAAATGGCTTTATTCAATTACTTATATGAAGTTAATCATGTTAAAGCTGAGTTCCACTCTTGGTCTTTCTTGTATTTGAGGAAAATGTGCCTTACTTTAGACTGCAATGAGCTCACAGCCAGCTCTGCACACATCATCAGGCCAGAGATATAGCCTTAAAAAACTGCACATGCTCCGTTGTGTCTCATGTCTCAGTCTGGTAAATGAGTTTAACATTGCTTTGCAGTGGAATTTCCCTTTTAGGCTAATAGTCACATGTAGGACTTCATTGCATGCAGCATGGTCATTGGTAGAGAACCTCTCTCTGTAGAACAGAGGCTGAATGCTTCACAGACCATGTAGACCAAGGGTGTCAAACTCAAATACACAGTGGGCCGAAATTTAAAAAACTGTTCCAAGTCGAGGGCTGCACTGGTTCAATGTTTATTGAAAACTGATTGAAATGACCATATTGCACATATTGAACGTGGAACTAACACAGCCTATAAGTTACTGCCTATAAAACAACATTAATCATTACTTAAATGAAAAATCAGTTGCATTCATTTCTTATGGCTTTATCTGCAGCTTTCCATAGAAATTTCAAATGACACCATTTTCCCACAGGCCAACAATAGCCAAAAAATAATTTCCTCCAAACAAAAACCAAAAATGCCCAAAGAGTGCAAAAAGTCAACATATTAAACCTGAGTGTGCTGCTCTCTGATGCGCTCTAGTGTAAGCCAGATACTTGAACCTGGAACTAACACAGCTTATAAAACTATTTTTATCTATAAACAGCAACATTAAACATTAAATACAAGAAAAATCAGTTGCATTAATTTCTTCTGGCTCTTTATGCAGCTTTTCCAGAGCAATTTACCTGTCACGGTGTTACGTTATATTCTTTCATGACAGCCACACTGGGCTCTATTTCCGATTCCGCCGCAGGCATGGCGGAGGCGCAGCGCAAAGTCAGGTCCACTTCACTGATGGGGCGTGGCAGCGCAGACTTTGGTATTTTCGTGCACTGCGCTGCCGGTGCAACTACTCCCCCTTCTCATCTCAGTCCCACCCAGCGGCGCAACTCGGAAGGAGGGAGGGGAGAAGGCGTGGAGTGGGTTTGACACAGCTGAGTCCAATCTTCACCAATCACACCAGCTCCTTGCCTCACCTTTAAAAACGCCGCTGGCGATGCGCACGGCAAGTTCCGAAACTTCCAAACTTCTCCCAGGAGGAGGTCCTTATATGGTAAATCCTCGGCCTCCTCCTCCTCCTCCTCAAAGCAATGGCGTACTCCATCTTTGTAGATAACGTTAAGCATTACAATGATAACATTTGTATTTGGAATGAAATGACATGGGTAATAGCGGACAACGATCATCACTTATGTTTTTTTCTGTGTGTCTGTCTCTCTCTGTCTCTTGAGTGCTCTGAGATAGATGCAGTAAATATGCTCTGTAGGATGACACGGCTGTTTCAGGTTGGCAACAGCGACGTTAATTGATTAGTGCATCCCTGTTTCACCCCTGTACATTCGGTCAGGTTGAGTGACCATTACGCGTGCCGAACGCGCTTGCGATGTGAGATACTGATCAAAATATATAAATTTAGGTCTAATTGTATGTGCTGACTCAGATAGTTGCATTGAATCGTGGCTGTTGCTAATTATTGATCGCAGTGAAATGCCAGACACTGTGGAAACCTGCCTGTGAGGTATTGGTGACGTGGGCGCATGACTCCGCCGGTTTATGAAAATCCACTTGCCCAGCAGTGCGCCGCTGGTGCACAGAGTTGACTAGGTCTGGGGTGGCGAGCTTTCAGCGCACTTTTATGCCGCCAACATGGACCGAAAATCCAAATCCTCCAGCTGCCAACACCTTCCCCTACTGTGCTGCAACGCCCATCCTGGTGTACCTCTGTGGGCTTCGGTTTACCAAAATACCAAGTGCGCTGTGCGCCCGCCTGCGGTGCACGAAAATACCACTGCACTGGGTGCGGACCTGCGCCTCGCCAGCGGCGGGGATGAAAATAGAGCCCACAGTCTCTGCACAGAAGACAAACAGCTTTGTCCTTCATATCTGCGAACACATACTCTGCCTCCCACCTGCCTTGAAAACCCCTGTTTTCAAAGTCCACCGTCCATTTAGCCATTTTTCGGGGGAGAGGGTAGCTAAAAGTTGACCAAAGGTAACGAGCTCCATCAGACTGCTGATGAACGAGTGGGGCAGGGAGTCACACTTGCGGGCCTTTGATTGATGTGCAATGCACTGGTGGTGCATTGTGGGACTTGTAGTACTAGTGGTGCATGCAATATACCGGCCAGCTCTAAAAATAATTAGATATTATCATGCGGACCAAAGATAATTCCATTAACCGGCCAGCGGGCCTTGAGTTTGACATATGTGGTGTAGACTGACACTAGCATGACGGAGTTAAAACTTATTATAAGCTGGAATGTTCTTGGTCTTCTCTGCATTTGTCAATTTTGTGTGACACGCGTTCCCATTGAAAAATGTGAAGGTGATGTTTAATTGATGCAATTGATGATGTGGTAAATTAGAGGCACAGATAAAAATTTTCAGACACAGATCACTCTGCATTTTTTTGTGCATTGTGTTTTACGACTTACATAACTTATGAGACTGTTTTGACCATAAA
Source organism: Chaetodon trifasciatus (assembly GCA_037975065.1). NCBI lineage: Eukaryota > Metazoa > Chordata > Actinopteri > Chaetodontiformes > Chaetodontidae > Chaetodon > Chaetodon trifasciatus. Next base: position 1,240,500 of record JBBMOE010000060.1, on the reverse strand, counting down.
ACCATTATATGACAACTTTTAGTAAACAATATGTCTTGTATGTTTACTTTAAAAATTTGTAGTGATGTATATAATTATATTTCCTGTTGCTTACTGCTTAAATTTAATACCAAACAAATGAACCTTTATTTACTGTGTTTCTGTAATGCTGATTCACTTAGATGGAGAGCAAGATAATGGTGAAACTGATGTGCTGATCAGCTGAATTTTCTCAAAATTATTAGTGAGATCATATCCATATGTCTGAGACCAGTGAAGACTATCATCTGGTTCCAAGGCCTTTTTATGTTGGTCAACTATGTCACTCCTGTGGAATGAAGTCCACCACTACCTCTGTCTTTTGAAAGCAGATAAGAAAAGACACAAAAACATATGAGACACACAGAACCTTCATGCAACAATCAGCTACAATCAGTCTCTAATTTTACAATTACAGCTCCTCTTAAAGGCAATCTTTAGGGAATGCTGTGTTTCAACTCTGCATAAGGAAAACATGGTCAAAGATGGCACATGAAGCTGCCATGCTCTCATGATAGATTTTATGGAAAAGTGAAACAAAGAAAAAGCAAAAAAGATAATAAAAAAAAAGAAGAAAAAATAAATAATTAAAAAGACAAGAGATGTGGCCATGTGGCCAATGAGTTATATTCATGATGGGTGAATATTCAGTCCAAGCAATCTGATGAGACTACATGGGTAAACACACATTATCAGATACATTTTACTGGGTGGCATGGTGGCACAAGTGGGTGGCATGGTGGAACAAGTGGTAACACTGTCGTCTCACAGCTAGAAGGTCCCGGTTCGAATCCCGCTCTGGACGCTGGTGGCGTGTCCTCCACCATGCCTTCGGTGCCTGCTGCTCGAGGAAAGGGGCCTTTCTGTGTGGAGTTTGCATGTTCTCCCCGTGCTCACCTGGGTTATCCTCCATAAAAATACCCCCACTAAAAAGATCACTACCTGACCAATGGTGACGAAAGAGATTGGGTCCCCGGGCGCCGGTCGGCTGGCAGCCCACCGCTCCTGGTCTGCCGTGGAGGAAGGTGACCAGGATGGGTTAAAGGTGGAGGACAAGTTTCACCAATTTGAATGAGTGTAATTGTGGGGAATAAGGGGATTGTCCCTCTGATTCTTCTTCTTCTGACCATCAGTCCTAAGTTCTGATATCAGATGGTGTGTCAGGTGTGTCAGTAGCCTCAGTGCTGTGTTTTCATTGTAAAAGGACTGTCACCAGTGTGGACATGGAGTTGTGTCCCATAAATGTTTCCTAGATATATATGTCCATCCAAGACTTGAAGTGCTTGCCTATCAGGACATTACTTCTCATTTCCACAATCCTGTGCACCTGAAAGATTCGGTCCACTTCACACTTCTCTTGTGTGGTGCAGAAATTAGATCTCATCAGATTAATGGGTTTAAAAGTCTATCTGTATCTGCATCTGTGTATAACTATTTGTTTTATCTAAATTTAATTTAACTGTCATTTATGGTCCTCAGACATATAAGTTACAATGCCAACAAACATAATAACACCTAAAAGCACCTTTGAGCAACATTGAAAAAGAAAGAAACAAAGAAAAGAAAGAAAGAAAATGTTTGGGAGGGGAGCCAGTCTTTCCTTGAGTCTGTCTTTGTGTGTGTGTGTGCGTGTGTGTGTGTGTGTGTGTGTGTGTGTGTGTGTGTGTATGTATGTGTGCGTGTGCGTGTGCGTGCGCGCGTGCGCATGTAACTGGACTGGGCGATTCCCTGCAATCATGGTCCACCTACACCTGCTCCCCATGCCAATCAGCCACCACAGCTGCAGAAATCCATAATCACTAGCCACAGGATAAAAACCTGGATCACACAGTCTTTGCCACATTGTTGTACTCCCTACCCTAGTAACATGTTGTGGACACTCAGCTCTCTTTGTGTTTTGCACATGCTCATGTTTTGTTTGCCTTGCTTGCGTCTCATGCTCATCTCCTCATGTTGCAAGCTGCCAAGTCTGCCCATCTCCAGTCCACCACCAGCAACTATGCAATGATACATACTTGTAGCTACAAATATAGAAATACAACTGTGCTGCCTCCTGCATTTGTCCACCAGTTCCCATTAACATCACATCTTATGTCCTGTTTTGTAAGACACTTAGGAAAGTATCTTTTTGCATGCCTGAGTCAATTATCTCCAGAAATCCTGTCCAGAAATCCAGCATTCATTGCATCCGAGAGGAATATCTGATCATGTGCACTTGTGCCCACACACACATTTGTTTTTTTTTCATCCAGCCTTCAGAAGTAGTATAGACTGCTAATACTTGCTAGTACTAAATGTATGTTTCGAGACTTTTTTCATAATTGTGGAAATTTTTACATAGAATGTCTTGTCATAAAAGATAAACCTGGTACAATGCACAGCAGAGTATACTTACAAAACTGCTTCCTCAAATTAGTCCACAGTGTTTTATAATGTGAGGACCTTCCTCACAACATGATCATTTTATCCTTTACTGTGATGATTACCATGTAAATAGTAGAAATATCCCATTCACGTTACAATAAGTATCCTACTAGGAATGTATGCTTGTTCATGTTTGTTTGCTGAATAACTGAATTGCATTGCAAAAGTCCAACCAGGTTAAACTTTTTTTTGCCAGTGTTCTCTGCATTGGCAGCACCCAATAAAGAAGTCCCATTGAAATGAATGTGGTGGCTGCACATTCTCATGTAGCAGTGGTGTCTAAACACAACCTTAGTTACCACACTGTGAAACACCATGGAGAGGGTCAGCTGTGAGGTCACCACTGGTGACTTGTTTTCAAGTTCTTCAATTGAACATGCTTAAACAGGTGGTTCCTTGTTTCCATGATGACTGTAGTTCTTTTGAAATGAGAATCTATAAATCTCAAAAGCTCTACCCACATTAACAATAGCAGCAGCTAGAAACAGTAGCAGTGGTATCAATAGTAGTATAGAGATAAAAAAAACAATATGTCAATAATAATAATAATAAAGAAGAAATTCACTAAAGAAATTGTGTGCGCTTTGAAAAGGCTGAGAGGAGACGTAATTAGAAAGAGTCTCGAAGTGTTGAAAAGCAAAGGAACTTAGGTAATTTATTTGGTTTTCTAGTTATCATGTTCCTGGGTCTTAAATGCCTTGTGAAATTCTTTGGCGTTTCCAGGCAGTGCAGTCAGCATGAAGCAGAAACAAAGAAATTATCCCTTTTATAGTGTTTTTTTTTTTTTAAGTGTTTCTAGCTGTTGACTGTGTCCCTCCCCCTGAAACAAACACACACGCATGCACACACACACACACACACACACACACATACAGACAGACACCTCACACACATGCACGCACGGACGCACGCACGCACACATGCACGCACGCACGCACGCACGCACACACATTTTCTCTTCCTCCCATTTTCTCTCTCTTGTTGCCTCTCTTGCTCAAAGTCCTAAACAAGTCCACAGTCTCAGCAGTTAAAGCATCTTATCTAAATCACTGATTATGAGGTGAAAACTGAGGCAAACATTAAAATGATTACCCCTGAATATTTGCTCAATCAGTCAATCAAAAACATTATTTTTCCCAATTTATGCAGCAGTGGGATGCAAACATTTAGCACACATACAGCACAGGGGAAATGAACACAACACTAGGACAAAAATAAATAAAAATGCACAGAAAAATACTCTGTCAACAATCAAGGTGGCGCTGCGAGAGTGGCAGCTTGTTACAGCAGCTCTGGCCATTTCCTTTGTACTTGACGAAGACCTTGGAGAGGATTATACTGAACCACCTCCATCACCTTGGAAGCAGCGAGCTGCAACCCCTACTGTTTGCATATCGTCCAAGTATTGGTGTGGAGGATGCAGTCATCTACCTGCTCCATCAATCTCTTTCCCATCTGGAATGGTGAGGGTCATGTTCTACGACTTCTCCAGTGCTTTCAACACTATCCAACCATCACTGCTCAGGGGGAAGCTTGAAGGAGCCGGCGTAGACCACCACCTGGCTGTGTGGACCATCAACAGCCCCACCAACAGACCACAGTATGTGAGGCTTCGCAACTGCATGTCCGATGTGGTAGTTGCATGCATCCAGTCTGTGAGAAAGAGCACTACCGCGGGTCCTTCATCCCAACAGCTGTCAGACTATCTAACTGTTATCAGTTGGTGAACACATTATCTGTTTCACCTGGTGCAATTTGTTGTATATTTATTTATATTTTAAAGTTGTATATTTCTCTCGACTGTGCAATAACACTATTTATTATCCATATTGGCAACAGTACTTTTGTATATTGTGCATATACATAGACCTAGTGCAATAGTAATAGTATAGCTATGAAGTAATGCATAGAGTGCAATAGTATTTCTCAAGTGCAATACGCTACATGCCATTAGTTAGTTTTCTTTTCATAAGAATATTGACAACAGTACTTTATAGCAATAAGATTTTTATAATCTCTACAAATGTACATATTATTTTTCTATTCTGTACCCTCTATACTTTTTGTATTTTGACCTCTTTTCAATTACAGTTAGAATTTGTCATTTGGCAGACACTTTTATCCAAAGCGACGCACATATGAGATTTTCATACATCACAATCAAGGTTCTGGACAGGAGAGAACAAGAGAGTAAGTGCCCTAATGCAAACTTCTGGTCTAATTGGACATAGGTGCTATGAGGCAGTGCTACGAAGTAATACAAAGAGTGCATAAAGTGAATAGAATATTTTTTTTTTTAAGAAAGACGGTGTTCAGTGAAGAGCTTAGTCTTTTCTTTTTCTAAAGATCGAGAGGGACTCTGCAGAACAAATGGAGTTTGGTAACTCATTCCAACACCGGGGAACCACAGAAGAAAAGAGTCTAGCTCGAGACTTGAGCTGGCAACACCATACACTGTTCCTGGGAAGAGTGAATGAGTGGGAGGTACCATAAAACTGAATGAGGGAGTTCAGGTAGGTTGGAGCGGTTTTGGTGGCAATTTTGTTGGCGAGCATGAAGAACTTATACTTGATGCGGGCAGCAACTGGGAGCCAGTGGAGGGATAAGAACAGCAAAGTGACATGTGCTTGTCTGGGCTGGTTGAAGACCAAGCGAGCCGCCGCATTCTGGATCATCTGCAAGGGTTTTAACAAGCATGCTGGGAGCCCTGCCAGTAAGGAAGTACAATAGTCGAGGCGTGATAGTACCAGCGCTTGTACTAAGATTTGTGTTGGATGCTCAGACAGGTAGGGTCTGATCTTCCTGGTGCTGTGCAGGGCAAATTGCCATGACTGAGCAACAGAGGCCACATGCTGGTTAAAAGTCAGTTGGTCATCAATTCATGACATCCAATTTTCTGCCAGATTTTGCGGAGTGAGCAGAGCTGAGTCAAGCTGGATAGTAATCTGCGGTTGTATAGAGGGACTGGCCAGGACAAGGAGCTCAGTCTTTGACAGGTTAAGCTGAAGGTATCGCTCCTTCATCCATATCGAGATATCGGCGAGGCATGCTGATATGCATGCCAAGACTGTGGGGTCGTCTGGCGGGAAGGAACGGAGGAGCTGGGTATCATCTGCATATAAATGGTATGAGAAGCCATGGGCTTCACTACAGCCGTTTTAAAGGCCATGGGGAAGACACCCATCTGAAAAGAGCAATTCATAATGTTTAAAAACTATTCCTCAAAGAATCCATGAAATGATTTTAAAAGTGATGTGGGAATTGGATCAAAAAGGCAGATTGTTGGGTTTACTTGGGAGAAAACTTGACCAAGTGTCCTCGCATCAACCAGGGAAAAACTCTCCAGTGTTTCCTCAGGCAAGGACAACATTTAAGGTATGTTAACAGATAAAACGTGTTGGGATAAAAGGCTAGATCTGACTTTATTAAATTTTGAGCTTGCTAAAATATCAAACGTGGAGAATTGGAACCGGGGGTTGATCTTATGGTTTATGATGAGTTGTGAGAAATGAAAAAATTCTTGCCTGTTTAACTATGTTAAGGTGGACTGTTAATTTAGATTTCCTCCATCTCTTTTTGGCACTCCTGCAATGTCTTTTCAGTTTATGTATTTCATCGTTGTTTCTCCATGAGGGTGTATGTTTTCTTTTTATTGTTTTGGTTCAAAGTGGAGCTACTGATTTGAGAGTAGACTTCAGTTTGCTGTTAAAATGATCAACGATAAAATCACAGTGTGCAGGTAAAATTTCAGCAGGAGTGCTCTGTAAAATTTTGATAAAATCTGTAGCCACTTCAGAAATTAGCGCCTTCTCACTATTCTCACCTGGGCTGGTGATGTTAAAAAACACAAAGTAGTGGTCAGACACAGCCAGGTCGACACCAATGGACAGGCCAAGGGTTATGACCAGGTCCAGGGTGTGTTGCGAGCTGGCTGCGTGACGTGCTGCTTAAAATCTAGACAAGCCAAGCCATGTCTCTGTTAAAAGAGGACAGTCTAACTTATAATCTAAAATCACATCATTCATTAAAAAAGTCTTGTTTAAAAGAGAGCGCACATTCAGCACTGCCATGTTAACGTTAGTGCCGAATGTGCTCTCATCGTAGTGATTCAGTGGAATGACAGTGTGTGCGCGTGGTCTAAAAACAGTCCTGGGTTTGTGCTATCTATAGGAGATGATGGTTGGAATGGTGTGGATGGAGCTGTCCGGTGCTTCCGTGGGCAGAGAGGGGGTGTGAAGTGTGTGTGTGACATGCAGATAGTCAATCACGTGGGTGTGATTGCACCGCATTTTGAATGTTACCTGTTAAAACCAAGCTGCCCAGTGTACTTGGATGAAGTCCGTCGTGGTGATAAAAGGAAGGAAGATTCCAGAAAAAGTTAAAATTGACAATAAAAAACAGGTTGTGTGATGTGCAGGTGGCAGCTGGAGCCAGGTGTTCAAGCTGAGGAGTCTGACGGACCAGTCAGCACCGTGGGAGTGGGTCGGTATGGGCCCACTTCCCGCATGACTCCAGGAGGCTGAAGAGGTCATTAAAATCCCTCTTTGTTAACTTGGACTGTCGCCGAGCCGTGTTGTTTGTGCCGATGTGAATGATAATCTGGGTTATGGAGGATGGCATGGACTGGAGCATTTCAGTGAGTTAGTCCATGATGACGGCGACAGTGGCTCTGTGAAAACATCGTGTGGTGGCACTGAAGAAATGAACGTTGTCCCCAACAGTGACTGTTGTGGGGCTGAACAGTGTACAGGGGGGCCGAGCCAGCAGCATTGGAGTCTGGAACTGGGGGATGCTCCACGGGTAGCTCCAGGTGCTGGGCAGGGAGAGGGGCTGGAACCAGAGCCAGAGTGGTGAGTGTTTCGGGGTGGAAGTGGATGAAGATGGAGTGGGTGAAGTGGCGGGTTCTCACGGCAGTGTCATGGAGAGTTGCTTTTAGGGACACTATATGGGGTGACTGTTTGTGAGGCAGGCCCATGAAGGAGATGAGCATCTCTGTTTTGGATTTCGTTGGAAAGCCTACAGATGTCATCCTTCAGGTGAGCAATCCTACAGTCTGTTGGTGACAGATGGTTTCCCTTCGCAAGCAGAGCTAAAGCCGTGTTTGTAGCTGTTAAACTAATATTTCAGTATATTTACAACTTGCTGTGTTTACAGCTTGCTGCTGGAAAAATCAATTAAAGTTTAGATATAAACAAATGGCCCTCTCAGATGGAGATGTTATGGCAAGCCTACCTACAAACAACTGGCTGCTGAGCTGTAAGCAAGCTCCAGGAAGCGGATGGGAAACTGGTCAACCTGCAGGGAGGCCTCCTTCACGTTGCGTGTCAGTGTCAGTGGTAGGGGGGTGGTGGTTGGAGGGGGGCTGCTGGTGGACACAGTTCAGCAGGGTAACTCTTCTGGGGAAGAAGCTGTTCCTGTGCCTGCTGGTGCAGGAACGGAGGCTCCTGATCCTCCTTCAAGATGGTAGGGGGGCAAACAGTCCATGGTTGGGGTGGGAGCTGTCGCAGCTGATGCTACCTGTCCTTGTGCAGCACCGCTGGCGCTGGAAGTCCTCGATGGCAGTTAGCTGTGCACCAGTGATGTACTGGGTGGTTTTCACCACCCATTGCAGGGCCTTCCGCTCAGAGATAGGATTTCACCAGCAAGCGGCAGATAGAGGGCATAACCCACGTTAGCCGACCCTACTATCAAAACTCAGAGAGTGAGAGCGAGTGCTCCGTGACAACAACGACAATAACAACAAAGCCTGCTCACAGCCTAGCTCCTAATGTAAGCCAGAAATAACCACAGAAAACACTTACTGATCAATTGCCAACTCCTATCATCCACAACATAGCATGTTCTGCTAGTGGTATGCTCAGTCTCTCTTTTATGAGTTTAGTGAAAATCCCGCCCCTTCAGGATTTTGCTGGCAAGCGGCAGATAAAGGGCATGACCCATGTCAGCTGACGCTACTATTGAAACTTGAGAAAGTGAGAGTGAGTGCTCTTACAACAACAACAATAACAAAAAAAGCCAACAGCCTAGCTCTTTGTAATACTTGTTGGCTGTAACGACTAAATTTCCCCGGTGTGGGAAGTCTTATCTTATCAACTAAATAAAAAGCAAGCTAGTTAAAACATGGTGCAAATAACTACCTTTCCCTCCTAGAGTTCAGGAAGGAGATGGCAGAGGGTATAAAGGAGTGTTTAAATCTTTTTTTTTTTTTTTGCAAGTGGAAGTCTGAGGATGGTACCAGATGGCAGAAACTGAAACTGTTGATGTACAATCAGAAAGGAGGAATTGTGCTTTCTTGTGTGGCTGTGGTTCAGGAGGTAGAGTTGTCGCCCACTTATCAGAAGGTCAGTGCTTCGATCCCTGGCCTTAGCAGTCTACGTGTTGAAGTATTTTTGGGCAAGATACTAAACCCCAAATTGCTCCTGATGCTGCACCATCGGTGTGTGAATGGTTAATGCTCATAATGTCGATGAAGGATGCCATCTCCTCGGCACTACACTCCACTCTGACACACCTGGACAACAACAACACCAATGCAAGGATGCTGTTCATCGACGTCAGCTTCAGCATTCAACACAGTCATCCCCTCCAAGCTGGTCAAGAAACTCAGTGACCTCGGCATCAGCGCCTCCCTCTGCAACTGGACCCTGGACTTCCTGACCAACAAAACCCAGTCTGTTAGGTTAGACAACCACACCTCCACCACCCTGACACTGAACACCAGCGTCCCACAGGGCTGCGTGCTGAGCCCTCTCCTCTACTCTCTCTTCACCCACAACTGCTTGCCTGTGCATGACTCCAGCTCCATCATCAAATTTGCATACGACACCACAGTGATAGGCTTGATTAACAACAACTAGTCAGCCTACAGGGATGAGATTCAGCAGCTGGCGATGTGGTGCACTGACAACAACCTGACCCTCAACACCAAAAAGACCAAGGAGCTCATTGTGGACTACAGGAAAACTCAAGGCTGCAGTCATACTCCCATTCACATCGACGAGGCTGAGGTTGAACGTGTCTCCAGCTTCAAGTTCCTGGGAGTCCACATTGTCACCAGGGTGCTGTCAATTGTTTTTATATATGGCTGCTTGAAATTGTGTTGTTATTTCTGACCAACAGTCTAAACCTCAAAAAATTCAGTTTACAGCTATATGAAAAGATAAAAAAAAGAAAATGCTACATTTAAGAAGGTGAAACCATGAAATGTTGAGCATTTTTGCATGAAAAATCACTTAAATGATTAGTCAGTCATACCATGATAACCACAACCATTCCAAATTATCAAGCAAAATGTCCTTGAGCACAGTCCAGTCAAAATATATACACATTCTGTCTGCATTTGTCAACATTATCAACTGAGTAGGCTATGAACAATATGCTTAAGAAAGAGATAATCAGGGTGACATTTTGTTTTATGTTCATATGTCAAGCATTGTGCATATTGATAACATCTATATGAAGCTGTTGGGATAATTCCTCCTTATCCAACCCCAAACAACAGATGGGATCAGCATTCTCCCAAGACCCTGTGAACCTGTGTTGGTGTATTTGTTGTTTTTTCACCTTTTTCACATTCCCACAGTGCGCTGTGCAGATATATGCTGTTTGCAGATCTGTTCTGGTTCCCAGACTATACTGTATACACAATACACATGAACAAATAAACACCTATGAAATCACATCACTGAGAAAGTCGTTGATGTATTAGTTATAACCGTGTTTTATGTAGTCACTCTAAATGGCATTGAGCTCTACTCCAAAGAACCACCCAAGGTATATCATTAATGAATAAACAAAACATGAATTGACAAAACATTATAACCTAGTTTCAACCATTTATATGGTTATGTTGTCTTAAAGATATTTAAATAATCACAGTCATGAGAAATATTTGTGTGTTTGGGTAGTATTTGTGTTTCAACAGTTAGTTATTGTCACCCTGCTGGTTGGGTTTTTTTTTCTGTGTGAATGTTACATGTTTATGTGTTTATTTAGAGTTCACCCCCACAGTCTGATGATAGGTTGTGTTAGGTTGCAGGTTAGGCCAAGTCTATCCAGGATGCACCCATCCTTATATGTGCTTAAAACTACATCATACTGCATTCCAAAGCATTCATTGAGTGCTTATGCATATCACTACTGAACAGAAGTTGCTATGCTCACGTGTTAACTGGTGTTTAATGTGTTTTGCAACACAATCAGTAATCTCAAATCCAAGGTTTTCCTCTTCATGACTGGACTGTCAGAACATCTAGCCAGAGTCTTCAAGTCGGAGTCAGCACTCACCACAAACCATTGAGGAGTTTTCTGCTGAAGACAGGAAAAATCTGTGTCAAAATCTGCTTTTCCTCTTTCAGTTGATATTACTCATATATGATGTGTATTCTTAAACAGATGTCTGTTTATCAAACTATGACAAACTAACTGACATACACTAAACCTTGGGCAGGTATTATTCTGCTGTAGAAATACTGGTTTTATTTTTGCCCTGGTTAAACTGGTCCTGGTGAACAGCAGATCAAAACGAGTCCTCATATCAGCTGGAGAGGGGTCAAAGGTTATTCACCAGTACTAGGGGAACATTCACATCTGAGAGACTATCTTTGGACAGAGACATGGATTACAATGATTCCCCATCTAACACAACAACCTGTTATCATGTGGCAAAAGTTCCATAACAGCTGAGCCAACTCCATTTGTTCATGAAAAGATCAGAAGTGGATCTTTGAGTTGAGATTGTTTTGTCGTACATACAAACAATAATCCAGATTAATCTCATGACTTTTAAATGGGATTTTATTTGAGCATGTAGCAATGAAGGAGTTGAACTTGGACAAATACAGTAGCTAAGTAGCAAAATGGCTTATGCAGGTCTATTGTATGTTAATCAACTAAAAAACCCAAACAATTCCAAAAAGCAATTTTTTAAATTCATTTCACACTCAAAGAGTAGATTCTGTTTTCTCAAACCCATTCGATTCTTTGATATATGAGAAAGGTTGCAAGCATAAATATTCGTGTTATTATTTTAGAAAATATGAAAAAACCTATCATATACCGTACTTAACCTTTTGTTGAAAATGGAACCACACCCAAAACAACAGCCAGCTCTCTTGTCTCTGCTCGTCATGAAAATTCTTTGAAGCTGACAGAGGAGGGAAGATACCTCGCTCCAAACCTCAGCCTCTGATTACAGTTTTTGATGATTATAGTTTTCGATAGTTACTGCAGGGCTTCATTTCAGCCAACTCACCACACTGTGACTGCAGGGGCGTTACCAAAGAGAAGCCAGGACCTGTCCTACACTGATTATCTTTCCTCACCTTTGTTCTGGAGAACAAGAGCATGTGGTATGGGACTAAAGTGACTTTCAGTTGAGACTGCAGTTATGTACTCTCCAACTCAAAGAATCCCAAATGCTAAAAGAAGATGGGAAATTGTTGTTTCTTCATGTTATCAGTGATTCAACTTCTGCATTCTAAAACAGTTGAATTTGGAGCTTGCTTCAGCATTTCCTGGCCTACAGTAGTTTAATAGAAGGGCAGTTTTGCAACGAATTAGGACAAAGACAAAAAAAAAGAAACTATTCATGCTTTTTTTTTTTCCTTTTTATACAAGAGAAAAAAAAAGACATGAGACCACATCAGACAAGAAAACAATGCCCAAAGCTTGTAATTATGTTTGAAATGTGGTAACTAGAATATCGAGATTTCCAATTATTTTCAAAGAAGACAAGAAAGAAAACAGCCTTCAGGAGATATAAGTCTTAACTTCACATGGTTCCACTTTACAGGCTTGAAGAGAAACAAACAAATTGCACCTCATTTGGTTGGGCTGGGTATTTTTAACTGCTTTTGGCTAGAAAAGCCGCAGCACAATCAATTGCATGCTCAAGAACAGCACTGACGCTGCAGAAAAAGCTATGCCATGTGTACACACACACTCTGTGTACAGTATCCAGTGGTTTTACATGAGAAAGTTGCAGCTCTTTCCGTTTGTGGCCTGGCTTGACTCTCCATAACAAGACTGAGTCAGCGAGTCGCAATGGCAGTAAACTGACTGGATGGATGCTGTGCCTGGGGAATAATACTGACCATTACAACTCTAACTCAATCTGGTTCAACTTACATGTAAAAGTATAGATGATAGGCCTGCATGCATAAATACATAGCATGACGCCCACACTTTTCTTTCTCTGTGCTTTTTGAAGGAAACATCCAGTTTGTGCTGTGAGACATCTGAAGTCTTCTCACCTTTTGATTTCTCCTCTGAGAGTGTGTGGTCTTTCAGGGAGGTGCCATTCTCCCTGTGCATTGGCTTAAAATGTTTGAAAGTACAGAATAGACTGTTATTTGTTCTTGTTGGTTCTCTTAAGCACAGCCAAGATTCTCTGTCTGATCTGAGATGGAGACCATGCTGGAGCATGGCAGGAAGAAGAGTTGGCTGTTGACTGGAGAATGGATTGGTGAGGTGCTGAGTGAGGTGGAGATGACAGGAAGGAAGTGAACCTGAAGCATAGGGAAACAAAAGATAAATGAGTTCCAAACAATGAGAAATTACTAAATTGGATCTTAAATTAAGGAAGTACCTCTTTTGAACAGTCTGACAAAGACTGGAGAGAAGAGTATATATACTTTATATAAACTGCCTGGTTTTGATGAGTGGATTGGTCATAGGTGTGCCAGTACACACAGGCCCTGTTTACACCTGACATTAACATTAACAACTTGGGTGATCGGAGCACAAGTGAACAGCACTAAATACAAGTGTAAATGACCGCCAAGACGTATTGTGATCCAATCACTCAAATCACTGGCCAAGATGGTCTGGTTGACCATATATGACTTGCAGTGTAAATGCTAATGCGTCCTGATATGTCCCCTACAAGGATGTAACAGGAACATACCTCATCAATGTAGGATGTGGTGGTTGTGTTGCTTACAGTGTACCAACGCTCGAAAAAAAAAAATGGAATGACTTAGTCCTGTCAGTGAGACAGTTGGGATAGTCTGTACATGTATATTTAACATTTTTGTTTTCTTAGCTAGCTGTTAGTCAGTGTGAAAAAACCCTTTGACTGTGTAGCGGAAGTGATTAAAGTAGCAACTAAAAACTTAAGTGTTCATCTAGAGACACATGGTAGACACAGATGTGTGTCTCGGCTGTCCACTTGTGATCGGATCACCCAAGACACATACCATGTGTAAAGAGGACCATACACTCAGACAGAGAACAAACAGGACCAACAAGAAACACAAGGGAGGGATTAACAGCAGAAGCACCAGGGATGAGGGAGAGGCACAGCTGGGACCAAGACACATAATGCAAGATGCTTAAAAGAGAATTCCACTCATTTCATAAAGTTGAGAAATTTATGAGTCAGATTAAAAGGCAAAGCATCTTAGATTGATATGTCCTGACATTTAGTCTCCATTGTAGGTAAAGCTCAAAAACACTGGATCCTACACATCCCATAGTGCTGCTTGGTAGCATCATTAGCATACACTACGTGCTAACCATGAGAAGAAAACTGACTTAAATATGTAAAATTGTGGAATGCTGCATTAAGCTCAGAAACCACTTCAGTGATTTCTCTCTCTGAGTTATGATTAGATACTAGTTATGATTAGTTCTCCACACACTGTCAAAAACAGTTGTATAATGTGTTCTGAGTCTCTTAAGGAGCTCTGTCAAGTCTGAGAAATTAACCCCTTTGAATCTGTTCTATACTGTTTCTGTTTAATAGAGAGTGTAAATATATAAAGTATAAAAATAACATTTTCAATAACTTAAATTTAGGTGACCAAATAAATAGAGGACTTCAGTCTTGTGCTTTGCTTGTTTGAGGTTCCCTGAAGCAGCCATGTGACTCAGACGTATATCAGTCTGGCTGTGTTGTCAGGAGGTTTTCTGTGCTGTTATTCACTAAAGGGACTTGCTTTTCAGAGGTCAGCAACAGACCTGTCCCTGTGCTGAGCCAAGTTAATCCTGTCCTATTTTATCAAAACATTTTGGAGTTGGCATTAGAGAGTTGTAGTTTTTTGTTGGAAATTTTACACTTTATAGCTCTTACACAATAAATGGCTCAGTCATGCATGAAGCCCAGTTTCCTCTCTCTCTCTCTCTCTCTCTCTCTCTCTCTCTCCTCTTCCCTTTCGCTGTGACTCTTCTCTGTTGCTGTCCTTTATACACAATCCCACACTCCCTCCCTCTATTGAAATACATTTCAGTTGAACTGTTGCTGGAGGCCTGTCAGTGATGGTGGGGGAGAGAGAAGGTAGAGAGATCTTTGGTCTTTTGAAAATGTGCACTGGCAGTAACTCTTAATCATTAATGAATTAACTGCTTAATAAAAGTCTTACTTGTAAATACCTGATTGTTAGATCTTTCTGACAAAAACCACTGATGTATTTCTGTAATAACAAAAAGAGTCCTGACAGCAAAAATCACCCAACTTAACAAGTCATGTGGTCTCATTTTCATCCAAATGAAAAGTTTATTTCACCGACGAACAAAATGCCAGTGGGATGAGATAAGATTAAAAAACAAACAAACAAACAAAAAAACCTTATTGATTCCAGGCCGGTGAAATTAAGTAAATTCCATGCTCTTAGTGTAGCTTCACATGGTTCAGGACTCTCTAGAAATGAATGTCAGTATTGTGAAAGACAGAAATAGCTGCAGTCTGCCTGCACTTACAGTTATACCTCCTGACTTTATTATAGCAACATGGAAACTCCAAATCCCCAAATTTTCTCCTCTTTTGGAAAAGCAAACAATAGATGTCTTTTGTCAGGACAGCATTGGCTGTTTTAAGCTGTTTGAACAATCATTTGGTTGTGGAGGTTTAAACCACTGATGCAATGCAATATAAAACATACTATATATAAAATACTCTTTTATTTAAAGTGCCAGGAGCCATTTGTGGCAAAAATAAATCAATCAATAAATAAATGAATGAATGAATGAATAAATAAATAAATGTAGTCCAGGTGCATGAGCCTTTCAACCTTAAATGAGTTTAAAGCACTGTGCTGCACACTTCAATCAACAGTAAGATGATTTTATCAGTATTAAATTTCACTCCCCAGTAAAGTACACGGATAGTGATGCTGGGCTTTGGGCTGAATAATTGCACTCTGGTCAGCTGTGTGTTGTAGTGTTGTAGTGGAGATTCAAATTACATCACAGAGGTGACTATCAATCATCTGGACCTCAGTCTGTTCAGTGTAATAAAAATCAAGTTGCTCACATATTTATGTAGAGCCAGATAAAATGAGCATCATTTTGGCATGGTGCCTAAGGCACTTTTTCAAACCCCCATAGAACCCTCACTGTGGGATTTGCTGGTGGTGATTTCATTATCACATTGCATTTCAACAAGCCCCAACTGCACATTCTCCTACTCTTTCCACATGAACAGAGACAGGAATAGAAAACAAGGCAATAAACTTAATCAGTGGCAAAATCTTGAAAGTGCTATTGAAATTCTGTGTTTAGTGATATGAGTAGTCACGTGGTCGATGGTTTGATCCCTCGGCAGTCCACCTGCCGAAGTATCCTTGGGCAAGACATTGAACCCTAAAATTGCCCTTGATGCTGTGCCATCGGTGTGTGAGTGTGTTTAAAAGCTTAGCAGCTTAGCCACCATATGAATGTCTGCGTGAATGTGTGAATGCAGACTTGTGTTGCTAAAGCACTCTGAGTGGTTGTCAGACTAGAAAAGTGTTATGCAAATACAGTCCATTTACCTGCAAGCACGCCTGGATATTGAATCAATATTGAATCAACTGTTTTAAAGCTCTACAGTCATTTCTCAGTGTCTGAAGAGAGGAACTATGTCCTTCAAAGATGGCCAGCTCTTGCTTCATTCTTCATTTCCCTCCAGGAGACCTGTCCTGGAACAATGAAGAGGATTTTTGAGGACAAAGAAAAAACTTGAGCTCCTGAGATTTACCTGTGCTTTTTCCAAAACATGGGGTGTGCTTTTAACCAACTCGTAAGAAAGCTGGCGGAAACACATTTTAAAATCAAAAGTTCAAAATGAAGATGATTCAGTGGAAATGGGACGGCTTTTTTTTTGGCAACCAGACCAAGCAGCTGATGGACAAACAATGTCTGCATAAAGGTCCACAGGTCTGGTGATTTCTCATCACAAAATATAATGGTAAAACTCAAACCAATCAGCCTCTTTGAGGAACTCTTCTTCACTGACCTGGAGTAGGTGGTGGCTGCCCTCAAAATGACCGCCATGAATATATACAGACTGAATGGAATATACACATTGCCTCTCCAATTGAATAAGAATATGAATATACACTGTGCTGCAAATCTACGGTTGCTTCAAGTTCATCTCCTGTAGGATTAATGAGAAGAGGATACCTTTTTCTAACCTGTAATACAAGAGTTGTTGTAAATGAAAAGCTGTATTAGCCTAATGGTTACAAATAAGGGGCTGTGTTTATGGTACCTGTTCTAACGTAACACAAACTATATTAAAACCTGTGTTGCCATGACCCGGCAGTTGAGAACTGATCTTTACTTGACTGTAAAAGATTAGTTATTATCATAATAAATGACTCCAAATAACATACTTAATATTCACACAACATCACCACCTTTTGTCCCTTATTTGGTTGTGAGAAAGCTGGCAATGCTATGTAAGAAGTAAAAAGTACAATATTTCACTCTGAAATGTAGTAGAGTAGCAAATAGAAATACTGAAGTAGAAACCAAGTAACTCTAAAATTGTACTCTTGTAGGCTAGTAATTGAGTAAATGTACTGACTCACTTCCCACATCTGCAATTAATGTTGTTGTTTTCCTGGTGGAGGCAGTTTCCAACATATACATCACATCCCACTAATTATAGGCTGCTGAATTATAGGATTTAACATGCATGTTCTCCTCCACTGAGCTGACTGTGATGAGATCTGTACAGTTGTGTCACATGAATTGGATTTGAGTCAAACACAAGTCACCAATATATTAATGAAAAAATCTAAAACCATTTACATTTGATTTAAAACATCACCAACTCCTACCCTGCTCAGACGCACAGATAGAAAATTATATTCTTGTATTACACCACAGATTGTTCAGTGAGCAGGCTGGTCAAAGGCAGTGCATTTAGCAGTATTTTACATTTTAAATGATAGACTATTATATGTTATTACATGATACAGACCCATTACATCTAACCCCACCGAAGAGTACAGCAAATTATAAAAAGTTCAAGAGGATGAACACTGGATCAAGTGCAGCAGAGCTCTAGTACGTCAGTCCCACAGCAGGAAAAAGCTGCAGGGAATGTGCACTTGGGGTGAAAGAGAAACTAGAAACTAGAAGTAAATAGGAGCATTCTAGGATTTGATCCCAAGAACAGTACCGACAGATTTCAGGAATGTCACAGTTTTCCAGAGAACCACAGCTCAAACATGACACTCAGAATGTGGTAAGGTGGGTGGGAGGTGAAAATTTATAGAATTACATGTGCAATGAAATATACAGTATATCTGCCATGTAGAGTAATGTTTTGGAATTCTGAAATCTGCTACCAGCATAACCTCCACTCACCTCTGGAATGTTTGAAACAATGAGAGCGCACAGTGAAGAGCCAGTGGAATTCCTCCATCCGGCAAGACTCAGCTGAATATACAAACAAGATGGAGAAGGCCACGAGGCATATATTTACACAGTCAATATACTCTGCACCATGTGTCCATCCCATTTGTCCTTGCCATTATTTCATTATTTCTCACACAATATCATCAAGGCTATAGATAGATAGATAAATACTTTGTGCAGATTTTAATAGAAAGCATTGAGTGAAGTCAACTTTATTTCACATTTTAAAGTTTTGAATATTCTATGCACATAGCCCACTAAACCGACATTTTATCTAAAAAATAAGATGAACTCTGGTTCACAAGAAAAGGGTCAGTGTATTCTGCTGAGCTAATAGTCTGAGTGTGAGCAAAGATTAAACTGTATCATATGCTACCTAATGAAAGGAGGCAAAATCATATAACTCACACATATAATAGTCATGTACAAACATAAGTAAATACACACAGAGTCTCGCACATGACAATGCAAGCAACATTTTCTGAGTTAATTGCTGGGAGGACAGTAATCTGTACTCAGGCTGCATTAAAGTGGCTTATGTAATGATACTGTGAGGTGCTGACTGGCCTTATTCTCCCAGAAGTAATATTACAGATAGATGTCTTGCCTTCAGAATATACGTTTGTATATTTAAGTTAGTGAAAGTCTCAGAAGAAGTTGTGTAGTCAAGCCAAGATTGTACAATTTGTCACTTACTGAAAAAAAAAACTCTTTTGTTGTGACTTTTGTTTTTTTCTGGGAAATACTTACAGACACTGGGCTTTTAAAATAAATGTGAAGCTACTATTAAAATGTGTGGGTGGAGTTGTCTTTAAAAGTTAGGCAGAGAAGAAAAACAATAATTCAAAGGTGGTATAAAAAAAGAAGAAAAAATCATTCAAATACACTTCTACCATTCCTGGGTCCTGCTCTTTGAAAAAAAATATTTATGATGCAGGTTCTGATTGGGATCAAACCAGTTATAAGACATATAATCACTTTCATATATCAAGTCACAAGTCCTCATACCTTTAATGAAATAAATGAGTAATGAGTAATTTGTCAGTACCTTCCAAAGCAAACCATATGACTGTTACAAAAATGATCCAATCAGCCTTTTGTGATGTACCACCTCTATAGTGATGTTATATAGTTGGTTAAATTTAGAGAACTAAAACTACTTGGTCAAAATTAGGGAAGGGTGGTGGCAATGCTATTAAGAGAAACCAAAGTTGTCTGTTGGTAGGAGACAGGATGTGAACTGTGGTCGCTGATGTCGAAGTCAGACACTTTATATGCCCAACCATCCATCGTAACTTATTCACTCAGAGGTTTAGTGGTGGTGCAAGACCTACATCACACTACTTTCACCTTCCCTGCATAGAACGAATGGTTATTATTTGCATGACCACTAGAGGTGGCTTGCCAGACAAATGTAAACATAGGCTGTTTTAAGTGTTTGAACCAACGGGCAATGCTATAGTTTTTCTACTGTGGACATTGTCGGACAAATCTAAATGTGTTTCTGTGGTTTGGCTGGTTTGTAACAAACACAGCTGCCATTTGTGAAAATCTGTTACATACAATGCAAAGTCTTTTCATGGTTGGGTAGAAGTCCTCTGGTTTGTTACTAGCTTTAATAGAATTCAAGGTTTCCACTCACATCCATTGCGCACACTGAAACATTCCTTTAAGTAGTTTTCATTGGGCAATTTTTTAAAGATACAGTCTGTCTTCAAACAATAAAAACATAAAATTTTGGAACAGTTTTTGATTGCTGTAATAATTTCTCCTTGATTTGATGAACACACACTGCTGAAGCCTCATATTAGCTTCAAATAAACTGTGGATTTTCTTCCCCAACACTTCTATTGGAATCACTTCAGAAAATGATTTCTTAATAGTGATGAACAGGAGTAGTGATTACAGCAAGAAAAACCTGCTGTTCATGCTACTCAAACCTGCCCATGTAGGAATTATTATACTACTGTATATTGTATACAATATTGTATTGACAAATTGTAAACCTATTCTTAAGACTTTTTGGCAGTAGAGTTCCTGCCTTCAATTTAGATTAGAATAGACTAGATTATTATCTAATGTTATCGGCCAAGAAGGCACTGTTGTACTTCTGTTTCCATCAAATATCTGTAACACATTAAATAAACCTAGAATTATAAACCTAGTTTCCAAAACCAAGAAACTAGTATACTCATAAACAGTGTAGCTCATACTGCATTACCGCAACACAGAGGGAATCCTCTGGGCAACCTCCAGCAGACTAGGGCTGAGGTCCTTGAGTAAATATGTATGTTTCCTCAGTTACATGATTACAGCCACATTCCCCACCCACATTCAAATAGCTCTCTGTCCTCACTGCAAAGACTTATTTCATCCTGCTGACTAATAAGACTGAGTGACCTGAGAGGAGGTGAGGAATGATGACTTGGTGATGGAAAGGTACTGCACATTGTGAGGGAAAATGATCAGGCCATGAAACAAGCATATAACTTTTCATCTTTTTCTTCAGATATTCCCTTTGTCTTGCATAAATATTGTAGTTAAGGGTTTAAGGGTTTTTTCCAGAAACATCTTCGATAGATTTCAATTATACTGAGCGATTTCTCACAGTCCAGCAGGAATAAGATATGGTTGCAAATGTAATATACTCTAGTATCCATGAGGATTGCCCACTCTTCTCAGCACTTCATTATTCTATTTATCAATTAAATACCCTTTTTTTAGCTGATACAAAGTTTATGTGCTAAAAACAAAGTTCAAACACAAACAGCACTACAAATTTCCTCTCAACTCACTTCTGATATCTGTTTCTATATAGTGAGGTAGAGTAAGGTATGGCATTGGAGAGCAACTCTGAGCTTTAAAATATCATGGACTGCAGAAGGGTAAAACTATTACATATATTTCAGGTGCATGTCAGTTGTTTAACTGTAGTTCAGCTTTGACAGTTGTTGAGGACTGTCAGTGTGGCCTGATAATCAGTCCAGGCATTTAGACAGATAATGTAATCAGAGTGGAAAAAGGATATCATAACCATGTCACACTAACAAGTAGACATGAACCATTCCTATTACAGGAATGAACACACCACAGGCAGTTGATGGGTCATTAGGATAAGCAAGCTCTGCACAGCGTCACTGGGGAGAGACTATTGTTATTATTGTTGTTCCATCCCTGAAGGGACACAGTCCTATTGCATTTGTGTCAGTTTGTTATGTCTTTTTTTCCTCTTGAGACAATGACTAAAATAGCCCTGAGATGGCTCGGCCAAGTAACTGAAGATGATTTACATGTGCTTCCCCTGAAATATGAGCCCAATTGGCCAAATAATGGCACTGTAATTAAGTCCCATAAAATACATTTTAGAAAGGCCATGACCTTCACACTATAAGTCTGATTGACTTGAAACTGGACACACAAGTGTAGCTCAATATGCTCGAAAAAAGGCCTATGGACCATAAGTCCACCACAAATACCAAAAATGTGTGCCTAAACCCAATGGCCAGAATTTCATTAATTTTGCTGTGCAGGCCCTGGGGAGTAAGTAGTAGCCAAAAACCCGAAGTGCCATAATGATTGATTCAAGTGGGTAGGGTCCATCACATTACTCAAGGAGCCTTTGAACACCACCAAGTTTGGTTAAAATTTGTTGAAGACGAGACAAAAGACAGAACTTTGCCAAGTATTGAGATGATGCAGGCTTTGTGATGATGAAACAAGTGTGTGACTGGCCTGACCCCTTGTTGAAACAAATTAACCAGCTGAAGTGACTTTTCTCACCTTTGTGATACCTGAAAGCTGTTCATGGCTGCCTGCAGTCTTAATTTTGGCTCATTGAGCTGCCTGTGCCTGTTGGGCACAAAAGGCCTTGAACCCAGAATCACCATATGTTTATCATTATTATTAGTTTTTTGCCACAACAGCTCAAATTGCTGTGAGCTGGAATGAGCTAGAAACACGAAACTTGGCCCAATTATGTAAGCATGCATCCCAGGAAATATGGGGCCAACTGGCCAGATAATGGCAGTGTAATTAAGGCCCAAAATTTGAATAATGGAAAGGCTGCATCCCTCACACCTTAAAGCTGCAGTAGGTAAGATCGAGAAGAGAGCAGACTTAGCCTGAAAATTTGAACCAACACAAGTTCCACGTCACTCCACCTCCCTCTCCGTTGCACTCATGCCCTGCCTCCAAGCCCCTCCTCCCTGCGGCGCCTGCGCGGCTGTCGTGACAACCAGTAACAACCTTAGCATTGGAAACAAGCTAACTCTGCCCAGCTGCATCACAGTCGCTAACATACCATATGCGCTGTGGAATATTACTGTAACAATCACCATATTAGCTTTATGGTTATTTGTTGTCCTAGCCGTATATGCTGTTGTTGGTATGGGCAGTGAGCGGCAGCCGGCAGCATGAGCAGTTGGAGGGGGCGGTTCGCAGCATGTGCAAGTAGTGATTGACAGATGTCAGAGACTCCCTCAGACGCTCCTCTGGCTCTGATTGGTTGTTTTGTGTCGGGCACGGTGGATTCATGCTAATCGCGGTAGGAGCAGTAGGTGGGACCAATGGAGCTGTTTTTTTTTCACAGATTACATGTTTCACGTACTGCTGTCTGGGCATAGGGAGAGTTTTAAAAAATATGACAAAAAAATACTTTAAGTAGTCCACCATCCATGGATTTTCCACTATTTTGAATTTCTTTTAAAAAACAAAATGAAATGAGTAGAACTTGTTGGAGTTTGTACTGTATCACCATAAAAATTGCTAAAACAGTAATGTGAACAGAACTTGTGGAATTTTCACTGTATCAACACCATAATGGGTAAACAGTATTGCCAGACTAAGACACACATTTCTAAATGAGCAAGATTGGTTAAATAACATGGCCAACATAAACTGCTAAATTTTGTGGTTCACTGGAAAATGACCTTAACTTTTTGTAACAATTTGTCCAATCATCACAAATCTGGGTACATGTCGTTCAGGCCTTGTTTGGAAGTAGGCTTATCCAAGCACTTTTGCCTTTTGAGCTGTCAACTATATTTGGTGTGTTTGCGTTGTTATGCTGCACAGTCAGTCAACAAGTGGAGTGATGTAAGCACAAACACAGGTAGTAGTAGTAGCACTGACAGTCATAGTAAACATCCCACATTTATTGTCAACTACAAGTAACAACAACAACCATAAAGACAACAAAACAAGGAGCAGTGTTCCTGAAAGGTGAACAGGCAAGTAAACAGATCTGTGGAATCAAAATGTATGACATTTGATCACAGTCAGGAAACCTGTAGGGGAACAACAGAAATTGATTTAGGAAAATCAACCATAAAGATGAAGCTCTCTGTTCTTTACCACTTACACTGACACTAAGTTTTGTGCATGCCAGTATCCTTTTTGATCCTGAATATTGGCTGCATTTTTCCAGTTATCTGATTGGTAAGTAGTCAAGCTATTGATATACCCTGGTTAAAAGGGATCCTGCGGCATAGTCTCAGAAAACCTGAGTTAAACTCAAGGGTCGTTGGCTCACCCACTAATCTTGCCTCATGGTACGGGTGTGTATTGTATGAATCAGAATCAGAATCAGAAAAACCTTATTGCCAAGTACAGTTTTACACATACAAGGAATTTGACGGGAAAAAACTGGTCTTGTGGCGTGAGGTTTTGGTCCTGATGGACTTCATCCTCCTGCCAGAGGGGATGTGTCTTGAAGAGTTTGTGTCCGGGGTGGGAGGGATCAGCCACCATCTTTCCAGCAGGCCTCAGGGTCCTGGAGGTGTACAGGTCATGAAGAGACAGGAGATTGGGAACAGGGATGATGGTTGAAGACTTGAAGCAGGCTGGCACGTGACATGTCTCCAGTGAGGTGTTAAAAATGTCTGTGTACACAGACAGCTGCTCTCCAGGGGTTCTGTATGCTGAAGAGTTTGTTGACGTCCCTCTCATGGATGGAAAGAGTCATCACTGAGGTGGGTGCGGAGGGGGAGTGGGGGACCTTTAAGGTGGGCATTGGCGGAGGTGACTGGAGCTGGAGCTTTTGGGAGGTGTCGTTGGAGATGGTTGCTGGACTGTCCCTTTGTCTTTCAAAGTGGCAGTAGAACTCATTCAGGTCGTTGGCTAGGCTTCGGTCGTTGATGGAGTGGGGGCTTTAGGCTTGTAGTTGGTGATCTGCCTGAGCCCTTTCCAGACAGATGCAGTGTCGTTAGCTGAGAACTGGTGTTGGAGTTTCTCAGAATACAGTCATTTAGCCTACTTTCACCACCTTGCTAAACTTGTACTTCGCCTCTTTAAATCTGTCTTTGTCCCGACTCCTGAAAGCCTCTTCCTTTGCCAACCTTAGCTGTCTGAGTTTGGTGGTGGTTTGGTGCATGATGGAACACAGCAGTCCTCACAGACGCTGATGTAGGATGTCACAGCCTCTGTGTACTCATCCAGACTGTTGGTAGCAGTCCTGAACACATCCCAGTCAGTAGAGTCCAAACACTCCTGGAGATCCTCCACAGCCTCACTGGTCCACTTCCTTGATGTCCTCACTACAGGTTTGCAGAGCTTTAGTTTCTGTCTGCACGCAGGAATCTGGTGGACCATGATGTGGTCAGAGTGGCCCAGTGCAGCACGGGAGATGGCGTGATAAGCATCCCTGACTGTGGTGTAACAGTGATCCAGAATATTCTTCTCTCTGGTCGGACAGTTAATAAATCCTCTGTATTTAGGAAGTTCGTGAGTGAAGTTACCTTTGTTAAAGTCACCAAGAACAATAACTAAAGAGTCTGGGTTGGTCCGCTCCACACACATTATCTGGTCGGCGAGCATGCGCTGTGCGTCCTGCACATTGGCCTGTGGCGGGATGTAAACGCTGACCAGAATGAATGAAAAAACAACGTGCACCAACACACCGAGGCAGCCATCCGCGGCGCCATCTTGATGGATCTTGATGGCAAGTTAATTTGATCTTAAGCAAAGACCCCTATTCCAACCATGAGAGTTAACCTGTGCTCAAAACTTCTGTCCGGTCTGGAGCACAACACAGCCTTTCTGCAACCCACTATCCAACATTTCATAATGTGTATACATTTTGACACAGTCTGCCAATTCTAAAGTTAGAATACCCTAATAATTGAATATATACAGATCATGCTTGTTTCAGTCTTAAACTAAATGTTTGCAAAAGCATGTTAATCAGGTTATGTTCTATAGAGAATAATACACACACACACACACACACACACACACACACACACACACACATACAGACACACATTCAGACCCAGTGGCAAGCATTTTATTTTTGTTCTCTGGATAACTAAACAAGCAATTAGATGTGACTTAAAAGCTTTATGATGAGAAAGAGCCGTTGTAAAAAACAGTGGTCACTTTCATTTACTCAAAGGCACCAAAAAAAATATTTTAATTGCATCTCAACCTCTTGTTATAGACGAACCAACAAACCAGATACAAAAACAATATGGTGCCTGGGTACAGCTTGTTTTCACAGCACTGGAGCATTTACATTTAGTTTCAAAGCTTTATCTACATTACTAGGAATGGTGAAGAAATGCTAAATTTTCCATTACTGGCCTATTTAAACATGCTCAAAATTGCAGAATGCTGCTAAAACCCCATAATTCCCAGACAGAATACCAAAGACTTGACCTCATTGTCCCCAGTGGTAGCTATAGCCCTGTGACTAAGCAAGTAGGACAGGAAAAAAACACATTCTTCTTCAGGCTGCAGTGTGGACATCTACAATTTATGCAACTCAAACATGAACATGAGTCTTATTGATACACATATGATATATGTAAAATACATTTATGTTGAAACAGTAGTATACATACAAATAACAGCATTATGTATGTGTGCATACAGTGTATTCAGTTATCTTTTTTGCAGCTGGTGGTCAGTGCTGCTTCCTGCTCTGAGGACTACACACATGCATGCACGCACGCACGCACGCACGCGCACACACAAGCACACACACACATGTTAGGTTTCATCCTTGGGGACAATACATAGACTTACATTCCTTTCCTCCAGACTTACCCTAACCAAAATCATAACCACTACTTGCCAAACTCTAACCCTTACCCTAAGCACTTGTTTGAAGGCACTTTTTTATATGCTTTTAGCACTTATGTTTTACTAATCCCTCTTGATGTCTAACTTCTTACATTCACATCTTAGTGCTTATTATTTATTCTCTTATTATAGTGTATAAAGCTTGCTCTTTTTAAGTAATGACAGCCCTAAATGGGATAGCAGAGACCCCGGAAAGAGGGGGTACTGTGATAAACATACAAGTTCCCGCTGCCTGCCTGCACCGTTGCCCAATCCACCATGCATTTTTGAGCATTACACTTGGCCAGGCTTTTAAGTATTTTTTAATGATCAAAGATCTTTTGATCTCACAAATAAAAAGGGTCCCAATATCCCTTGGATCCCCACAGCCCCCGAGAGCCCGTGCCCCTCGCAGTGCTCCCCCAAGAGCACTGCGCCTTTACCCAAACTTAACAAACAAACTTAACCCTACCCTAACCTCAACTCAAGTCTTCACCCTAAAATTTAATGATTTACATCATGGGGACCCTCATTTTGTTCCCACAAGTGCGGGGAGTCCCCACGATGTGACTGTGTAAACAGATTTATGGTCCCACAATGTGAATAATACATGGGCGTGCGCACGCACACACAGACACATAAACACAAAAACACATACACACACAAAATAAACATTCTGTACATAGAGTGTATCCCCAGAAGATATAAATAGGTCAACGATGTCAGCATTCAGCCTTAAGCAGAGAGGCAGGAAATAGACAGATGACTACCATTCCATGCCTGCTGTGTGTTTACACTGATTTTACAGCTACACTCACATGCTGCCATTCATCTGTGCTACAATATACTATCATTATAAAGTTGCTTTTAAAAATGCATAGCTGAGAGGTAACATTTCCATAAAATGATGAGCTGGGCTAACTGTTTAAAAAAGGATTCTCCACATAATACACATAACAAACCACGTAGAACAGTACAGCTAAGCAAAACATTTTTGAGTTGTATGGCTGTACTCAATTGCAATGTGGGATATATAATGTAATGCCTTTAGACTGACAGTCCAAAGTTTGAGCAAAAGCAATACCATCTAACTGAGACTCCATAAAGATGTCAGTAAACAAAATGTCGGAGAATGGAAAAGTTCTTGGTTTAATTAAAATGATTAAAGAAATTTTCATATTTTGCAATATTAACTTTGCTGAGGAAGAATAAAAACTAGGCTGAACTGGCTTGCTTAGAGTTAAATAACAGACTTCTGAAACTGCAAGTACTTCAGTATGAGAATCACATGAAATAGACAGAATAAGCCCTTTAACTGTGTTCAGCAGTTGGTAAACCATGTACTATTAGATTAAAATAAACACTCTCATGTGCTTACAGCTCTCCAAATGTACACATATACATACACACATAAACATATATATACATATACATATACACACACACACACACGCACGCACGCACACACCCACACACACACACACACACACACACACACACACACACACACACATATAAAATACAAATGAAAAGGTATTGTGAAAAAAGAAGTAAAAATGCTCTTTAAATATACTAGATCCCTAAACATTAAGTATTTTTCACAATCTGAACAGGTGGACAGGGTAACATGTGCAGCAAGTCAGCTTGGCACAAGTTAGGGAAAAAATAAATATTATTATTATATATGATGTTCTTGTATGAATATTGCTGCTGCATTAATGTATATGATGGATTTTCTTGGTTTAGATGTTTAAGGTTTAGCTGATTTTAACTACTTTATATCATGTGGGATAGTTAACAGCTATGAATAATTTTCTACAAGATCATCATATGTTTACTACATTGCTACCCTGTGAGAACCATGGTTCTCTGAAAAGGTCAGCTTTATATAAGAAAAACAGTCCTGTTTTCATCTTTCCAGCCAATCCAAGAAGGTTTTTTTTTTTTATTTAGTTTGTTTAGCTGTCGGAGAATTTTATGAACCCATGAAGAAGCACTTAATTCTTCACCTTATCAGAAAAATTTACATTCAAAATCACCACGTGAGATACAGTTTTCCTGTTTCTTTCTATTTATTTATTTTTTTCTTTCTGAAGAGTGTACAACCAACCAGCCCCAATGGGTGAACATACAAACATAAGAGTACACTGAGTATCCACATATTCCCCAACCCTTTCCTCCACCCCTGTATGCTTAAGTATATCAAACAAGGAAAAGAAGAAAAAAAACGTGTTCTTAAATGTATTTTCTCACACCACACTCTATATACAATAGTATACCTCCTGTATATCAGAAGGTGCACTTAAACTGAAACCATTCAAATTGTACTTAGTGTGATCAATGGTATATTCAAGATGTGCTTAGATATAATGTAATTATAGTATTGATGTGGTCTTGGATACTTTTGCCTATCTTTTAACAGAATTCCTAGAGTATAAGTAAATTTTGTATGCATCCCAGGCAATGTGCAAACTATGCCGTGTCTTTTGGGGGAGTTTTTTTGTTGCACATGCCTCAAGGAGAGGACTTACTGTTATTCTGCATCTGATAAATAAAAATCAGTTAATATTAATGTAATTTCAACACATGATTTATGAACAGTGCCTACTTTTGCACCACTGAGCTCCTGAAGCTTCAGTTTACCTCTTAACATGAGTGAAAATTGATATTGCGCTGCCACACTTTGATGGTGATTGCAAGAATAGCATGCATGCTGGTATCTTTATGTGAATTAACCTCATGCATCAGAATAGCCTAATTAAAAACATTATCAATGGCGATACAGAAAGATAGGAATGCATGGCAAAAAAAGCATATTGCTAATATTTTAGAAAGATGAGTGATCTCCTTTAGATAGACTAACTGTAAATTCACTAGTTTTACCTTTAGGTATCATAGCCTCTATTTCAGAGCATTTGAACCTTGACTTATTTCATATGATAAGTGAATAGACAACATTCTGAATTTGTAGATATTTAAAATATCTGTTACCTAGGAATGCCATATTCTGTTGTTAAATCAATGAATGATATTTTAATAACATGTTTGTATGAAAAAAATCTTTGAATTCTTTTATACTCAAGTTTTTCCATTTGAATGTATTGATTGGTTTTCGCTGGACAGGAAGTGTATGAAAAATTTTAATCTGAAAAGTAACTAACTGTAAGACTGATGTAGTGCAGTAAAAGTATCATACTTTCCTCTGAAACACAGTGTAGAATTGTATAAAATGTACATACTCAAGTAAAGTACAAATAACTTGAATTTGTAGGTTACTTAAGTACTTGGATAAATGCAGTTGAATCAGTTCTCATAATATTTTAATTCCCAAATACACAATACAGCAGAAATAAATGCATTAAAAGTTGTCTTATGTATTTGCATTAATTAAACCAAATTAAACATTCCCCCCACCCACCTTCTCTTTCTCTGCATCTCACATGGAACTTAACACAACTCTCTGAGACTTTCTTTGTGTCAGAGAGGTAGACATGGCTGTCTAAGTGTGCTGCGCTTCACAGCAACTTAGACCAGGAGCTTGACATTTTGAGGACTTCAGGGAAGGTGCAGCTGACTTCAAGGACTGGGGAAACATCACTAATGTTTACTCAGTCAGTGATGACCTTCAGATGGAACTGATTGAGTTTCTCAGAGATTGAGTGACTCAGAGCTCAAAAAGAAATTCAACTCTCTCGACCAGAATATATATTTCTACTGGTCACTGATATTGCAGTTGATCATGGACTGGATGGCTGATGTTAAGATTTTTAAGTTTTATATGTGTAGTTCTGGTTCTGATTGTTTCCACCTGAGTTACCAGCACTTGAAAAATTGACATGCAATGTAATGGAAGTACTGACAAACGTAGTGTGAACTCGTTATTTAACTATGTATAAGCTAAAAAAAAAAAATGCAATTAAGGAAACTTGTAGCACTAGTGAGTCAAAAAGTCTGGAATAGGCCAGTGGACCTCAACTTGAACCTTGTTTCCAAGGGCAGAATGAACTGTTCATTTTCAAAATACATACTGAGTGTGTCAATACACAATGTGAGCACTTAGGGGGGATGAGGTGAAACCATGATGTCTACATCAGCTCTGCCTGTGTCTTTCAAAGGTCATTTTGTGAAATGGGGGAAGAAATAAAGGAACACAAATATAATGCAGTCACAGACACACACCCTCAAACATGCAGCTGAACAAACAGCTGTACAACACACCTCTATCAGAAAAGGTTAAAATCACAATTACTTAATTTCCTCTTGGACTGAATATGAACCTGTTATGATATCGCAACATTTTTCAGCCATCACCAAGTGGGTCTGCTCATCATGTGTTGGGGACAGTGGGACATTCATTTAGTTATCAGAAACCACAGTATTGTCACATAGCTGTTAATAAGTTAAAAGCTAACATAATAGATGACGCATTGTTTTTGTCAGTTTTAAGACAATACCTAATTATTGTCTCAACATCCAGGTCACATCTGAGACTGACAAAAATTATCTTAAAGCATCTGCATAAAGACATTCCAACTGAATTTGTCTGTTTGGTTTGTATTTCTCTGGAATTACTTTTCTTTCTTTTGCTTTTTAATAGCAAAGGCAGCTGAATAAACAAAAAAATAATTAAAAAAAAAAAAAATCAACAGTCAGAAGAATAGAATAAAAGAATAGAAAAAAAGAAAAAAGAAAAGAATAGACAGAATTAGATTATGGGTAAACTATGCTCATTTATTTAACTCTGTCTTGGTCAAGATGAAATATGAATGTGCTCTATGTTACTGTAGGATCTGTCTTTGAATTGTTTCAGCCTCCATTCTTCATAAATCTGCTCTCACTGAGTCCACTAACAATCCATTCAAATCAAGAGACATATCAGTAATTCACATGACTGAAATGTCACTGAAGTGTGCTTGTCAGAGGAGATAGTATTCCCCGCAGCTTACTGTTATCCCCCTTGTCCCTTGTGAGGTGTAACAAGCAGGTTCATCCATGAAGCGCTGACATATAGTTTTTAACACGGCATTGTAAGCTGGGAAAGGATGGTCCCTCAAACTGCCTTCTCTGTTTAGTGAGGACTGTTCCACTTTGACGTAGATGGCCTCCTTGACCTCTCTTTCAAACCACTTGTCTTCTCTGTCTAGAATATGTACCTCATGATCATTAAAACTGTGTTACTTTTGTTGTAATTGAGAGAACATGCCTGAATTCTGTCCTGAGGAGTTTGTGTGCCTGTGCTGAGACATGTGTTGATTGCTCCTTGTATACAGTTTCATACACTCCTCACTGCACATATGCCACATTATTTGTTCATAGATTTAAAATACCCAGGAACGTTGTGCTCTTCACTCTTCAGAACTTTTATCAGATGATGACAGGTTTCCTCGGTCACTGCAATCCCTTTTCTTTGATTGTCTAGAAATCTTCTTGGGTCCTGAGATTTTGGTGTAGTGGTAACTACTGTAAATGAGGATTGTCACATTCAGCAGCTTTTTGGGTGTCTGCTCTATTATTTCTGCACTTCCTCTCATTGTTAAAATTATTTATACAATGGGATAATACTGGGTTGGGCTGGGTTTCTGACAGGCATCTTTCCTGTACGTGAAATGTAAAGTGAGCACTTTGTTTCATAGTAAGTAAATCCGGTAGATGTAAGTAACCACGTTACCTTTCCAAATAGCAGCTCCCAACCTACCATTTTTCTTGTGGATGCTAAACTTATTTTAGTGGCTAAGAAAAGAGTGGCTAACGATTTATTTACCTCAACTACAGAGGGTACCAGGCCTTTATTTACCCAGG
Source organism: Chaetodon trifasciatus (assembly GCA_037975065.1). Classification (NCBI taxonomy): domain Eukaryota; kingdom Metazoa; phylum Chordata; class Actinopteri; order Chaetodontiformes; family Chaetodontidae; genus Chaetodon; species Chaetodon trifasciatus. The sequence goes on along the minus strand of JBBMOE010000060.1, from coordinate 1,208,574 downwards.
GGTGAGGTAGAGTGGTTGTCCGCATATTAGAAAGTCAATGGTTTGATTCCTGGCCTCAGCAGTCTACATGAGTACCAGAAACAAGTATCCTTGGGCAAGACCACAAATTACTCCTGATGCTACTGTATGTCATTGGTGTGTGAATGGTTAAAGCTCGTAATAAACAGGTGGCTTAGCCACCATTGTATGAATGTGTGTGTGAGTGGGTGAATGTATACTTATGTTGTAAAAGTGCTTTGAGTGGTCGTCAGACAAGAAAAGCACTATACAAAAACAATCCATTTACTTACAGTTATAATTTATCATTTATCATTATGAATTCACACACCAATAGCACAGCATCAGACTGCCGAGGCCAGGGATCAATCCACCAACTTCTTGATTGGTGGATGACCGCTCCACCTCGCTCCCCTTTGAAGCAGGCTTATATTAGAGACAGTCCTCTATTTCTATCGGCCTCTGTTTGATAAGTATATTTGCCTTTATTTCAGTTCAAAGCCTCCTTTGTTTTCTGATCTGTTCCCATTTGCCCCATTACATTTTTGTTACTGTGATATGCTGTATACAAACCGAACACTTCTTGTATCCATTTCAAATTAAAGGCCCTCTTGGGGCTCTTCATTTAAAAAAAAAAAAAAAAGCTTTTATTGTGAAACATTTGTAGGAACAGGTTGTGGAACACTTAATGTCTTGCCTTCTGGAGGCAGAGTAGACTCCACAGCTGACTCTTTGTTTAGTTGGTAAAAGTGAGCATAAAATGTGCTAAACTCATCTGGCAATGTGCGCTCACACAAGATGGGTCTGCTCTTGTAGTCTGTTGTGATCTGGGTCACTTGCCACATATTTGTGGTTGGTGTTGAGGTCTCTCTCTAGTCTCTGCTGATCTATGCTTTGCCTCTTTGATGGCAGTTTTCAGTCATTTGCTGATGTATGATGCCAATAATGATGAATATTCCTCAAGATTGATGTGGTTCTCATGGGTGGTGGCATCTGTGAACATGTGTTTGTCTGTGCACTTTAAACACACCTGTAGAGCTGCTGTTGCTTCATCTGTCCACACTTTAAAATTTGACCAGGAGCGGTGGGCTGCCAGCTGACGGCGGCGCCCGGGGACCAGTTCCTCTTCACCATTGGGCAGTTGGTGATCTTCTTGCATGTTTTTAGTGGGGGTATTTTTATGGAGGATACCCCAGGTGAGCACGGGGAGAACATGCAAACTCCACACAGATAGGCCCTTTTTCCTCGAGCAGCAGGCACTGCAGGCACCGGGACCTTCAATACTGTGAGGCGACCGTGTTACCACTTGTGTCACCGTGCCACCAATAAAGTGAATTAGTTTTAGTGTACCTAATAAACTGAAAGCTGAGTATATGTTGAAGTTATGGTTTGTTATAGGTTATAACAAATTGGGAGCTTGACTCACACAAGTGACCAAAAGCCAGGATTCAGTCTGTCTCTAATAAGTCCCTCAACTGTGTGAAAGTGACACACTAAACTGTTATAGTATTCCTTTGAAGTGGGATCAGATGGGTTTTTTTTTCATTCATTTGTAGCAATTATTATGTATTAAATTAAAAACCCAAAAAGTAATAGTTGAGATGTCAGATAAGCAGACAGATTGGAACAAGGAAAAAGTTTATCCAGATTAGACAAGACAAGATGGTCATTTATTAGTCCCACATTTGGGAAATTTGCAGCACCACAGCAGCAAATGGCAAGGTAATCCATGATAAATGCTGTTAGGTGGTGGTCTGGTCCTGTGCACTCCAAATTGTCCTCAGAAGTGTGGAATCAAAGAACATGATTCTCACAGTGCTCCCAGCCTTGTCCAGGTGAGAGATGGATCTACGTGGGAGGTAAATGACAGCATCATCCCGTAGACAAACTGTAGTGGGTCACATGTGTGGGTCACAGGCCAGTTTTTACCTGCTACTCATCAGCCATGCCTCCGGGCACACTTGATTCCCATCAACTTTATCAGTCTCACTATATAAGGAGCTCAGTCATCACCATTCACTTGCCAGATTGTCATTGCTCATGCTAGACTCTCCAGTGATCTTCTTCAGCATGTTTTTCAGCCTTCGAGCTCATCCGAACCTGACCTGAACTCCTTATCTGATCCTGTTTTTGTTACTTTCACCATTGCTGAAGTCTCTCAGTAGCTTCCGTCCTCAAAACAATCTCATCACAGCAAATCTGTCAAAGGTGTGCTGTCACACAGTTGTCTCGGTTGTCTGGTTGCCTGTCCCCGTTTACCGTTGGCCGGTACTGCACTTGCGTCTTTCCAGTACCTGTTACACAGTGTTTTCATCAGGTGGGATAGTCACTCCCACTGGTCTGTAGCTGTTCAGGTTATTGTGCTATAGTCTTTGTGGGTGTGGGGGACACCTGCTACACAGGGGCTGCAGACAGTGGAAGTTGAGATCTATTAATGAAAAGATTCAGAACATTCACCTGCTTCCAGTGCCCCCATGAGCTGGTAGTTTTGTTTCTTGAAGCCAGAATGTTTTAAGGCCCCTCCAGAGGGCAGGGTTAGGGTTAGGTTTAGGTAAAGGCTTTTAAAAAGGGGGGGTGGTTAAGAAATGAGATAAAAATGAATTAAAAAGAAGTAAAATGGAAAATAAGGAAATAAAGGAAATAAAAGAAAAGCACATCCACAGGTCGACGGCCTGGTGCTGGTATAGGCCTAATTTTATGTCGACAGGATAGGGAGAGGGCCTTGTCAAGGCTTCCCCCTCCCTAAGTTTCCACCAAGGCCCCCAGTGGGGCCAGTAAAAGCAGTTAAAAGCAGTCTAGTAGTTAATGGAAGGCATCATTTCAGTGGAGATGAAAATTCTTCAGTGTGCACACGCTTTTTGGTATTTTTCACTCACCACTTAGGAGTTCATTTCCATGACTCTTCCTGCCATTGTGGGGTCTGTTAAAAGCTGGGCCGTGAGGGTAGTAAAAAATAAAAAATAAAAAGATCCAATAAAAGCAATCACTCTCTAAAAAAGCTCCACAAATCCAAAGATGGAGATTAAAAGGAATAAAATGAATTAAAAATAAGGGTTAGGGTTAGGGGTTAGGGGTGTTTAAATACAGTCCATTTACCTTTCCATTTGAAGGCTGTTTTTTAACTGCAGAGTATTCATCCACATTGGAATGAATGTTATCATAACATTGGAAGAAAAAGCAGAAGTTGTTGCCTTATCATCTAAGAGCAGCAGCTGTTTAAGATTTGTATTATTTTAGAAGCTGATGAGACTCTCGGCTGAAAAATAAAGCTATTACAATCACATATTGTGATTAAAGTCATGGTTTAATCATAGTAGTAATGCAAAAACAAACAGGATGTTTAGAATAGTAAGTATGTCAACGCTGTCTCTCAACTGTATCAATGCAACTGCTGTAATCCTAAAATAAATAATAAACAAACAAAGCTCCTAACTTATATTCCTGTGTAACTGTAAATAAAATGATGATATCTTGGGGTGATGGCTAAAATTTCAGTATGTGGTACTGTACAGTCTCCAGCTTCTCCACTTTTTAAAATCAGTTTCAGGCTTGACGTGAAAAGCAGAACCTCAGCTTTGTCACAATCTGTTATTGTAGTCCCAGCTCTTAAATACAGTATAAAGTCTGCAGAAGATGATGGTAATTATCTCGATGATTTAAGTGCCACTTAGGGCTGAAGAATAGAGATTTGGCCACAACATAAGTGAGTGTGGCTATCAAATGAAAAATATAATTATTCACAGAGTGATCTCAGCAGCCAGCCAGGCACTAAAAGAGGGTTTTTATGTTTGTACTGACATCCACGCACTGACATAATTACTGCTGTCAGGCTGGTTGCTAGACAAGAAAGAAGACCGTCTAGCCTGGACACGCAAGGCTTCTTCTTCTTCTTCGGCTGCTCCTCATTGGGGGTTGCCACAGCAGATCATCTGCTCACTGGCAGACCGACCTCCCATTTTGACAGGGAGATCCGCATATGTGTGTTGGCATAGGTTTTATACGCCAAATGCCCTTGCTGATGCAACCCTCCCCATTTATCTGGACTTGGGACCAAAAATTAAGAAGGCACTGGTTTGCATATCCCCAGTGGCTAGAGAGCAACATGGGCTTCAGTGTCTTGCCTAAGGACACTTCAACACGTGGACTGCCTCCACACACACGTAAATTGATGCAAGTGTGTGTGCTAACAAAGTAAGTGTGCCTGAGTGTGTTGACATTATTCTGGTTGCCCGGTCACATTCAGTACTTCTCTATGCCTTGCTTATGAGAACAGTAACTGCCGTCATGGGTTGCTTCTTCATGTAATTGCCTTTCCAACTTCCTTCGCACACACACACACACACACACGCACGCACGCACGCACGCACGCACACACACACACACACACACACACACACACACACACACACACACACACACAGTGCCCTCCTTGCTCCATCAGTGTACCCCATCGTTGCTGAGTACAAATAACAGTGTAGACAGGCTTCATTACCAGGGAACAGAGAGCAGAGGAAACCACACTAAGGACAGATGTTTCCAACCATCAATGACTGTAATTTGAGCTATAAACTCTATGGGGGAGCCTATTGTCTGAGAGGTTAATCTACTCAGGAAATCCATAAAAATCCAACAATCACTGTTCAAATAAAACTCTTTGCTATAAATAAATCAACATCTGTGGGGTTTCACAAAAATCAGTTGTGTATTGTTGTTGTTGTGTGTGTGGTATAACAGTGTGGTATGTGTGGTATAACAGTTTCATTTATTTCATTTTACAGTTTTCAGAGAAAACATACTGCACACTTCCAGACTGTGATACATTTGAAATGCTTGTATTGAACAAGTAGCATATTTTCATTAGCCATGCACACTTAGTTTTACAGCAGGAAGATGCTGACACATTAAGCATTTGAAAACTCAGTTCACGCAAATTCCAAAAAACAATTTTATTGTTTAATTCTTTGTCAAATTCGCATGGCACTGTGTCTGTAAAGAGATGCTCTTATATGTTCCAATTTTAAGTGCAATATTTTAATGCTGTGCACAGCACAAACTAAATTCCATTGTCCTCCATTGTTTTAGAGTGGAGGCAGATATCTCAGAGACAATATTTCCAAACAAAGAAAATCTAGTAGAGAAATAGTGTTGTAATTTGAATGAAATGACCCTTTAAGTTTCAGGGTTTGAGAAATACCTTAATTAAATACAGTACTAGTGCTACATATTATGGTAATGGATCAGTGCGTACATGTAGTAATGCTACTACTTTTTGACTACGTTTCTCAGTGGGAGCTGCAAAGCATTTACAAAATCATGTAGAGTTTCCATATACCTACCTATTTCTGAAATTAATTAGAGGAGAAGTGGGACCATTTCCACTTGCCAGAAAACAGTGTATTCCGTCACTCCAGGTTGGGAGACAGTTACTATCCCGACTGAAGGTAGGTGGGTGGGTAGGCAAATTGGTGTGGGCTCAGCAGACGCTTTAAAGTGGTGTGTCATGATGTAGAGGGAGCTGTGCCTGAAGGTGAAGCTCTAGTGGATCTACATTCCAAGCCTTACCTATGGTTATGAGCTTTGGATAGCGATTGAAAGAATGAGATCACGGATTTAAGGGGCCAAAATGAGTTTCTTTGGTTGCCCCACTGGGAGAAAAGTAATAATGTAAAGCTTGTGACAAGTGAAAGCATTACTTTAAAAAGTGAAATCTATCCATGTAAAACAATATACTCAAAAACTAAAACTACAGTTTGGGTGTGGAATTTTCATCTGGTTCTAATTTAAAAGTGAGCACTGTTAATAAATAAGGCACCAGGAACTTTTTATAAAGGCCAACACACACACACACACACACACACACACACACACACACACACACACACACACACACACACACACACACCGAATACATGAACAGTTTGTTTCCCAGTGGAACAAAACTGGCCTGTTTTGTTGTTAGTCTTCCAGGGACATCAGAGGACTTGGGCCCTGCTGGCTTCCCTCCAGACAGTAATACAGAGCTGCTCCTCTGACCTCCTGTGTAACATTCCTGAAGGACATCCTGAAGACGAACAATGGCAGAGAACAAAGCTAGTCAGAGGTTCCCAAGCTCTCCTCCATCCCCATGCTTAACACTGACAATAACGGCAGGATGGATATGAAACCATACTAACACTGGACTGTTTTTTCACCCTCTGACGCATTTCTGCTTCAAACACATCTGCTCAGAAACATTAGTCACATCTGTTTCAAACTACAAAGGTACCTGGAAGTGATATTCTTAACCCATCTCTGCTAAGATTTTTCAGTTTGAATTCAACTCTGTATACTGTAGACTAACCATTAAAGTGGAATAAAGTAATGATTTAAGAAACATTTGAATAGATACCTGATTATTTTAGTTTGTTTTCTGTACTCATCAAGTTGCTGAGATCTGCGTGGTGACATCACCATCTGATTGGTCAACAAACACAAGCAGTAGGATGATGACATTTCAAACAGACTAACAGTTCATCCACATTGTATGTACCATGGAAACTCCACAGATG